>OU015759.1:7743484-7773027 GCA_907169655.1 Acomys percivali | reverse complement strand
TTTTTTTTTTTTTTTTTTTTTGGTTTTTTGAGACAGGGTCTCTCTGTGTAGCCTTGGCTGTCTTGGACTTGCTTTGTAGACCAGGCCGGCCTTGAACTCACAGTGATCCACCTGCCTCTGCCTCCCAGAGTGCTGGGTATCTCACAGCTCCCAGCTTACTTGTGTACATTTTTGAATCGTGGTTTTCCTTTTCATTTTATTTGTTTTGTGTGCATGAGTTGGGGTGTGCATGCATGCCATACATGGGGACATCAAAGGACATCTTGTAGGAGTTGGGTCCTGAGCATCAAAGTCTCAGGTCCTCAGGCTTGGTGTTGGCACCTCTATTTGCTGATGCTTCTCTGTAGCCTGTGGGGTTTGTTTATGTTTGTTTAATGCAAGGTCTTACACATCCCTGGCAGGCCTTTAACTCACTATGTAGCCAAGAACTTCTGATCCTGCTGCCTCTATCTCCCAAGTGCTAGGATTACAGGCACGCTTCACCACACCGGCTTTATTCGGTCCTGAGGATTAAACCCAGGAGCCAGTCAAAGGTTCTACCAATTCTCAGCAGGGCAGTGGTGGCGCACTCCGGAGGCAGAAGGATCTCTGTAAGTTTGAGATCAGCCTGGTTTACAAAGTGAGTCCAGGACAGCCAAGATTACACCCTGTCTTGAAAAAAAAAATTTTTTTTGTTTTTTTTTTTGTTTTTTGTTTTTTCGAGACAGGGTTTCTCTGTGTAGCCTTGGCCATCCTGGACTTACTTTGTAGACCAGGCTGGCCTTGAACTCACAGCGATCTGCCCGAGTGCTGGGATTAAAGTCGTGCGCCACCACGCCCGGCTAAAAAAAAATTTTTTTTTTTGATTTGACGTCTCCAGCATGGCACTGAGATTTTTTTTTTTTTAAATAATTTATTTAATTTTATTTTAGCGTGAGGGTGTCAGAGCCCTTGGAACTGGAATTACAGACAGTTGTGAGCTGCCATGTGGTGGCTGGGAATTGAACCCGGGTCTTTTGGAAGAGCAGACAGTACTCTTAACCACTGAGCCATCTCTCCAGCCCCGAGATTTTTTTTTAATGTCTGTGTGAAGTTGTGATACTGCATATGTGTGTGGGACTGTTTAGCACAGTGACTCCAGAAGTGTGTGTGTGTGTGTGTGTGTGTGTGTGTGTGTGTGTGTCTGTGTGTCTGTGTGGGAGATTGTAAGTCTGAAGACTCCTGTGTAGGAGGGTGTGTCTGTACGTGTCACTCTTCTCTCTCTCTCTCTCTCTTTCTCTCTCTCCCTCCCTCCCTCCCATGTTCCACACAGGAACCCAGGCAAGAAAACCACTTTCAAGTTGCTGCACACGCGGTGCCTTCTGCTTTAAGTGTCTTTCCTGAGGATGTGCCTCAGTTGGCAGAATGACTGCCTAGCGTGCTTGAAGGCCCTTGGGTTCCATCCCCGGAGTCACATAAAAAGGAGTGCAGTGGCTGGGACCTGTAATGCCAGTGTGCCTTAGCTGAAGGCAGTTAAAGGTGGTCCCCAGCTACACACTGAGTTTTAAGGCCAGCTGAGGCTACGTAGGACCCTGTCCAAAAAAAAAAAAAAAAAAAAATTAGTCCTTCCTCCTCTGCTCTTGTTTGCTTGACTCATACTTCAAGTTTCTGTTCTAACACTCCTCCAGGAAGCCATTGTTGCCTCCCCCAGTTGGACAAGGACCTCCTGAACCCCCTAAACACTTTTCTTCATCCCAGCTTTATTCACTCTGTTGTTCTGTAAGCTACACTATATGGAGCATATGTTTGTCCGTCTCTCAGTTAAACACCGTAACTCATATGGACTTTTTGTTCCATTAGTTGAGGAGAGGGGGGGGGGAGAGGAGAAGAGGAGAGAGAGAGAGAGAGAGAGAGAGGGTCTTACTCTATAACCATCCAGGCTGCCGTGCTGGCCTCAAAACTCATGGCAGTCCTCCTCCCTCGGCTTTGCTGGGACTGCAAGTGTGAGCCGCCAGGCCAGGGTTCTCTTAAACCTCTTCTACATTTGTATGCTGCCCTAGTCATGGCTTCCTCTCGTGTGAAGAGGAAATAATAGAAAGGAAGGTGACTTGCCCAAGGTCATACAGCCTCAGGGGAAGTCTGAGCCGGATTCAGATCTATTAGAGCAGATAACTGCCTTGAAAGAAAGAAAGAAAGAAAGAAAGAAAGAAAGAAAGAAAGAAAGAAAGAAAGAAAGAAAAAGAGCCAGGTGTGGTGGCACACGCCTTTAATCCCAGCACTCAGGAGGCAGAGGCAGGCAAATTACTGTGAGTTTAAGGTCAGCCTGATCTAGACTACTCAAGTCCAGGACAGCTAAGGCACAGAGAAACCCTGTCTCAAAAAACCCAAAAACCAAACACACAAACAAAAGAAAATTCACTATCCTACATGATCCCACCGGCCCTGACAGAGGCAGTCATATAGAAACTGTGCCTAGAAATTAGATTCAAAGCCCCGTGCAGTGGTCCACACTTATAATCCCAACACTCTGGGAGACAGAGGCAGGTGGATCCCTGTGAGTTCGAGGCCCAGCTTGGTCTACAAAGGGAGTTCAGGATAACTAGGGCTACATAGAGAAAACCTGTCTCGAAAAAAACAAAGAAAAAAAGAAAAGAAAAGAAAGAAACTAGGTTCAGATTCCCACTTTCAGTGTGATTTTTCAACCTGTGAATTTCAGTGCCCTCATATGTAAAAAGGACAAGGTACCAGGGTGATTGTTGGTTGGGGTGGAGATAGAGGGTGGGGTCAGAGGTCAGGGGTCAGGCTGCCACACAGTCTAAAAGCACTTAGTGTTTGTGTCTAGTCTGGTAAGGACTTAAACTAGACTAGGAAGTTACACAACGCGTGGGGTCTGGAGATGTTGCTGGAGGCTGGACTAGTCATGGCTTCTCATCAGAAAAGAGTCTTTGGCTTTTTTCTCCTAAGGGAGTTGGGGAGCCATGGAAGGCAGGGGCGGGTGCCAGTCTTACAGTGTTCTCGCAAGACGCCTTTAACTGCCATATGGAAGGTAACCCGGAGGAGGGAGGATGAATGCGAGCATCAGAGGAGGCTGAAGCTCTCTTGATCCAGGCAAAGGAAGCACGCAGGCAGCAGTTGAGGTGGTCCTTTAAAAGACTCCACTGGTGTGGTTGTCTGTGTTGGCGACGGGGTCTCACGTATCCCAGTCTGGACTCTGAACTTGACACTCTGATCCTCTTGCCTTTCTAACCTACCAAGCATTCAAGTTACAGCAGCGCATCTTTTGGCCTGGTTTATTTGGTACCCGGGGATGGAACTCAGTCAAGCATGGAGCATGCTAGACAGGTACTCTACCAACCGAGAGCTACAACCATGGTGGCCCTTTAAAAAGATTTTTGCTGGGCCCTGACATGATGGGATGGAGCGAGGCTTTAATCCCAACACTTTGAGGAGGGTGAGCTCGGTCAGCCTAGTCTACATAGCGAGTTCCAGGCTGGCCAGGGCTGCATAATGAAACCCTGTCTCTAAAAGAAAAAAGAAAAAAAAAATCCTCTTGGACCCGGAACAAACACAGTACAACTGATACTTGCTCAAGTCTCTAAACTCTGGGTGCCCTATTAATAATTCAGAAAGAACTTTGACTTGCAAGGTCCAAGTTTTATTTTGTTTGCTTGAGAAACTACCCATTTTCCAGAAGGGTCACTGGGGCACAGGAGAAAGACTTGTTCAAGGTTACACGGGTAACTGGCAGCACCCAACTCCAGAGCAGGTTCACGGTTTAGGGTTTAGGGCAGGATATGAAACTGTAGCCCCCCACCCGCCGGAGGCATCACAATCAAATCACCAACCCTAAGCGAACCCTGGGTCTCTAAGACACAAGAAACTTTGGCAGCTTCGGAAAGTTCAGGAGCAAGCTCCCTCCGGGTCTCTTCCCCGCTATTCCCAGCGCCCCCCCTATCTCATTTCTGATTGGCTCCTTCCACCCTCTTTGGTCTGGACACCCTCTTGGTCACCTTGTCCTCCGGGCTCTCAGAGGCGGGTGGGAGGGGGGTGTGGGGGTGGAGGAAGGGGGTGCGCCGCGCAGGCGCGTCAGGCGAGCCTTTGGGGCCCGCGCTTTACGACACTTGCGCGGCAGCGGCGGCGGTCACTCGGCGCTCCTTCGCGACGGTTCGGCCTGGTGCCGCGAGCGGCCGTTGCCAGGGTGGGGGTCGCTTTGCGGCATGGCGATGGCGGAGGGCGAGCGGGCTGAGTGTGCTGAGCCCCCCCGGGACGAACCTCCGGCCGATGGCGCTCTGAAGCGGGCAGAGGAGCTCAAGACACAGGCCAACGATTACTTCAAAGGTGCGTCCGGCCCGGACGGGGGTGAGGGAGGGTGGACAGCGGCTCAGGCCGTGGTGGTGGTGGTGGTGGTGGTGGGGTGGTGCCAGGCCCCGCGGGGAACCATGGCAACGCGGAGCGGCAGCCGGGGCGCTCGGCAGGCGCTACCGAGGAAGCCCGGCACGAGGAGGAGGAGGAGGAGGAGGAGGCTCAGGATGGACGCGACAGGCTGGGGTTAGCCACCGAGAAGTGGAGCACAGAGCAGAAGCTTCTCACTGGGGAGACTGAGGCAGGCGCTGTTAAACGATAGGGGCCAAGCCGGGGGCCGACATGTGAGTGCTAGCGAATGTTGAGACCTGGCCAGAGGTGCTAGGTGGTGGTCAGACCTGAAGAGGGCGCTACCAAATAGTGACATGTTAAGTTTAGGGCTGTGATGGCGCTGCCGAGCCGGGAGACCTGAGGTGAGTTATTGTGACCAACCGAGGAGAGGAGGGAATTGTGGGCACGGAGATATAGATCGTTATATTGGAAGGCTATCTGGGGGAGGGCGTAGAGGTGGCGCGGGAAAGAATAGCGGATCTCGGGTTAAGAGTGAGGAGGTGTGGGAACAAGTGGTCCGTCCGTTCATTCATTCTTTCAGGACGTTTGTATTGAACAACTTCCATGTGCCACGGCCATGGGCTTGGCTCTCAGGCTGTAGCAATGAATGGAACGCATGACTTGGGTTTAAGCAGAGCCAGTCATTGCTAAGTTGTCATGGTCACTTTGGATCAAGGTGACCAAGTAGGGAATGGTCAGGAAGTGCCTGGAGAAAGAGACTCTTTAAGAATTGGGAAGGGTAGCCGGGCGGTGGTGGCTCACGCCTTTAATCCCAGCACTCAGGAGGCAGAGGCAGGTGGATCGCTGTGAGTTCGAAGCCAGCCTGGTCTACAAAGGGAGTCCAGGACAGCCAAGGCTACACAGAGAAACCCTGTCTCGAAAAAACAAAAAAACAAAACAAAAAAAAAGAATTGGGAAGGGGTTTTACACGTGGGTCCGTTGGCCTAGTGCAAAGACCCTGGGGGTGGAGAATGAAGGAAAATAGATTGGTTTAGTTGGAGCTTGAGCAAGCCGGAAGGGGAAGTCTGGTACAATATAAGATTAGGTTACGGAGATCAGATCATTACAAAATCTGTGAAGCCATTACAAAGTTTGGGTTTCCTCCGCTGTCCCAAGAAAAGGGACCTTGATAGATGGGCCAGTCTAGGCTGGAGAAAATGTTGGGTGTGACCAGCCTGTGATTGGAGATGCCCTGGGAGTGGATGGAGTCACCTAAGAGTGGGACCTACAGGGAAACCTAGAATGGAATTTTCAGGTTTAAAAAACGGGAAAGGGGCCGCTGAGGAGGAGAAGTGGGAGAGGTGGAAGGAAAACCAAGAAAGGTGGTGCCACAGGCTAAGCGAGTGGAGTTCTTTCAGAAAGAAAGCCACATGCCTGATCGCCTAGCCCCAAGCATTGACCATCAGAGGTCTGGCTCACAGATGAAGATGATGCTGGTGACAGAGCGCTGTGGGTGATAAAGAGGCCGCCAGCCCAGAAGCCCCTGCCTGGTCGATGCGTGTGAGGAACTGGAGACCCACCAGGGCAAGCGTCTTGGTTCTGAAGGGGACCGGAGAATTGGGGTTAGATGGCAAGGGGGAGTAAGTGGGGTCTCTAGGAATGCTTGCTCAGGGATGGCCCAAAAGAGATGCAGACCCAGCAAAATGGATCTAGAAGAGGCAGGCGAGTGTGAGAAGGGTCTAGAATCCCAGGAAAGGGTGGGCCCATGTCTATGGAGGTAAACCCAGACCTTGTGATGCTTGCCTGTCAACCTAGCTCTGGGGAGGCTGAGGCAGGAGAATTGTGAGCTCAGTGACAGCCTGGAACACACAGCAAGACATCGCAAACAAAATAAAGTAGAATGGGAGGGAGGGAGGGAGGGAGGGAGGGAGGACCAGAGAAAGATGAGGCCAGAGTTAGAGCCTTAGAGGGCCAGATGGGTTTATAGACGTCATCCTTAGGGTGGCAGAGAGCTGTAGAGGGTGTTGGTTTGTTTTGGTTTTTCGAGACAGGGTCTCTCTGTGTAGCCCTTGGCTGTCCTGGACTCACTTTGTAGACCAGGCTGGCCTCGAACTCACAGTGATCCACCTGCCTCTGCCTCCCGAGTGCTGGGATTAAAGGCGTGCACCATCACACCCGGCCCGCTGTAGAGGGTTTTAAAGAGAGGGGTCCAGATACTTTGGGTACAGATACTGGTTCTCCCTGCTGTTGAAAGACTGCATTCAAAGGCCAGACAGAAGAGTGGAGGCTGGAAAGGGAGGACAGGTGAGGGGGTGCAGCCTCTGACCAGGCAGGAGGGAGGGCTTGAGGCTGGCTGCCTGGAGAAGGGGAGGGTAGCAGATGGCCAAGGCCCAAAGGGCAGTGGAGCCTGGCATCTAGGTGAGTGTGGCAGGCGTGGAGATAGGTGATAAGGGCTCGGGTGAAAGTACAGACCGCTGGGGACTTGAACTGCCTGTCAGCCGAGGCTCTGGAGAGCTAACCGCTGCTTCAGATTTGTGCCATCTAAAGCCTTGGGGTGGGGGTGGAGGCAGGAAGCTGGGCGGCGGAGGTAGAGGCTAGAGCTGAATAGGGCTCTGTAGGGGAGGGCAGAGTTTAGGGCGGGGTGGGGCTCTTAGAGTGGGCGGGAAGTAATGGGTGTGAGAGATGCTATCCCAACAGTCATGCAGAGCTTGCAGGGTTTTCGAAGGCTGGAGGCTGCCAGCACCAGGTGACCAGGCCCAGCTATGAAATTGGTTGGAAGGTGCGGCCATCCTTCATTGGGTCCTGAAAAGAGCAACCAGAAACTGGACTGCTGCTGCTGCTCCTGCTGCTGCTGCTGCTTCTCCTGCTGAGGACAAGTGAGGGAAGGAGTTAGCCATGGGGAGGGACCCTTCACCCCTCTCCCCCTCCTCCCAGGGCCTGAGATTTAGGCTCTTGGGAACCTTGGGCTGGGCAGGCAGCCAGAGGGGCCTGGCTTGGAGCTGCCTTGAAGAAGCACCCATCCTGGTCCAGGCCTCCCACTACTGTGGGCAGGCAGTGGCAAGCACAGAACCCCAGGCTCAGACTATAAGAATACCAATAAAAAGAGTAATTGCAGCTGGCTTTCACTGCACCCCCGGTGGTGGCCAGGTACTCCTGAGCTGAACCCTGCCTGGGGCATAGGGGGTGGCTGGGAGCAGCCACTTTGGTTTATAGAGGAAGCCGACTCAGAGTGAAACTTCTTGCCCAGGGTCAGAGTGTGTGAGCAGAAGGCGGATATCCCGTTCCTCCCCACGTGCTCAGCTCTCCCTAGCGGACTCATCTGGCCTCTGTGGAGGAGAAAAAGGGGTACCCTGTGGAAGAAAGGGGGATCTCAGGGGCTCAGAAGACCCCCCCACTCCCAATCATAGAGGGCTCCTCTGTGAGCTCAGCCCCACTGTAAAGGTTGTGGGGACAGAGCCTAGTCCCCAGCTCAGTCTGAGTTCAAGAGAAGCTAGCCTTTGCTCTTTCCTGTGGTCCCTGAGGAAGGAGGAAGTGCTCACCCAGGGGTCTTCATGGACTGGTGGGGGTGGAGAGGTGGGGGTGGAGGGGAGTACTCTGTCATGGTTCGGGGTCCTCCTCTGTGAAGTGACAAGCAGTTGAACCTAGAGGGTGGTACCATTCCAGATGGAGGGTGGCAGCTGGTGGGGGGTCTCCTGCCCCTGTGCTCTCCTAACCTCCTGCATGTGGCTGTGTGTGAGGCTCAGCCCATCCTGGTTCTCAGGTACAGACAAGTGGTCTGAGGGTGAGATGCTCTCTGCCTGCCCTGTCGTGTTAGGGATCTGCACTACCCAGTGCCAGGCTTCATGCCCTCTGCCACTTGATGGAGTCTCGCCTTGGGGACAGGAGTGCTAAGCAGCGTGTTCTGGAGTCAGACCAGGTCAGCAACGAAGCCCTCAAAGGCACTTGACATTCCGGGGAGGGTCCCCTCTGAGCTGTGCTGCCCGCTGTGCCTTTCTGGCCTTGGTGGCTTCTGGGGAGTTCTAGGTGTTGCCAGCTCAAGGCTTACAGGCCTGGGAGACAATCAGAATGGCAGAGCTGGGACAGTGAGGCTGCAGGAGGTCAAATAGGGCTTCCTGAGAGGGGACATTTGGACCTGGTGGCCGAAGTCCAGGAAACACTGCTGAGCTGCGCCCCTAGGAGCAGCTGTTCCACCACTGGTCTCCGGCCCCCTTCACGGCCCCTTCCCCTCTCCTCCTGGGCCATTTCCTTCCTTCCCCATTCATGAAGCCACATCTATTACTTCAGGCTCACATTTCTCCCTCGGGCCTTGACTCAGGGCCCTGAGCACTTTGTCACTGTTATCTGGGGTCAGATCTTTCTCCTCCATACACCAGCTGTCCCTGGAGGGCATAACTGTGTCCCCAGACAAGGCAGGCGCTCCAGGAAAGGAGCCGGACACTCAACCCTCACAGTGTGTGGGTTCAGCAAACGCAACATGAAGGTCACTGTGAGTGCTCTACAGGGCAGTGAAGTGGGGTCAGGGCAGGAACTCTCACTCCAGGCTGAGCCGTAGGAGAAAATTCTGAAACTCAGGCACAGAGGGTGTAAGCTGTCTGAGTACACCGGGCCTAAAAGAAGCAGAGCCAGGCTACCTGCCCAGGGTCTGAGCCTGCAGCTGTGCCAGGCTCCCACCAGGGCACATGGCAGTGGGGTGGGGCATTGGAGGCATTGCCATTTCCGCCTGCCTCAGAATCCCTGCCTGCCACTAGATGTGTGACATCCAGCACCGGCTTTCAAACCTCTCTGAACCTGAGCCCCCTCGGGAGCTGGGCTAATAATAAGGCTTTCTCCCGCGGGTTCCCTGAAGGCACGCGTGTCCTAGGGTGCCGTTTGGCCCTGCCGCATGGTCCTCCAGCCTGGGCAGGTCCCAGAGGCAGCTCAGGCCATGGCTCTGCTGTTTATCTAGTGAGTCCTTGGGAGGAGGGGTCAGGCCTACCTCTGCCAGCCCAGGCTGGGACTCTGACCTTGAACTAGGCCTCTGGCTTGTGTCAGGTGAGCGCCAGATGGTACTTGTGCTGTGGAGATGGGGGATCCCACAGGTTGATGGAGAGCTCAGGGCCCAGCTGTGGCTCCCTTCACATAAAGTCTGACCTTTTGCCCTTGGCTGGGAGTTAACTTTTGTCTCTCCACACTTAGAGCCCCACCCTCTAGGCCTGCTATGGTGTCCTGCCCTCCCCAGCTCCTGCCCTGCTACACCAGCAGGTCTTGGTCCTCTGCAGCTGCTGTACCTCATCTTGGCAGCCTAAGGAGCTTTCCTCCCTCTATCCTCCTGCCGGTCCCCCCTCTCTGGATTGCCTGGCTTAGATCACAGCCCTGGCACTCCCTGGCATGTCCCTCTGATCATGGGGAGACTCCAACCTCCTGGGCATTGCTGGGCTGGCGTGTGGGATTGATTCAGGTGCTAGAGACTGAGGCCTGAGCCACAAGGCCTGGGCAGTGGTCAGGCATCTGGGACAGATTCCATGCTGAACCTCAGGCTCCCCACCTGTAACTAGGACCACCAGCCTGGGGTGGATTTCTGCCCACGGCAGTAAGGCTTCATGCCCCCTTCTCCTCTTTCCCAGCCAAGGACTACGAGAACGCCATCAAGTTCTACAGTCAGGCTATCGAGTTGAACCCCAACAATGCTATCTACTATGGCAATCGCAGCCTGGCCTACCTGCGCACCGAGTGCTACGGCTATGCGCTGGGCGACGCCACGCGGGCCATCGAGCTGGACAAGAAGTACATCAAAGGCTACTACCGCCGGGCCGCCAGCAACATGGCACTGGGCAAGTTCCGGGCTGCCCTACGTGACTACGAGACGGTGAGCCGGGCCTCGGGCATGGGCCAGCTCCCGGCGCCCTAGGCAGGTGGATGTAGGGGTGGGGTCACCAACGGTGGGGAGTGGGGAGAAGCCATTCTGTGTCTCCTCTAAAAGTCACACCCAGATAATGGCCTTGAGGCCTCTAGCCAGTTCCTGTTCCACTTCTCAACCATCACATGCTCTGTGACCCCCGGGGAAATCACCTGGCTTCCCTGACTTCCCGTGTCCCTCTGTGTGTTGAGAGCAGGCCCGGCCTCAGATGCTGCAGGAGAGTTTCTGCTGTGTGCATGCTTGGCGCAGAGCCGACACATAGTCTGTGGTCAATAATAGCTCAGCCTTGTGACTGGTGAGGCTGTCACTAGTGATGGTGATTAGTAGCTGTCATCAGCAAGGACTGCACGGACCATTGACAGCGAAGGTTCTGGCACAGGTGGCAGTCCCCTGTCACTGAGCAGCCAAGGAAAATGACACTAGGTGTAGAATAGTGCTTCCAAGGAAGTAGAGTGGGACACATTGTAGAAGGGCGGCCTCTAGGGCCATGCTCCCTGTGGACATGAGAGAGGGGACCTAGAGGACAGTCCCTTATCCACGCTGTCTACTGCTGATGTGCTGTGACAGCCTTGATGACAGTAGTAGGGACTGCCAAAGCATCCACTTGGGACAGGTGTGCTCTGTGCCCCTCACAAAGACTGGCTGGCTGAGTCACTGTGGCCACCCAGAGAGGGGAACAAGATTGTCCCTGTCATCCAGGTGAGGAGGCAGAAGCCGCAGTTGGGAAGTGGAGCCTCTGTGGCCCCTGACTGCATCTTTCTCCTCCAGTTAGCTCCCTGCCCAGAGCCTCTGAGTGCAGAAGCGATCACTGCTTACTTTGATATAGGTAATCCTTCACTGTGGACCCTTTCTGTCGTGTGCACGGAGCCCCAAGAGGGCTGAGGAGCCATGCCAGAGAGAGCTGGCCACTCAGCCTGACTTAGTGTCACACCAAATGAAGGCTCAGGCCAAGGCCAAGGGACACTTAGCAAAGGGCAGGTGCAGGAAAGGAAGAAGAGAATGGATGAGAAATGCGGGAAACGGGGTGTAGCAAAGTGTGGTCCTTGTCCTTGAGCCTGGAAGATGCTAGAGTTCTTAGAGGACATGCTCAGGCCCAGGCCTCTGGGTCGGAACTGCATGATGGCCTTGCTTGGAGCAAATGAACCCATGGCTCTACCTCTCCAGCCTGTTAAGCCTCGGTTTCCTCATCTGTGTGCACATCGAGGGCTCAACACCACTGTGAGCATTGTGCCGGTGTGAATTTATCTCCTGTATAGAAAGGAGACACCCTCCTCCAAGGCTGCCTGGAAGGAATGACAGCTGAGACTGGAACCCATCTTCTTAGTCGGAACCAAGTGGGGCTGAGTCAGCAGGAGAAAAGGCAGCTTATTCTGCGAAAAGCCGCGTGGACATGCATCTGTCCAGGCCACCAGCGTGGTTCTCCCGGTGGACTAGAGGCAGGTGTGCAGCCACTGGCACAGAGTATGGAGGCACAGGCTCCAGGGTCTTAGTGTCTCAGCTCAGACCCAGACATGGGACTTCAAATGCCTGGGGGCCTCGCCTGTAACCAGGGAACACATAGGCCTGCCTTGAAGTGTCACTGAGGGTTTAGTGAGTGGGTACCTTTGCAGAGGGCCTGCCTTTGGCTCTGCATCAGTCATGCCCTCCAGGTGTCCTCCGAAGCCAGTCCGTGTGAAGGGGCCTCTGGCCTCTGGCTAATGCTGCTGCCAGAACATAGCAGGGGCACAAGGACCCTCCCACTTGGGCTACACCTTGGACTTTTTTTTTTTTTTTAATTTATGTCCGTTCATGTGGGAGTGTCGGACCTTGTTTTTATTGTTTTTTTGTTTTGTTTTTGTTGTTGTTGTTGTTGTTTTGGTTTATAGAGACAGGGTTTCCCTGTGTAGCCTTGGCTGTCCTAGACTCGCTTTGTAGACCAGGCTGGCCTCGAACTCACAGCAATCCGCCTGCCTCTGCCTCTAGAGTGCTGGGATTAAAGGCGTGCGCCACCACGCCTGGCAAGGGAGTGTTAGATCTTGGAGTTACAGACAGTTGTGAGCTGCCATGTGGGTACTGGGAATTGAACCCGGGTCCTTTGGAAGAGCAGGCAGTGCTCTTAACCACTGAGCCATCTCTCCAGCCCACACCTTGGACTCTTAAATGGCACCCAGTCTCCCTCCCCACAAGGCCATGTTGCACCCCTGCACACAGCCCCACCCCTTCCTGGGTCACATCTCAGTTGCTGTCCCTTGTGATCTTTCCTGTGCACTTGGAACACAGCCATGCAAGCCCCAGGCGGGTCATCCTGTACTCTCCGCCTGCCTGAGGATCCTGCGGGGGTTGTTTGCTTTATGATATACTTTACCTCTGTGTTTCTTAGAAGTACATCTTGACCCCCTGATAGAGCAAGACAAAAGAAACAGGGACAGTCAGAGTTGGTCTTTAGCTCAGCACTCACATGCTGGCCACCCTCATACCATGAAAGTCACTCATCTCCATGTCCCCTGCAAAGAAGGGACCACTGTTATCCCCGATTTATAGGTGAGAAAGCTGAGGTTCCGAGGGGAGGTGGTGGCCTGTTCGCAGAGTCAGGCTCCTAACCGTGGCATAGGCATCATGCAAGTCACTGGCCCCCGGGTAGGTGGCACTGTGGTATCCCTGCCTGCTGCCTTCTCATGTGGGTGCTGGGTGTGTCCTGGTAGATTCAGTTTCTAGAGAAAGGGTGTGTTGTGTGTAAGGCTGCCCCTCACGGGCTACCTACCGGAAGTCTGGCTTGCTCCCAAGTGGAGGGACTGTGGTCCTTGTTGCCAATAGAGCAGCGAGGCTGATAGTAAAGTGGGTCTGCTTGCGAGTGTCATGGTGGAGGGTGCGTGCCCTGAATGGCCTCTGCAGTTCCAGTGAGTCCAAGTTTCCAAACACATGTCCCAGGGCTTATAGCTGTGACCACCAGTGCACTATGACAGCTGACAGCGCCATTTGTCCTCAGCACTGAGGATGAAACTTGGGGTGTGCAAGTGCTTTAGGCTGGGCCACTGGAGGATTCTAGGCAGATGCTCTACCACGGAGCCATACTCTCTTCTATTCTCTTTATTTTGATAAAGCCCCTAATCCTATCAAGGGGACCTAACCTTACGACCTCAGGTAATTCTAATTACCTCCTAAATATCAAGCACTAGGCCGCAGAGGTGTACCTTCAGCCCCTGAGGGTGACAGATTTAAAGACATCTCATTTCTTCGAAAGCATGGTAGGTCATGTGCCCCTTGCATAGATCTTGAAGGCAAGAACCCAGAACCCAGAAAACTATTACCTCTCTGCCTTTCTCTGGGGGGTGGGGGGGTGGCATTCAGGAGCCTGCGCTTTGACACACACTTTCCAGGAGTACACAGAGCCCCCTGGCTTTTGGGGGAATAACTACCGCTCTCTACCTAGTAGGGATAGAGCTGTACAGAGGACACAGTGAGCAGGGGCTGCTCACCACCTTGGCAGCAACCAGCTCCATCTTTCTCCTTAGCTGCAGCCCACCTGAAGACAGGCCTGGCTCCTAGGAATTGCTTGTCGCCCCTTCTTCCTTTAGGAGCCATTCATTTCCCTGCTGAGGACATAGCTCTGTCCCCATGTGCCACTTTGAGTAGGAAGGACACTGTCCCCAGGCTGGGGGCTTCCTGGGGGAGATGAGCAGAAAAGGAAGTTGGCATTCTAAATGCAGTGTGTGGGGCGAGGCCTGAGCTGCAGGGGGAGAGCTGGCGTCCCTGGGGACCCATGAGAGGCAGCCCCAGGCTGCAGACAAGATTAGGGTGGGCCTTCAGGGCCAGGCCTGGAGCCATGCGGAATGGAGAGAGCCTGGTCTCCCTGCCTCTCCTTGGGAAAAGCTCCCAGGGGCTGCCTGAAGCTGGCAGCCCCCAAGCTTGACGCCACACCCACACCTCAGTGGAGCTTCTGGCAGGTGGCCCAGCCTGCTGCTGGCCAAGCACCTGCAGGGAATAGCGCTAGGCTTTGCCCAGGCTCTGACTCACTCAGCCAGCTAGCTTTGGGGGAGGGGGAGCCGTCTCAGGACTAGCCCTGGGACTTCCTTTCCTGTCCACACGCAGACACTGTGGGGAGCCCAATCTTAGGATGGCTGTGTGGGTCGGCAGGCGTGTGACAGAACTTTGTTGGGCAAGGTGCAACACTTAACCTATGATAGAGATCCCACAACAGACCAAAGTACACCAAAGTCCTGCATGGTGACCCAGTGGGGTTTATTGGAGTTACTTACAGTAGGAACAGAAATGACTCAAAGCCCACCCCAGCCTGGGTGACAGCTCACAAAGCTGGGAGCCTGGCGTACACTGTCCAGCTTGCAGGCAGCTGAGCGTGGTGAAGAGTGTCCGAGTGACTCAGTTGGTCTATTCCTCTTCCAGGCACTTCGACTTGCTTCTGTTTCTTCCAGCCAGCTGGTCTGGTCTCAGCCTGCCTTGTAGCTTGGCTCCTCTTAGCAGTCTTTATTGCTCACTCTGGCACGGAGGGGCCTAGTGAGTTTGGTCCATTTCAGGGACTTCCTGACACTATTTTGAGTTGTTTACCTTTCTGCTTAAAGAGCTTCCCTGTAGGGGTGGAATGTTTCAATCTCGGGAGAAACTTAGATTTACAGCAGGTCAGGCTGGGTCCAGTTACAGTTCTGGTAGCCAAACATCGGCTTAGAGAGGTCTGTTCCCTGGGGTCTCGCTCTGTAGCTCCGAGCAGCCTGTTGTTCCCAGTCCTGCTTCCATCTCCCAAGTGCTGAGATAGCACAGGACAGCCAGGGCTATACAGAGAAACCCTGTCTCAGGAAAAAAAAACAAAAAAATAAACAAAATACATGTTCGCTCATTCATTCTTACAGCTTTCTCTGAGATGACTCTGTTACAAGCGTCCCCTCCCAGAGGGGAAACTGAGGCCCACATAGCTACCCCAGGTGTCCCCCCCCACCCCCCTACCCCCGGCCCATCATCACTGGCTAAGCTGGACTTGAGCTGTGCCTACTTACCTTGTTTCCACAGTCTCTCAAGAAGCCCCAAGGGAAGCAAGCTGCTGACTGCCACCTGCACAGACCTTGCCTCAGCTGGACATCTGTTTGCTTGCAACAGGGTCCGGGTCGCTTAGTGGACACCTGCACAGGCTAATGCCCAGTCTCTAAAGCTGCCATGTGGGGGTGTAAACACTGAGTCCTGGCTGACAGGTCCAGGCTTGCCTGCCAGCAGGTGCTAGCCCCTGGGTGGTCTGACCCTGGGCCAGGTGGCTGGCCCTCCAGCAGCGTGTGACAGCTCTTCCCCTCTTCCTGTCTGGCCAGGTGGTGAAGGTGAAGCCTAATGACAAGGACGCCAAGATGAAGTACCAGGAGTGCAGCAAGATTGTGAAGCAGAAGGCCTTTGAGCGCGCCATTGCGGGCGACGAGCACAGGCGCTCTGTCGTGGACTCTCTGGACATCGAGAGCATGAGTGAGTGGGCCCCGCTGTACACCCCACACACTCAGCCCTGCCACACTTCGTGGGTAAAGGCAAGCTCTCAGAGGGCATTGGGGACGTAGGTGTCACCCACAGCTCCTAACTGTCCTCCTCAGCCCTCTCCCTCCGTCTTAGTCTTAGGGGTGGGAGCCCTTATGATTAAGCTTGGGGTGTCTGAGGTATTTTCTTTTGTTGAGCCTAACAGGCACCTTGCTCTAACGCCGTTTACTTCCTGTGAGGCTCAGGGTGCATGGTGCCAAGCAGGTGTTGCTTCCGTGTCCCCCACCATGTCTCGTGGGTGAGGTGGCCTTACTCACTTTCACCCTTGATTTTGCCTGATGGGGTGTGAACATCACCTGCGCCCATCAGGTCCTGAGGAATTCAGACATAACCACAAGTAGCGCCATGCCTAAGAACCCCATGGTTCCAGTACTCCGTGGCAGTGCCTCGGGGTTAGGAGGGGAGAAGGGGAGCTGGGGAAGAATAGGAAGAAATAGTGGGATCGTTGTGGCGTCTTCTCTCTTTGACAAGAGCTGTGTGCTCACAGCACCCTCTTCCCAACAACAGAGGCGGATCCAGTCACATACTCCTTTAGTTTTTCCTCAGGTGTTCACATGAGTCCAGGGTTCTGTGTATATGGGAGCAGGGACAGAAAGGGTCTCCTAGCAGTGCTGCAGCTCCCTTGTCCGGTCACTTCCTGGAGCATGGGCCTTGTATCACGAGTGCTGGGGATATCCGGAAACTACTGGTGGGCATTGACCATTCCTGCTTTAGTGGGCTTCTCCAGCCTCCCAGGTCTCTGCTCCACACACACAGCCGTTTATTTACCAGGCCAGCTTGCATTGGCCTCTTGTGTGACTCTGTCAGCACAGGGCAGACAAAGGCCTTAACCCCATCCAGCTTACTGTACTGCTGAGCCACCAAGCAAAGCTGTTCCCTTGCTTCCATGGGAGGGCCACTGCCCAAGTGTCAGAAAGTACCCAGCGTCTCAGAGGGGGAGGGTCCCCTGCTCCTGAGGGTTCCTCTCCACCTTCCTCAGGTGGCCCCACCCTCTATAGACACTTACGAGTCCCAGGAGTGACTCACCTAGACGTCGAGGATCCTCGGGTTAAGTGTGCCCTTCAGCACGGGGACAGCTTCAGTCAGTGTCCCACAGCAAAGCAGAGAAAGCCCCCACATTGAATTTGCCTGGCCGAGTTGTTGCTGTAAGCGCCTGTCAAGGCTGTGCCTGGGGCTGTGGCACAGAAACATGCCCGGGCCAGCCCTCCTTCCCTGCCGCACACGGCGTGGGCTTGGGGAGCTTGGGCAGCAGCCCTGTTCCAGATTCACACGTCCACTTAGTCCTGCCAGAAAGTGGAGTCCACACTTGTGTTTTAACGGGAGACAGTGCCTAGTGAGACACGCTATGCGTCACCACATACATCACCATGCATTCAGATACACCAACCCCTGTCAACCTTTAAGACACCTGTTAGCCCTCCAATTCACAGTGCTGTCAACTCTCGACACGCATTAATTTTATTTCAATGTGTGTGGGTATTTTGCGTGCTTGTATATCTGTACATCACTTCAGAGGCCAGAGAGGGCACTGATCCTCTGGACCTGGAGTAACAGGCAGTTGTAAGCCACCTGTGGATGCTTATAATGGCACCAGGGCCTCTGCAAGAGCCACAACACCAAACTTCATATTCTTTAGACACCACAGTACACGTGGCTCTCTTATCAAGGAGTCTTGCGAATTTCTCTTCATCATCCTCTAGCCCTTCGATGTACTGTTTGCGGTCGCAGGGGTAGGCTGGGGGCATTGAACGGAGACACCTATGCTTTATTTTATTTTATTTTTTTTTAAATATTTTATTTAGTTTTAATCTGTGTGCATTGGTGTAAAAGTGTCAGATCTTGGAGTTACAGACAGTTGTGAGCTGCCATGTGGGTGCTGGGAATTGAACCCGGGTCCTTTGGAAGAGCAGGCGGTGCTCTCAACCACTGAGCTATCTGTCCAGCCCCCATATGCTTTATTTTAAAATCTTGATTCTTGTTGCCTTTTATTGCTGTCAGAATGCCTGCTGCTCCAGGCACTGTCTGACCAAATTTCTCACCATAATCTCTGTCTTAGAAATTTTAAACATGAACTGGAGAGATGTCTCAAAGTTAAGAGCACTGACTGCTCCTCCAGAGGTCCTGAGTTCAATTCCCAGCAACTACATGGTGGCTCACAGCCATCTATGTGATCTGATGCCCTCTTCTGGCCTACAGATGTATGTATGGCCAGAGCACTGTATACATAATAATAAATGAATAAATCTTAGAAAGAAATGTTAAACATTAGCAGGGTGTGGTGGCACATGCCTATAACCCCAGTACTCAGGGAGGCAGATCTCTGTGAGTTCGAGGCCAGCCTGGTCTACAAAGCAAGTCCAGGACAGCCAAGGCTACACATAGAAACCCTGTCTCAAAAAACCAAGAAGAAAAGAAACGTTAAACATTTTTAAACAAGGTTAAATATAGCAAATTTTTGTGGACTCCCTTAATGTTTGGGCTCTGGCAGGGGCTTTCTTGCTCATCCCAGGTGTGCTGGCGTGTTGTAGTTAGACCTTCTTTCTCTTGGCTTTTGTGTGTGCTCACATGCGCACATGTGGGGGGGGTGGGAGGTGTAGGGGTGTTTGTGTGTGCATGGTGAGGGTACACACCATGGCATGTGGGTGGAAGCCAGAGAGCACCTTGGAACACCAGTGCTCCCCAGTTCCCTTCCGCTCTGTGCGTCCTCGGGACCAAACTCAGGTTGTCAGGTTTTGTGACAAGATCCTTTCCCCGCTGAGCCATCCAGCCACGTCCCTCTGCTTCATTGTCCTTGCTCATCTTGTCTCACTATAACGCTCAAGAAGGCCTCAGCCCCAGAATCCCCCTGCCTCAGCCCTGCAGGTTTGGGGATTACATGCATGCACCAGCACACCTGGCCTTGCCTTATATTCTTAATAACCTTAAGTACTTCTCCCTTCCCGAGACGAACGAACTCTTCTTTCCCCGTGTTCTTGTTCACTAGCTTGCTGTTTCTAGTCGCATCTCTCAGATGTGCAAGGGGAAGTAGGCACTCCAGATCTAGCAGGACTTCTGAGCGGGTTTTGGTTTTGTGGCAGTTAAGTTCCATGGAGCAGGAAGGGTCCACAGCCCTGTATGGCTCGCACAAGAAACAAATCAGATGCTCCTCTGCGGTATCCTTCCCCTCAGTACTGAGGCAGACATTTCAGTAGCTTCTGGGCAGTCCACCAGGTGAGCTGTTCCCTGCAGAGTGGCCCTGGCATGTCTGGGGTGTGTGCAGCCATCTGCAGTACATGGAAGTCTAAGTCTGTCTTAGTTTTTTTTCCTGTTGCTGTGATACAATATCTTGAAGGAGTAAAGGTAAGGGACTCTGTCCAGGTGACACCTAACCCTGACCACCACACAGCTCCGTGTGACCCTGTGCTCTGCAGCATTCTGAGCCTAAGCCGGTGTCTCAGCTTTTGGTCCTTCAGAACCCTCATTGGGAAGCTGAGAGTGGGGTCACGGAGAACTCCTTCACCCCAGGCCCTCTGCCCTCAGAAGTGTCTTGGTCTTCCCTCCTGCCCTTTCTTTGGCTTTTGGTGAGGGAGGTCCTGCAGGTGCTCTCTGCTGTCCCTGTGTGACTCCCCACCATCCCCCATGCCGCTGAGGGTCAGCTCAGACCCGACACTACTGCAGCTTTAGCTATCTGCTCTGGCCAAGAGATTAAGACATTCACATTTTCCTAGTAGAATGTGGAGCTGGCGCCTTCAGTGAGAGCACAGCACAACCATGGCCCTGCACAGTGGGTGACCACATGGCCACCCAGGAGTCATGGCCCCTCCTTTCCCCTCTTACCTATTTCTTCCTTCCCCGACTATGGTTCTGTGAGCCAGGGCCGCTCTAGCAAATCCCACTTGTAACACCAGTGCTGACAGTATGTCACAGCAGAGCGCACTGTCGTTCCTCATCTCGCTCAGCAGTCAGCACAGCCTCCTCCTGGTCACGGAGACCGAATGCAGATTTCTCCCACCAGTAACCAGACCCCCAAGTCTGCGGTGGGTACCATCTGCAGACTGCTCTGACTCAAATCAATTTTGACAACTGGAGACCCAGCCCCAAGCTCCCTCCCACACACACCCTTTTAAAAAACGTTCATTGATTATCATGTTGTGAGTGTGCAGGAGTGTGCCATGGTGCTTGTGCAGAACTTGCCACCTGCACGCTGTTGCTTGTTCCAAGTCCCAGATTTCTTTTGACCATGCCGCTGACCCACTGGGTGTGAACTAGGGCTCCCACAATCTGCTCTTGAGGCTTCCTTACTTTGCTGAGTGACTCAAAGAACCCACAGGGCGCTTACCAGTCTGTCACACAGTCTACAGATGAAGAGCTGCAAGGGACAGCTCATGGGCATGTGAGCCGCCCTCCAGCAGCCTCCACGGTCCTGCTGTCTAGGAGCTCCCGTAGCCTTGCCTTTGCCTCGGGGTCTCCACAGAGACCTTGCTACACAGACATAGACTGAGTTAAGCCATCAGCCACTGTGCCACCAGACTCAAGTCATCCACTCAGGAGTTGGTAGGGGAACCGGCTTTATTTGGGGACCGGCCTCCTGAGAGCGTGGCAAGAGCTAGCACAGCATGTAGACCCCCCCTCCCTCCCAGACACACTCTCTCGGGGAACTTGGGCTTACAAGGGGCTGATCTAGGGAAGGATGCCACGTGCAGGGCGGGGTCTTCATCATTCAGGCTTGGTGTCATCTTTTCTTCTGACCCTGGCTGGGGACGCTGCCCACCGCCCTTTAGACTGCACCTCAGCCCTGCAGTCCCCATGCTGTGTGTTACTGGTGCACAGGGCCAGGAGGAGGGTTGGCCCGTAGGCCGATGTTACCTGAGGGCCACCAGGCTCTGAATCTGAAGAGATGATTTAGCAGCCACCCTCTTAGCCGCTGCTCGTTGACTTATAATGTGGGGCAAAGGGAAGATAGCAACTCGCCACAGGACAGTCGACAAAGGAGGAAGCCGCTGCTTAGAACTGGCCAGAGATTCCAGGGATCATAGGGGCACTGAGGCGCCATGGGAAACTTCATTGCCTCATCTCTCCTTACCCCATTAGTAGGGACCTGGTTCCCTTCCCTGCCCCTCCATGGTTGAAGTCACTCACTCTAATCTCCTTGTCCATACACCAGCCATCGAAGATGAATACAGCGGGCCCAAGCTTGAGGACGGCAAAGTGACAATCACCTTCATGAAGGAGCTCATGCAGTGGTACAAGGAGCAGAAGAAACTGCACCGGAAGTGTGCCTACCAGGTAACACACCCTCCCGAGCCACACACGCCTGGGGCCTGGGAGTGGACCTGCCCCTGCCAGCCCTCCTAGGACAGAGCCTTGTGCTGCTGTGCCGCACCATGCTGAGGGCCACCACGTGTCCTCATCCAATACCAAAGCACTCTGGGTGTGCCGGGCAGCCATTACACACGTGCAGAGTTAGAAGCCTGCCCAGGCTCAGAAGTGAAACCTTCCAGAAAGCAGTGGAAAGGGGAATTCTTTTTTTGTTTGTTTGGGTTTTTGTTGTTGTTGTTTTGGTTTTTTTGTTTGTTTGTTTGTTTTTTTGGGTTTTGGGGGTTTTTTTGTTTTTTGTTTTTGTTTTTTTTTTGAGACAGGGTTTCTCTGTGTAGCCTTGGCTGTCCTGGACTCACTTTGTAGACCAGGCTGGCCTCGAACTCACGTCGATCCTCCTGCCTCTGCCTCCCGAGTGCTGGGATTAAAGGCGTGCGCCACAGCATCTGGCTTTCAGCAATGTATTTTTATGTACATTGGCATTTGGCCTGCCGCATGTGTGTGTGTAAGGGAATCGGAAAGGGGAATTCTTGCAGAGCATGCCTGGCTTGAGTTGTGGGGCATGAGTAAGAGAGGGCCTGCGTGCTTGGGACAGGTCTCAGGTAATCAAAATCATTTCTGTCTTCGCTACACATGACGTGATGAGGTCTCTCCAGAGCTAAGGTCACAGCCTGCACAGTGGTCACTGCCTTGCCCTGGTGCCTGCCACCAGCCTGAGCAGCCTCAACCCCACCCTCCTCGTGGAGGGCTGCTTGTCACCTCCTTGCAGGGTGTTCGCACTGTGGCTCTCAGGTGGATCCGTTGGCTTTCTTTTGGGATGTGATGTTGGCTCTTGGGCTTGTTCCTGTCTTTAGAGCAGCGAGGGCAACAGTCTTTCTCAGCTTCTACCCCCTGACCACAGTGGCCGCCTCCCATATTTTTATGACACTTATCTTCTCCCCACTGCTCAACCTGCATGGAAGTTGAAAAAGGAGCAGTTAACAGCCACGTACTTCCCACAGGTGTGGGCACTCCACTTCTTACTTTTTCCAGAACCATTTGAGAGTAGTTGTAACCATCATAGCCTGTATCCTAAAACGGGACATCCACCTATGTACAGGACTGTCTCCCTAATGAGATGCTATTCAGGATTAAGGCATGTAGACAGCCACAGGCTGCCCATAAGATCTAAACACACTTGACTTTTCTCAAGATCATGTTCAGTGTGTGCAAGCAGTATTGTCAAAGGTTCTAGTGTTTTCCTTTCTCCTGAAGCTTCCCAGAATATTAAAGGTGATTGACGGGGTTGCTGAGATAAGGCCTTACTATGCAGGGCGGGGTGGCACACACCTTTAATCCCAGCCCTTGGGAGGCAGAGGCAGATGCCTCTCTTGAGTTCAAGACTAGCCTGGTATTTATAGGAAGTTCTAAACCAGCCAGGGATACCCAGTGAGTGAGTGAGACCCTGTCTAAAAAATGAAAAGAGCAAAACTATGGACCCTAGACTGGCCTTAACCTGCCAGGATTAGAGGCGTGGCCTAGCATACCCACTTAGGCAGATTCCCAAAATACCAATACCCACTGCAGAATTGAAGGTCTTACTTCTCTGCAGTTAGAGAGACTCACGTTTAAGGGCCTTTATGACCATGGCATTTACATGTGTGTAGGCTAGCTCTGTATGTGTGTGTATGCACCCACATGTACTGCACGCATGTGAGTTTGCAGGTATGAGCATTCCTCTACATACCTGCAGGTGCCAGGGGAGGGTAGACGGCAGGGCCTTAGCTGCAAAGCTCTGCAGTTCATTTGGGCTCGCTAGCCCACAAGCTCTGGGGTTCTGCCCGCCTCTGCCTGCTCAGTGCTGGGACTGCAAGCGTACGTGCACACACAAGTGCTGGGGATTTGAACTGAGCCATCTCCCTGGCTCTGAGCTGGTTCTTTTAGGTTCTTTTAGGTTTTCTATACCGTGAACACATTTTGTTTCCTAATGCTGGTAAACTTTAAAAGATGGGCCAAAACCCTTGTGAAATGACGGTGATGTGTGGAATGCTTGCCTCTGTGTGTGTGTGTGTGTGTGTGTGTGTACACTGCATGTGTGCAGCACCTGTGGAGGTCAGAAACGAACACTGGATCCTGAGAGACTGAAGATGTAGACAGTTGTGAGCTACCATGTGGGTGGTGGAAATCCAACCCTGGTCTTCTGGAAGAGCAGCCAGTGATCGTAACTGCTAAGCTATCTTCCAAGCCTCCATCATGGGGTTTAAATGGCACAGGCCAATCAGAGGGCCACAGCCACTCACCCAGCCCCGCTTACAGCCTGCCCTGTCCTCCAGATCCTTGTACAGGTGAAAGAAGTCCTCTGCAAGCTGAGCACGCTGGTGGAGACGACGCTGAAAGAGGTGCGCCTCGTGCTGTGGGTGCAGGGGGAGGGGGGTGCATGTAGTGAAGACAGGGTGAGCCATCGGGGAGGTCCCTCAGTCAGGACCTCAGAAACCCATCCGCACAGCCTTCCCTTCTCTCTGTACCCAGTCCCCCTCCTGCGTGTCCTCCTCAGTGCTGTGTCCCCTACCCTTGTGCATTGCATGGATTTTCTTGGTCTGTTATGACCTCTCACCCCTCATTTCCCCTCTGCCCCCTCCCCATATCTCTCTCTGGGCCCCTCCCTCTCCGGTGGCCTCTTTTCTTCCAGACAGAGAAGATTACAGTGTGCGGGGACACCCATGGCCAGTTCTATGACCTCCTCAACATATTTGAGCTCAATGGCTTACCCTCAGAGACCAACCCCTATGTATCCTTAGTGCTGCCCATGTGGAGAGGGCGGGGCCCCACCAGGAAGAGCATCAGAGCCCTCGCCTTACCGCAGTCACCACGGCCGGCTGCAGGTCCAGGCCCTATTTCTTTCTCACTTACTACAAGGTGACGTTGGCAGCATCCAGCCCTGTTACTGCAGCAAGCCATCTCTTCTGTTTTCATCCCCCTATCTGTACAGTGGGGTGATAAGGCCTTCCTCACTGCATTTGGGGGTTGGGGGGTGATGAGCAAGGTGCTACTTTAAAAGCAGAACCAGCCTCTGGGTGTTTATTGCACTTTGTTTTGTTCGTGGTTTTTCTGAGGTATGGTGTCATGTATGGGTTCTGCTGGCCTTGATCCCTTGAGCTTTCAGGCTCCCATCTCCCTCCCAGATGCTAGGATGGTAGGCATGCAGCACCACACCCAGTTTATATAACGCTCGCCACGAAACTGAGGCCTTTTGTCATGGTCCACGTGCTCTGTCCCCACTGAGCCCCATCCCCAGCCTGTCTGTCCTCACGTGTTTGACAAGGATAGTTTCCTGGTGCTTAGCCGCTCTATAGAGTCCCTAGGCTTTTGGGAAGAAGGGCCTGTCCCGTCTTCTGTGGTTTGAGGATTGGTCTCAGGGAACAGTCACTGCCTCGGGTCTGCCATTGGCTTCCTCAGGACAGGTGAGGTTGGGTCCTTGGTGCTGTCCTGGGGAACCTTCAATCCAAAGGCAGGCCACGGGTACGCTCCCTTCAGAGGAACTGAAGCCAAGGGACAGGAAGGACTGCCCTCCTGGCTCATCTGCCATCCGCTCACGGTTTCCTTAACAAGAAAGATATTTAATGGCGACTTTGTGGACCGTGGCTCCTTCTCGGTTGAAGTGATCCTCACCCTCTTCGGCTTTAAACTCCTGTACCCAGATCACTTTCACCTACTTCGAGGTGAGGAGAGTTCCATTTCATAAGCAAGCTCAGGAGGGTGGGGGGCAGCCCACAGGTAAAGTGAATAGGTTGCACTCGCCATGGGCAGTTCAGGGTGGGTATTCACCGTGCCCTTTGCTGGCAGGTGCCAGACAAGAGGCTCAAGGGAGCAGTATCTTTCTAGTTGACACACGCAGCAGGTGTGAACAGCCTCCCTGGGGACACTAATCTAGCACAAAAGTCAGGCTGAGTAGTGAGCTGAGCACTCGTTTGCAAAGCTCAGTGCCAGCCTGCCGTCATTGGGCAGTGCCATCTTGTCCCCGTGTCTATACCTGAAATTGCCAGGCAGGTACATGATCAAGAAACTGAGGCTGAAGGTCCTCTCTGTCCCTTTGTTGTGGCCAGGCAACCACGAGACAGACAACATGAACCAGATCTATGGGTTCGAAGGCGAGGTCAAGGCCAAGTACACGGCTCAGATGTATGAGCTCTTCAGCGAGGTGTTCGAGTGGCTCCCCCTGGCCCAGTGCATCAATGGCAAAGTGCTGGTGAGGAGCCGCAGGGCCCCCCACACCCTGTGGGCAACATGCTGAAGAGGGGAGGGCAGGGAGGGGGCTCCTTCCCTTCACAGAAACAAATGGCCTCCCCTAGATCATGCACGGAGGCCTGTTCAGTGAGGATGGTGTCACCCTGGATGACATCAGGAAGATTGAGCGGAATCGGCAGCCCCCAGATTCAGGTGAGTGGGCCCGGGCACGGAGGGCAGTGCCTGGCTCACACAGACCATATGCCCTTGGCAGGCACGGGGCCCGCTCTCCCACCTGCAGCCTGAATTGAGTGGGATCGTGCTTGCTGGGGAACGTCAGAGTCTTTGAACACGTACCTGTCACTCATGGACTCCCCTCGCCCTAGAGTGAGAAGTTAATGCACCTGTTAAGTCCCAGAGACGGTGTCAGTGGGAACATGGATGATGTGGGTGGCCTCTGACACTAGAGGCAGCAGTGTGGCTGGTGCAGGGGGACAGCAGGGAGTGATGTGGGGTGTCTAGGGCTGGCCCTCAGAGGTTCCTGCTATACATAAGGCCTGAGGCTACGTCCTGAGAGCTACAGCCCTTGCTGGGAACACGGGCTTTGCTGCTGGGGCAGTGGGAAGCCACAGGAGGTTTGGGGCTGAAAGAAGGCCTGCTCTGAATTAGCATAGTAAAAGTTCCATCCAGCTGCAGGCTTATAGTGTATCAAATGAGAGATACCAGGAAACCTGGGGCCAGCTCCAATCTAGTGTGCATGCCCAGGGCCCTGGTCACAGTGTTGTTCCTGCCAGACCCCACTACCATCACCACCAAGCAATACTGTGGGTAGGCACCTGTCTGATGCAGCCTGGGAGACAAGCGAGTCTGACACTCCTCCCCTCCCCGCAGGTCCCATGTGCGACCTGCTATGGTCAGATCCCCAGCCACAGGTGAGCTGGGTGTGTGGCTGTGGGTGTGGGTTGAGTGGTGGGGTAGAGACAGGCCACCAGTCACCCAGAGTCTCCGTTCCCTTGCTCCTACCAGAACGGGCGCTCCGTCAGCAAACGGGGTGTGAGTTGCCAGTTTGGGCCTGATGTCACCAAGGCCTTCCTGGAGGAGAACCAACTGGACTACATCATCCGCAGCCATGAAGTCAAAGCTGAGGGCTACGAGGTGGCCCATGGTGGCCGCTGTGTCACTGTCTTCTCTGCCCCCAACTATTGGTGCGTCTTACCCTCCTGCCCTTTGCCCAGGCCACCAGGTTTATTCTATGTCGATCATGTTAGGTCTTCTTCCCTTGGAGTAAGATCTTTCTATCCTAGTCCACTCTCCCCCTCTGGAGCTGTGGAGGGAGCCAAGACGGTCTGCATGGGCTTCTGACCCCTGCCTGTACTCTAGAGGCTGGGGTCCCCAGGCTCCCCACACCTTGCCATGGCTTTCCTCCTCCAGCCGTCCTCAGTGGGGCTGCTTCTCTGCCACCACCATCTTTGTCCATGGCAAGTGTGTCTCCCTCTTTCCTCCTCCTGCGAACCATCCTGTTTGACTTCCCTCCTCCTCCCTCCCTGGTCTGTTTCCCACCACACAAGCCCCTTTGCTCCTGCCCCTACAGTGACCAGATGGGAAACAAAGCCTCCTACATCCACCTCCAGGGCTCAGACCTGCGGCCTCAGTTCCATCAATTCACAGCAGTGGTGAGTGGCCTGAGATGGGCTCTGCCTGGGCAGATGCTGCGTGTGGGCGGGTCCTCTAACTGTCCCTCTCCTTCTGCCCCTGCTGCAGCCTCACCCCAACGTCAAGCCCATGGCATACGCCAACACGCTGCTGCAGCTAGGAATGATGTGAGGCTATCCTCAGCAGTGAGCCAGGGCCTGCCCAGCTGGATGGCCCTGCCTTCGGCCTGCTGCCCCGCCCCAGGGCAACGTTGGACCCCCTTTTACTTTGTAAAGTTTGTATTTATTCCCCTTTAGGTTTCAGAGGGGGTGGGGGCAGCGTGGGGCAGCGGACGACAGGCTCCTGGTCAGAAGAAGGAGGAGTTGAGACTAGGGGTAGGGCACAGCCTGGGCATTCAGAGGAAGGCCAACCTGGGTAGGGGTGGGGCCAAAAGGAGGCCCTGCCCCCTGATCTGCATGGCTCCTCCCCTGGTAAAGCAATAGGACCCTGCCATAGGAAGACCCCCAAAAGAGGGTCATCAGGGAGGCCTCCTCCTGGTAGCCTCAGGGTGGGGCGAGGCTGGGGCCCACCCCCCAGCTATTTTATGTTCTGTAATTAAATATGTTAAAAAATAAAATAAAGTCATTATTGTAAGTCAAAGTTCATCTCAGACCCACATCAGCAGGTGCTCACCACACACAGACCCCTCCAGGGTAGATCCAGTTTGGTTCTGGATTCACAAAGAGGTGGCTGTTGCAGGGGCCAAGAGTGACCAAGAAGCATCGTCCAACTCCCAAGACCTGGGCAGGCTGTGATCTCAGCTGAGCTTTGCAAGGAAGTTGTGAAGTGGGTGGAGTCCAGAGAGTCTTCTGAACCCTGATTTCCCTGCAGTGTTGCAAAGCTGACATGGTCAGTGCTATGGGCTCCTGGAGGTGTTCACAGCCCCTGCTCTGCTGGTGAGGAAGGCAAGGATGGGACCGCAGGAGGAGCCAGCCTGCCTGAGAAAATGCTGTTTCTCTGGCCTGGGGAGACCCGGGGCCCCTCAGCTCAGCAATACTAGAAGAATTTAAGAGTCTTGCAGCTGAGAATATGGCTAATGGCTGTGGTCGGTGTTTTCTTTCCAAGCTGGAGGGTGGATAATACTCAGCCTTCCCACCCTCAACCCTGGGGCACAGGACTTCACCCCATGCTAGGTGAGAGCAGTTTCAGAATGGAGCTGGCAAGGAGTGTGAGGAAGTGGAAGCAAGTTCAGGCCAGCCTGCTTGTACAAGACCCTAATTCAAAACAAAGCAAAATTTGTGGAGGGCCCCCCACTCAGGCAGGAGACTCCACGGCTGGCTCACTATCGCCCTCTACTGTTGGTGGCCGAGTAAATGACCACTAGAGGCCGAGGTATAGGAAACAGACCCCTACCCATAAACATGTCAGGGCCCTTTGGTCACTCAGAGAAACACACTCCCAGTTCTTCCGGGTGTGTGACCAGGGCATAGAACCACTCATGCAGAGGTGGGGACAGGAGGCAACCTGTGTCCCTCAGCCCCTGCCATGCAACACCGGAACCCACCACCAGGTGGTGCCCCAGGACTACAGTTAAATACCAATGTGCCGGGCGGAGTAATGCATCCAGCTTGTCCACCTTTGAGATGTGTATGGTTTATGCCAGTCACAACAACCACCAAAGCTAATACTTATGTTTAACTAGCGACGTTACACTCTCTGTTTAAAGCCTAGCACAGACAGGGTATCATGTAGCCGGGCTGGGCAGAAACTTCCCATGTAGCAGAGGATGTCTTTGAACTTGTGATCCTGTTTACCTGAGAGCTGGTATTTCAGGCATGCTCCACCAAGCCTGGATCCAGGTAGCAGTGGAACCAGGGGCCCCTGTAAGGTAGCAAGAGCCAGACTACATCCCCAGCCCTAGACACTTATTGTGAGCATTTTTATTTTCACATGGGGAGATTGGCTTAGAGAGGGTGGACTCACCAAGAGCCACAAGAACCCAGTTAACTCACCTCATCTGGTGGATGGCCCTCCTTGGTGCCCCCAAACTTGAGATGGGGAAATGTGGTTGTGGGATATAGGAGACAGCAGTCAGGTGAGGAGGGGTGCATCCTGCTGTAAAGTCTTGAAGTGGTCTCTGCACCCCCTCTGCCTGTGGCAGCCATGGTCAAGGGTGATGTGGTAAGAAAAAAGTTGCTGGTTAATCTTTGCTAGGCAGGGCCAGCGAAGGACCGGAGAGTGCTAGGTGCTGCTCCACTCCACAGCATCCCCATCTTTCTTGAGGATGGCTGAGAGACTGATTGCAGGTGTGTACAGGCCTCAGAGGATAGGCATGGGGCCAGGTGTCAGGAGTGAGGCCAGGAAGCCCCTTCAAAGACCCCTCCACCTCCTGACCCCTATCTCCCCATCTCTTGTCAGCCTCCTTCCTTCTTCAGCCCAAGCCTGGGAGCCTAAGCTCTTTTCACTGCATTTTTCTGGCAGTGAGTGGCCACTGAACTGGTCCAGATGAAAACTGTTTGAAGAACTTGGAGCTATACCTCTGAAATGGAGCCCCTGCCTAGAATCCCCCAGTGAGGGGCTGGGGGGCGTGGCTCAGTGGTAGAGCCCCTGCCTAGAATCCCCCAGGGAGGGGCTGGGGGCGTGGCTCAGTGGTAGATCCCCTGCCTAGAATCCCCCAGGGAGGGGCTGGGGGTGTAGCTCAGTG
>OU015759.1:7718719-7730189 GCA_907169655.1 Acomys percivali | reverse complement strand
GCTACACAGCCAAGGCTGGCCTCGAACCTGCTACACAGCCAAGGCTGGCCTCGAACCTGCTACACAGCCAAGGCTGGCCTGGAACCCTTGATCCTCCTGCTTCCATCTTTGAAAGAAAAGAGTGTGCCTCTCCCTTCCAAGTCCTGGGATTTATTTGAGGAGCGCTACACACTTACCTAAGGTGCCAATCGGGGTTACAGAGTCTCACCTTCTGACCCTCCCTCCAGTAAGGGAGAGTCGCCATGTATTGAACGGCCACAGCTTTTTAGGGACACATACATAACAGCAAGGCCCCCCGCCCCCAGGCAGCCCACGTGTCAACCATGTTTTATGAACAACTGTCTTCCTCTGGCGATGGCACAGGAAGAGTAGTGACCCATTCCAGGCGAGGATCTTCAGGACAGGTTCTTCCGGGGTCAGATCCGGTTTGGGCAAGTCTAGCAAAACACTTTCACTTTCAAAAGCTGGTCGTGAACTTTCTCCTGCCCCCTCTGCCCCCTCTATGGCAACAGACATGCGCACTGTTGTGGATTTGGCTGGTCCTGCTGGCCTCCGCGTTGCTAGAGGTCTTTTTTTTTTTTTTTTTTTTTTTTTTTTGGTTTTTTCTTTTTTGTTTTTTCGAGACAGGGTTTCTCTGTGTAGCCTTGGCTGTTCTGGACTCACTTTGTAGACCAGGCTGGCTTCGAACTCACAGCGATCCGCCTGCCTCTGCCTCCCAAGTGCTGGGATTAAAGGCGTGCACCACCACCGCCCGGCTTAGAAGTCTTTTTATAAAGTCTCTGGGACCTTTCTCAATAAAAAGTTACCCTCCTTCACTCAAGCAAACCCCACCCCCACACATTTCCACGTTCCCTGCACAGTCTCAAATGTTACCCACAATTCCTCAAATACGGAAGTAGGGCTTTGAGGGAAGCGCTAAAAATCATTGATTGTACGTATGTCCTGTATCTGGCACATTGTAGATACTCGGGAAATTTTTGTTGGTTGGATGAATAAAATGTCCACGCTCAATCCTAGGATTCCTTACCTTATCTAAACTTACTTAAACAAAAACTTTGCTCACTTAGAACTCACTTACTCATGAGTGCCACAGGCAAGGATTCTTGTTGGCTTTTCATCCCTTTTTATTCCAAAATCCAAGTACTTTTCTGGGATATAGTGGGCATGAAAGCGAGGCAGTGGTGGCGCACGCCTTTAATCCCAGCACTCAGGAGGCAGAGGCAGGCGGATCGCTGTGAGTTCGAGGCCAGCCTGGTCTACAAAGGGAGTCCAGGACAGCCAATGCCACACAGAGAGACCCTGTCTCAAAAAAACAAAAAAACCAAAAGATGACCCACACTCAACCAGATGTTAGCCACACTCACTCAGCTGTCGCCCAAAAGTTAACTCAGATGAGAGCGCCAGGCTCAGACTGCGGGTATTATAGCTCATTAACGGAGTGTTTGCCCAGAATCGTCCGTGAGGGGGCGCTCAAGGCCCTAGCTCAGTCTTCGGCACTGGCCAGAATAAATAAGCTTTCTTTCACAAGTGCCACACTCGGGTGCTAGTCCTTCTGGCTCAAAAGCCACTCACTCCCTAGTCCATTACCTCCTATCCCCACTCACTGTCACTCCCCCAAAATGTTATATACCCTCCACCACCCACCCCACACACTCATCCTTCCTCAGTGCACCTCCAACTTCCCCTCACAGCTTCTTATCGGAAGCCTGCTGTCGGCGCCGAATTCTAGTTTTTTTTTGGTTTGTTTGTTTGTTTTTGTTTTGTTTTTCAAGACAGGGTCTCTCTGTGTAGCCTTGGCTGTCCTGGACTCACTTTGTAGACCAGGCTGGCCTCGAACTCACAGCGATCCGCCTGCCTCTGCCTCCCGAGTGCTGGGATTAAAGGCGTGCGCCACCACCGCCCGGCCGATATCTCTTGTTTTTCTTCTTCCCCTTCTTGCCTTCTTCAGCCTTGCTTTCCTTCTCTGGGTCCTCCACAGAAGGCACCCTATCGCTCATAGCGCTGGCCCCCTCCTGCGGAGCCGGGCAGCATCTCCTGGGAGGCAGAACTCCGAGACCTAGTGAGGTAGGACACAGCTCCTGCCTGAGGATGCGGGCCACGTCCTCTACCGTCCTGCCCTCTCGCCGCAGGAACAAACTGAGCTTGGTGAGGAATTCCATGTCCTGCCATTTGGGCATGTAGACCACTCTCCACGCAGCGCCCTTGCCCTTGATCTCCCTGGGGACCACGTCGCAATTGAGGTCCTCTGCTAACCTAATGATGGCTGCTTTGGATCTGTCCTCCTCCAAAAACTCCTTCCCAGCCACTTCGAACTTGCCCAGCGGTTTGAGGGGGCGCCCGTATGATGTCTTCAAATTCTTGGTGGCTACAGTCCTCGGGGATCCCCAGGATCATCAAGGACTTGTAACTGTCCACCTCCAAGGCCCTGCACCCGTGTTCTAACAATGCAATGTCTTGGACTCCGAACACCATCTCGCCCAACTCCTTGAGGCAGCTGTACGGGTGCTGCTGTGCTGCGGAGCCTCCCACAGGAGGATCCAGGATGCTGACGAGATCTCTTTCCGAGGGTGATGAGAAAACGAAGCCTCGCTAGTGACGCTATTAAGAGACCCAATTAGTCGAACTCAGTCAAGGGGACCCCAGCCGTCTGCAGCCTGCCCCCTGCAAGCTCACTCTTGGAAGTTCCTAGCGACTCACTCACATTTGCCACGGAACTGGAAGCTGGCTGGTCGCGGCTCCCAGGTCCTAGGCAAGGCTGATCCAAGGAGAGTTTGAAGATGCAGACTCCCCGTACTGTCGATGACCTTAACCGTGCCTGTGGATCGCCGGTCTGCCCAGCGGCTGCTGCTACCCTAGTGAGTGTCGTGGGTGGCGACTTGGCAGATGAAGTTGGTCCTCTGACTGATGGCCCAGAGGTCGCCCTCACGTGCCCTGTGACAGAGTTAAAGACCAGGATGTGGCGCTGGTGGCTGCACTTGCTCTGGCAGTGACGTCATAGCTTCCTTGTGCACAAGAGACCCTGCGGTCCCCATGGCAACCGCTAGAGCATCGCCTCTGCCTTTGGCCGGTCCTGCTGCACTGACATCAGAGAAGCAAGCAAGAGAGGCGTCCTTAGGAAGTGAAGGATCAGCTCCTCACTTTTGGAAGAGCATACTTTTCTCACTTGAGACGGGAGAGGATTCCAGGCAGGGCGTGGCCAGGAGGACAAGGACGATACAAAGTAAGTCTGCGATGTCCTTTGAGTTTAGAAAGTCTAAGATTAATGACAAAACTGATAAGGACACAGAAGCCAGCTTGATGGCCAATTCAGAGTTGTTGTTGTTTTTGTTTTGTTTTGTTTTTCCAGAGTTTCTCTGTGTAGCCTTGGCTGTCCTAGACTCGCTTTGTAGTCCAGGCTGGCCTCGAACTCACAGCGATCCACCTGCCTCTGCCTCCTGAATGCTGGGATTAAAGGCATTCGCCACCACACCCGGCTCAAATTCAGAGGATTTGAGCATCACTACAAGGTTTCTTTCATTTCTTTTTTTTTTCCTCCTGAGATCTCATCTTAGGCTGGTCTTGAATTTGCTATGTTATCAAAACCTTGGACTTGTCTTTTTTTAATTTGTTTTTTTTGGGGGGGGGGTTTGAGACAGGGTTGCTCTGTGTAACCTTGGCTGTCCTGGACTTGCTTTGTAGACTAGGCTGGCCTCGAACTCACAGTGATCCACCTGCCTCTGTCTCCCAAGTGCTGGGATTAAAGGTGTGCGCCACCACCACACCCAGCTAGAGCATCTTCTTAGTACCAGAACCCAGTTGCCATCCCAGCATCACAAGAGTCACACAAAAAGATCTTGGTAAGGAACTGGAGAGACTGCTTAGCAGCTAAGAGCACTTGTTCTTACAGAGGACCCAGGTTTGGTTCCCAGCATCCACATGGCAGCTGGCAGCTGTAGCTCTCACAAAACAAAAATATATTTTTTAAAAACTAAGTAAAAATAAAAGCACATGTTACTTTTGTTTTGTTTTCATTTTTGTTTTTGTTTTTCGAGACAGTTTCTCTATGTAACAGACCACTGGCTGTCCTGGACTCTCTGTAGACCAGGCTGGCCGTGAATTCACAGAGATCTGCCTGCCTCTGCCTCCTCGAGTGATGGGATTAAAGACGTGCGTTCTCCACTGCACCCGGCAAGCACATGTATTTTTAAAAGAAGAGAGTTGGAGAGGGAAAAATCACCTTCAATTCTTCTAAGTAAGCTTTATTTTTATATTTGCGTCTATGGGTGTGCCACATGTGTGCAGGTGTTCTAGGGCGCCAGAAGGGGGCGCAGCGTCCCCTGACGCTGAAGCTACAGGCGGTTGTGAGTGGATACTGGGAAGCAAACTTGGGGAGTAGGAATCGGTGTTTGCTTGGTTTTTTGTTTGTTTGTTTTGTTTTTTGTTGTTTTTTTAAAGAGGTGATCATGCTCGTGTTCGTGTGTGTGTTTTGTTTTTGTTTTTTTTTTTGTGTGTGTGTGTTTGGTTGGTTTTGGTTTTGGTTTTTCGAGACAGGGTTTCTCTGTGTAGCCTTGGCTGCCCTGGACTCACTTTGTAGACCAGGCTGGCCTCGAGCTCACAGCGATCCGCCTGCCTCTTGACATCCTGACCAACCCGCAGTTTCCCCTCCCTCCTTACCTCCCAGACCGTCCTCCCCTCTTGCCCTCCGCCACATCTACTCCTCCTCCAGTGAGCAATCTCTCCAGCCCCACTCAGCTTCCTTTCTATGCGTAGCGTTGTGCACTGCGACCCAGAGGCGCGTTCTTCTTCAAAAGCAATAAAACCGTGACCCGTAATATTTGCTATGAGGTTTATGAGTCCGTGGCACTCAGCTGCATGCCCCTGGTTTTATTAGGCACGTTCCAAATTGAGAAGCCGGCAACAGAATGGTTCGTTTGTTTGACAGACCAAAGTTTTACTGAGAAGTTACCTTTTGCAGGGCTGTGGGTGACGTGCTGGGCATACATGAGCATCCAGATGGGACAGATGAGCCCAACCTCGTGGTTAAGGGAGGTTTGCTGTCTGTTTACAGTGTGGGGAGAGAGTGTTTGTCAGAGAGAGCCGTGGCCCTGGTGCAGAGTGAGTAGAATACACCGGTTGGGCTCAGGGAGCCGGGAACACATTTATAGAGAGATGAAGAGCTTTAGGCAGGGGGTTGGGGGTGAGGGGAGTGGGGGGGGGGTGAGAGGTGGGGGGTTTGGGAGGGAGGTGGGCGGGTGCTGGCTTTACAGCAGTTATTCCTGGAGGATTTACTGTGTAGGACTTTTTTTTTTTTTTAACCATGAATTTTTCCTTTTATTTTTTTTTAATTTATTAATTCATTCATATTACATCTCAATTGTTATCCCATCCCTTGTATCCTTTCATTCCTCCCTCCCTCCCACTTTCACCCTATTCCTCTCCCCTATGACTGTGACTGGGGGGGACCTCCTCCCCCTGTATATGCTCATAGGGTATCAAGTCTCTTCTTGGTAGCCTGCTATCCTTCCCCTAAGTGCCACCAGGCCTCCCTATCAAGGGGATGTGGTCAAATATGGGGCACCAGAGTTCGTGTGAAAGTCAGACCCCACTCTCCACTCAACTGTGGAGAATGTCCCTTGTAAATGGGTTAGGGTTTCTCCTCAGAAACACATGGGCGAATGCCAGAGCAAGGGAGCATGGCACTGAAGTAAAATGAAAATTTTCTGTTTAAAGATGGGGCTCTCAGGGGCTGGAAAAATGACTGGGCAGTTAAGAGCACATGGGCTGCTCTAGCAGAGGACCTGGGTTCAATTCCCAGAAACCACGTGGAGGCGGTTTGCTGCTCTCCTCTGGCCTCTATAGGCACCAGGCGTGCATGTACATACTTACAGACAAAACACCTACTCACATTAAATAAATAAGTAAAAAGTAAAGACAGATCTCACTATGGGATGCACGCTAGCCTCCAGTGCTCAAAGACATCCTCCTGCCTCAAACAGTCACATGCTGAAATGGCAGGCATGTGCTAGTGGACTTAGCTTATAACCTAACTATTGAATTTTTAAGTTTTATTTATTTATGTGGCAGCATAATAAAGGTAAAAACATGGAGGTCAGAGGGCAGTCTGAGGAACTCTGTTCTCTTCTGACATCCCACCACGTGGGGCCAGGGGATCAAACTCAGGTGATCGGGCTTGGCAGCAAGCGCCTTTACCCACTGAGCCGTATCACCTGCCCACTAGTCATTTATTGTCATTAAAACATGCAAAATGCCGGATGTTATGGCTCATACATGTAATCCTTACACTCAGACTGGGGCGAGAAGATTGCTGCAAGTTCAAGGTCAGCCTGTGATGCATACTGAGACTATGTCAAAACAAAAACAAAATAAGTTAATAACAAAATTAATATTGGTAATAATAATAATAATAATAATAATAATAATTGGGCATAATTGTACCTGCCTGTGGAGGCAGAGGCAGGCAGATCTTTGTGAGGTGTACATAGTGAGCTCCAGGACAGCCAACTTTTATTTTTAAAAAGTAATTTTTGGTCACCGAGAAGAGACTTGATATCCTATGAGCATATACAGGGGGAGGTAATCCCCCTCAGGAACAGTCATAGGGGAGGGGAGTAAGGGGAAAATGAGAGGGAGGGAAGAATGGGAGGATACAAGGGATGGGATAACCATTGAGATGTAACAAGAATAAATTAATAAAAAAATAAAATAAAATAAAATAAAAATGTTAAAAAAAAAAAAGTAATTTTTTGTCTGTTTGTTTCTGTTTTTCGAGACAGGGTCTCTCTGTGTAGCCCTGACTGTCCTGGACTCACTTTGTAGACCAGGCTGGCCTTGAACTCACAGGGATCCACCTGCCTCTGCCTCCCGAGTGCTGGGATTACAGGTGTGCGCCACCACGCCCGGCTCCCCAACACTATTTTTTTTAAAGATTTATTTATTTATTACTTATACAATATCCTGTCTGCATGTATGCTAGCAGGCCAGAAGAGGGCACCAGATCTCGTTGTAGATGATTGTGAGCCACCATGTGGTTGCTGGGAATTGAACTCAGGACCTCTGGAAGAGCAGACAGTGCTCTTAACCTCTGAGCCATCTCTCCAGCAACCCAGCACTAGTAGCAGCTATTCACACAGGCGGCTCAGCCTGAATGGGAGAGTCACAGGTGACCTCCATGAGGTGCTGCCACAGCCATGTGACCACGATCTATTACTCATTCATTTGTTTTTATGAAGCTATTATCCAGGGACCGAAGCTCTTCCATGGCCACGGGCTTGGAGGTCGCCTCTGTCACAGGAATGGAGTGTGACAGTGCATGAGCCTTGGCAGAAATACCTCGGAGAGGTTTTTTTTTTTTTTTGTCGTAGGGACACTCACAGTGGATGAACTTTTCAAGCCAACCAGCCCCCAGGCAGAGACACATCTTCCAAGGGGGCTGGAGAGATGGCTCAGTGATTAAGAGCACCAGCACCTGCCCTTCCAAAAGTCCTGAGTTCAATTCCCAGCAACCACATGGTGGCTCACAACCATCTATAATGCAATCTGATGCCCTCTTCTGGCCTGCAGGTGTACATGCAGGCAAAACACTGTATACATAATGATAAATAAATCTAAAAAAAAAAGGGCCTACTTCTGCCTCCCAAGTGGTGGGATTAAAGGCTTGTGCCGCCACCACTTGGCTAACTGTATTTTTAAGGGTACTTTAAATATTTCATGGGACTGGAGAGATGGCTCTGTGGTTAAGAGCCCTTGCTGCTCTTTTTTTGTTTTTAATTTATTATGTATACAGTGTTCTGCCTGCATGTACACCTGAATGCCAGAAGAGAATATTAGATCACATTACAGATGGTTGTGAGCCACCATGTGGTTGCTGGGAATTGAACTCAGGACCTCTGGAAGAGCAGCCAGTGCTCTTAACCACTGAGCCATCTCTCCAACCCTGCCCTTGCTGCTCTTACAGAGGACCTCAATTCTGTTCCCAGCTCCCTGTTCACAGCATTCACCTCTAAGGGCACCAGTATAGATCATATTCGGCTCTTGGAAAGGAGTCCGGTGTGGGTCCTAGCACCCACGACTTCTGACTCAGGGATCCCTAACAACCCTTTTCTGGTCTCCAGGAACATTTAAAATCCCACACTCACAGACACATACTGGTATTAATTAAAATGTTGAGCAGAGGGCTGGAGCATGGCTCAGCTGTGGAATCGTCCTTACACAGGCGACACCATGGGTTCTAGACTCAGTAGGAAAAAGAAGCAGAAAACGACGGTGACGCTCTACAAGGGAGGGCAAATATTTGTTCGAAAGTGTTGGGAATGGCTAAGAACTACCAAAATAATCTGGTTTAACTTAGCCGTATTGATGAGTGTGGTTTGGTATCTACTAACTTTTAAAAATTACATTTATTTATTCATTCATTAGTTTATTTATGTGTGCGTGTGTGTAGGGGGTTGTCAAGGCACTCCTCCAGAGGTCAGAGGACCACTTTCAGAAGTCAGCTCTCTCCTTCCACCATGCTGGGACCTGGGAATTGAACTCAGGTCGTCAGTCTTGGCGGCAAGCACTTTTACCCTTGCCTGGTTTTCTTTTCTTTTTCTTTCGTTTCTTTCTTTTTTTTTTTTTTTTTTTTTTTTTTTACTTTTATTTTTTGTGATCCGTGATAGGCTGTTTCACATGAAGTATTATGTCTTCTGATGTGAAATTTAATATCACCTACATGTGTGAATGGTCCCAGGAGAGAGGCCTTAACAACTTTTTCTTCTTCTTCTTCTTCTTCTTCTTCTTCTTCTTCTTCTTCTTCTTCTTCTTCTTCTTCTTCTTCTTCTTCTTCTTCATATAATGTTTGGGGCCAACCAAATGGTTGAGGAGGTACCAGGCTGACCTGGAACTCACAAACACCCTCCTTCTGCTGCCTCTTCAGTGCTGAGATTACAGGCTTGTGCCACTATGCCCAGCAGGCATTGTTACTGTTGCTGTTATTATTGATCATTATTGTTGTTGTTTTAATTTTATGTATGTGGGCGCTTTGCCTGTGTGTATATATGTACCACATTCATATGCAAAGGCCAGAAGAAGGTGTAAAACTGTAGTTACAGAAGCGGATGCTAGGAATCAAACCCAATTCCTCCAAAAGAATAGCCAGTGTTGGGGCTGGAGAGATGGCTCAGTGGTTGTTAAGAGTGCCGCCTGCTCTTCCAAAGGTCCTGAGTTCAATTCCCAAGAACCACATGGAGCCCTCTTCTGGCTGACAGGTGTACATGCAGGCAGAACACAGTGTATATAATAATAAATCTTTTTAAAAATATATTTTCATTATAAAAAAAAAAGAAAAGAAAAAGAATAGCCAGGGCTTTTAACTACTGAGCCATCTCCAGCCTCGGTTTCCTTTTAATGCCCCCAAAGAGCTCCACCCACTATGGTGAGCCTCCTGCTTGTTTAAGCAACTGTATGTTGATAAGCTTTCAGTCCCCCCCCCCCTTTTTTTTTTTTTTTTTTTTTGCTGTTGTTCATTTTGTATTTTAAGCCTGGCCTACATAGTGAGACCCTTGTCTCCCCCTCCCCACAAAATAAAATAACCCCCTGGTACTTTGAGCTTGCTTATTCTTTTTCTAAAGCCCCACCCCCATGCAGCTTTGGGGACACTACGTGACTGGCCTCCCCTGCTGGCTATCCTCTCTATTGTCGTCCTCAGGGCAGGTGCAAGACTGACTTACAGCTTGCCTGCCCTAGGGTGTTTTCCTTTCACACTGGAACAAATTGTCCTTGAGCCTCCATCTAAATCCACCCTTTAATTTTCTGTTAATGAGACGAATTAATGCAGAGTCAGTTCATAACCCACACCACTCAAGGAAATGGCTCCCCTTCCCCAGCAACCATTAAGGGCCAATATGTCTTCATCTAGGGGTGGGCCTCATGCCCCCTCATGCTACTCCCCACTCCTCTCCCCCCTCCCCCTCCCCCTCCCCACCACTCCCCTCTTTCCTTTCTGGTCATTTAGCTCAGATCTCTTCCCCCTAGTTCTCCTTGTCGACAGGATTTAAAAACAGCTAGCCTCTGTCAGTTAAGTCCACACAGGGTCTTGAGGAAGTCACAGCCGGAAATGTTTTCCTTCAGACTTAACCTGGAACATTCTGTAAGTACTCACGCTTCTCACGAAAGATTAAAAGCAGAAGAGAAACATCCCGAGCTCTCCCGGAGCACGGGAGATGGTGTATAATTGCTGACACTAGTTACACGTTTGCCATCGTTCTAGAACATTCCCACGGCGTCTGCAGCACGCCCCCTCATTTCACTCCGACTTTGTTTCACTCGTGCAGGACTTGATCTGTGGACTCTTGCGGCTCTGGCTTTTCCATGCTTTGCCAGAATAGATGATGATCCCACGCCGGAATTTTCAAAGCTGACCTTTGAAGCCAATACCTGCCCTCTCTAAGTGAAACTAATGTTAATTTTAAAACGTAAATAATGCACCAAGCGGTGAGGGGAAATGACTTCTTGCAAGATCTGCGGCAGACCTCATTTAAGGGGCAGCAAGAGGGCGATGTGACTTCCACAGATGACACGGTTGTGTGGCTTTGTGACTTCCGTTGTGTGTGTTTTAATGTGGGAATGTTTTACATTTTTTTCCCTTTTTTTTTTTTTTTTTTTTGAGACAGGGTTTCTCTGTGTAGCCTTGGCTGTCCTGGATTCGCTTTGTAGACCAGGCTGGCCTCGAATTTACAGTGATCCACCTGACTCTTCCTCCCAAGTGCTGGGATTAAAGGCGTGCGCCACCCGGCTTGTTTTACAATTCTTATTTATGTGTATGAGTGCAGTGCCTTTGGAAGCCACAAGAGGGCATCAGATGCCCGGAAACTGGACTAACAGGTGGGTTTGAGCTGCCATGTGGGCGCTGGGGTCTTTTAAAAGATATGAGGCATGGGCTGGAAAGATGGCTCAGAGGTTAAGAGCACTGACAGCTCTCCCAAAGGTCCTGAGTTCAATTCCCAACAACCACATGGTGGCTCGCAACCCTCTATAATGTGATCTGATGCCCTCTTCTGGTATGCAGGCATATATATGCAGGCAGAACACTGTATATGTAATAATAAATAAATCTTAAAAAAAAAAAAAAAGACATAAGGCAGCTGGGCCATAGTGGCACACGCCTTTAATCTCAGGTGGATCTCCGAGTTTGTATGAAATTCAAGCAACTCTGGGGCCTGAAGGAGGAGGTTCACAAGTTCAAGAGCAGCTCAGCCCACTCAGTGACCTGGGTGTAGAGCTTAGCAGTACAGCACCTGCCCAGCATCCACGAATGTGGGATACGGGGAGGAGTTCAGCAGCAGAGGTCCTGCATTCCATGCCAGGACCCCAGAAAACACATAAGATAAATGAATAAAGTGTGTGGTGATCTCAGCACTCAGGGTGCTGAGGCAGAAAGATGCCATGTACAAAATTAGCCTGGGCTACATAATGATGCCATTTCATGAGAGAG
>OU015759.1:7693280-7716849 GCA_907169655.1 Acomys percivali | reverse complement strand
GCTCAGTGGTAGAGCCCCTGCCTAGAATCCCCCAGTGAGGGGCTGGGATGTGGCTCAGCAGTGGAATGATTACCTAGTATGTACGCAGCCCTAGGTTTAATCCCTAGTACCAAAACATAAGTAACTGTATAACCTAGTACCTTCAGATCATTCAACACCATTTACTACCTATTCTAAAAACAGTAAGGTCATTGGGGACATGGATAGCAGGTCACAACCAAGAACAAATGGCTTCTTCTCTGACAGGAAATCAACAACGGTCACACCTCTTACTGCTTAGCAAGGAAATCTTCCTCCAAGCCTACATACTCCGGGCTCCCTCCCCCGACAAGACAGACCACACAGAGGCTTCATTTGCACAGCTTTATTTCATACTCGCATATTAATATTCATTGATCGTTGTTGTATCGACCCGCTACTTCAACAAAGATGTAACAGAGTCTCAGGAATTGCAAGACACGAGAGTCCGGCAGTTGACCGAGTCGCTGACAATGTCTAACAACAGATCACAGTATTTGGATCAAGAAAACTGAAGTGGGAAAACTCACGAGGGCTGGAAATCCAAGACGGAAATCCTGCAGCATCGTGCCAGGTTAGCCCGGATTTGGCAAATGAGCCTGCTGTCAATCACAACTGAACAGGAGAGCAGGGCACACAGATGCAGACTCACTTAGGATGCTGTGTTACAGGGCGTGCCGGGGACCAAACCCTGTCTGCTTCCCTCTGACCTCCATCCTCAAAATTCACATTTACAAGAAACTTAATTAGTGAATGGGGGAGTCAGCCCAGTTAGGAAAAAGCATTGCAAGAGTGAGGATCTGGGTTTGCTCCCCAAAACCTGTGCAAAAGCAAAAACAAAAAAACAAGCAAAAAAAAAAAAAAAAAAAAAAAAAGTAGCTGGGTTAGCAGACAGGAGGATCCCTGGGGTTCTCTGCCCCACCTAGCCAATTTCAGGCCAGTGAGAGACCCCGGCTCATAAAAAGGTGGATAATGGTTGAGGAGTGACCCCCAAGGCAATCCTCTGCTTCCACATATACACACATGCACATACACACAGATGAACCCACACAGAGAGAAATACAATTATACACAAAGTACAGTGCCAATGACTAGCACTGGATTGTCCTATACATACAACAGAATATTCCAGTATTCTGGATTACGACACAGTTGTCATTTTTCTATACTTTAAAAAAAAATGTTTTTATTTACTCAGTTATTTTGAGACTGGGTCTTATTCTATAGTCCAAACTGACCTCACACTCACAGCAATTCTCCTGCCTCAGCCTCCACATGCTGGGATTACAGCCATGGGTTCCCACATCTGCTTTTTTTACACACCAATTTTTTGTAGTATAAGTATTTATTGGGGGGCTTGCTCGTGCCATAGAATGAATGTAGACATCAGAGGGGGAACTTGCTTCCCTGCCTCTGCCTCCGCCCCACCCCCCACCCCCCTTTTTTTTTTTTTTTTTTTTTTTGAGACAGGGTTTCCCCATCCTGGACTCACTCTGTAGACCAGGCTGGCCTTGAACTCACAGAGATCAGCCTGCCTCTGCCTCCCGAGTGCTAGGATTAAAGGCGTGCGCCACCACCGCCCGGCATCAGAAGGAAACGTTCAGGATTTCAGGAGCTGCCTCTCTCTTTACACAGTGTGGGTGCTGGGGATCGAATCCAGGGACTGGAAACTTCTTCCTCGATGCTTGTCTACCTCCTTGGGTGCAGGGTTCCCAGAATCATAGCTTTCTGGAATCTGTAGATATATCAGGAGACCCCAAGAAGAGAAGTGGGGACAGACATAATTAGTTATTTACTGCCTGGGAACCTCCTGAGTCCTTGACCACGGCCACCCCCTACCCCACCCAGCCAGGCCTTGGAGCCTTCCAGCCTAACGGAGCACAGAATCTCAAATCAAAACCAGAGAGGCCCAGGCTCTCACGCTAACTCTCACCTGGGAGGGTGTTTTTCACCTCCCCCAATGCACTGGGGTCTTTCTGGCTACCCCGCAGACCTACTATGCCTGCAGAACCCTCCACTGTACCCCGCCCCCCACTTTAACCAAGTCATGCCTGCAATCACTCACCTTTGGAGACACAAGGGAAGCCTCCTGGCTTGGTTTTCTGAGCCCTGGGCATTGAAGCCGCCACATCAGCAGGTTGCATCCCCTGAGGAGCCCTCTGAGCCGACAGAGACCTTGAGCCGGGCCCCTTCTTGAAAAGCACTGGTTTTCTCTTGGTGGCTTCAGAATCAACCAGAAGATAGGGGAGAGCGCCCGGGCGCCTCATCTTCTTCTTCCTCGTGGGGCCAGGGATCTTGTTTGAGGGCCAGGCCATGACTTTCTTCTTCTTTGGGGGGCTCTCAGGACCACCACGCTGATCTGAGTCTTCTGAATTCCCGGGGCTCTCAGCTGCGGGCAGCGGAATACGAGGCAGAGTCCTGGGATCCTTCCAGACGCGTTTCTTCTTCCAAACTGTCTCCTCCTGCTTCACGAAGTGGTTTGTGTTGCTCTTGGCACCCTCTGGGATCTCTGAGCTTTGGGCAGCCACGGCGCCAGCGGCTTCCAGAGAACCCTTACTGTTGTAATTGTTGCTTTGGGGTTTTCCCCAGCCTATTGGTTCTTGCTTAGGATTTTTTTTCTGCTTCCTCCTCCTGGAGCGAATCTTACCTTCAGGCCTGCGAACTAGAGGTTTTGGAAGGTCACAACGGTCCTCTGTGTCCCTCCAATAGTTTCGGTCCTCTATATCGTAAGGCGAAGCCACCTCTATGCCCAGGCCAGGTTCTTTCTTTACCGACCTCCTCTCTGTTGAGGCCCAAGCCGCCTCAGCAGCCCCCTCGGCCCTCGCTTCCTCCTCTCGATTACGGATTTCAGCATCCATGTAGAAGACAACCCGTAGCACCGCTCCCAGGAGCAACCCCAAGGTTTCCGCCCAGTGTGGTGGAAGCTGATTTGGGTTTGGGAGTGGTGGGTGGTGGTTAAAGCGCAAGAGGCGCACCACATCCTCCCAAGTGCGCCCTTCGGCATCTAAAAATTCGTTCAGACTTTTCAAAAACTCAGCGTCCTGGGTGGGGTCTCTGCAGACCACTCTCCAGACTCCGCCCCTCCCCGGGAACTCGCGGGGTACGGAGCTCAGGTTTACACCCTCACTAACCTCTACGAGCGCAGCCTTGACCTGCTCTTGCCTCAAAAACATCTTGTTGAGCACACGGTATGTGCCCAACGGCAAGAGAACCCTATCCAATGTCTCCTCAATTTCTGCATGGCCACAGTGCTCAGGGATGCCGGTGACCAGGAGGGACCTGTGGATGTCCAGTCCCATGCCCCTGCACCAGTCCTCCAGCAGGCTCATGGCCACGGGCTGCGACATCTTCCTCCTCTACCTGTGTGTGGAACAAAAAGGCTATGAGTGAGGGGGAAGAGGTGAGGCGGTCCCCAAATATGAAGACGGCCAGGCACATAGATCTCCCCTGTCTCCGCCACTGGCCTTGCAAGACCCCTCCCCCCCCCCCCAAGTTCGTCCTCCTTAGCCTGGGACCCTGTGCTCACGTGTCTGAATATGGTGCAATTGGTTCCTGGAGCCTGGCTCTCTGCAGGTTCAGGTGGATGCTCTGGCCTCCCTCGCTTCTGACAGGCCAGCCAGGCTAAGGACAGGAGGATGGAGCACAGCTGCTTTTCCAAGCACAAGCTCTGGCCCCAAAGGGCCAGGCTGCTGTGCCAGTTCCAGTCCGTAGGAATCACGCGGCCTTGATCTCCTGAGCTGCACCAAGCTGGCACTAGCGTTGAAGAGAGCTCATGCGCACTTGCTCCTTGCACAAGGTCCTTAGATCCGCATCTCTGGCGGTCTCCATGGCAACAGTCCACTGGTTGCTAAGCATCATCAAAGCCTGCTGTGGGCTCTGCAGATGGGCTTAATAGGAAAGATGGGAAAAAAAAGATACGACCACTGTGACTGTTTATTTGTCCATTGGGCAAAAAAAAAAGTCCGCATCCTGCATCCTCTAGGACAGTTTCTCCAGAACTATTTTTTTCTCATTAAATTCACGCACACACACACGCACACATAATATATTAGATAATATGAGATATATACATATATATATTCATTCCACCCTCACGGTCCAGACAGGGTCCTACTGTGCTGGCTGCTCTGGCACTTTCTGTGTCGACTAGGCTGATCTGGAACTTACAAAGATCTAACTGTCTCTACTTCCTGAGTGTTAGTATTAAAGGCTTGTGCCAATATGACTGGAAATTTTTATATTTTACTATATTATTATTATTGTTGTCATTGTTATTATTGTTGTTGTTGTTGTTATTATTATTATTATTATTATTATTACTATTGCTAAAATACAAAACAAAACCAAGGCTGTTCTTCCAGAGAACCTGGGTTCGATTCCCAACATCTACATGGCAGGTCACAAGAACCTATCATTATAATTCTGGGAATCTCACGCCCTCTTCTGGCTTCTGTGGGCACTGCATGCGTTTGGAGCATAGATATACCTATACAAATATGTATATGTAAATATACAGATATACAAAATACCCACACACATTTTTTGGTGTTTGTTTGCTGGTTTTAGTTTTTTGTCTCTTTGTTTGTTTTAGTTTTTAGAGACAGGGTTTCTCTGTGTTATCTTGGCTGTCCTGGACTCACTTGTAGACCAGGCTGGCCTTAAACTCAAGGTGTGTGCCACCATGCCCAGCTTCCCACACATGTTTGTTTGTTTGTTTAAGATTTTATTTATTTTATGTATATGAGTGCTCTATTTAAATATACACCTGCAAGAGCACTAAATTACATTATAGATGGTTGTGAGCCACCATGTGGCTGCTGGGAATTGAACTCAGGACCTCTGGAAGAGCAAACAGCGCTCTTAACCACTGAGCTATTTCTCCAGCCCCCTACACCTCCCATTTTTTTAAAAAAGTAAATTTAAATTTCTGAGTACAGCTCAGTGGCAAAACACTTTTGGGCCCCTGGAGTCAATCCCAGCACTGCTGAATAAACAAGAAACAAACAAAACAAAGAAATAAGAAAGAATAGCCGGGCGGTGGTGGCGCACGCCTTTAATCCCAGCACTTGGGAGCCAGAGGCAGGCGGATCGCTGTGAGTTCGAAGCCAGCCTGGTCTACAAAGGGAGTCCAGGACAGCCAAGGCTACACAGAGAAACCCTGTCTCAAAAAAAAAAAAAAGATTAAAGAAATAAGAAAGAAAACAACTTTATGACATTTACTGAAGTTGAGGTTGGCTTAGATGAAAGTTCCCATGATGAGGGTTACGTTTGACTATAAACCTCCCCCCCTCCCCCCAACCATATCACAGGTAACTACACAGAAGGAAATTTCTGTGGCTCCAGAAAGTAAGATTCCCACAGCGGGCTAAGAATGTTTGGAGGACTCTGCCAATCATCAAAAATGAAACTGGAGGGCAAAGAAGATGACTTAGTGGGGGAAAGTACTTGCTGTGCAAGCATAAGGTCGTGAGTTCAGATCCCCAGCACCCATGAAAGAAGTGAGGTATAACATTACAGGCCTTTAATTGCAGTGCTGCAGGCAGAGATGGGAGCCCCCTGAGCAACCAGTCTGCCAGAGACAGCAAGATCCAGAGCAGTGAGAGATCCTGCCTCAAAAGTTCATGGTGACACAGGCTGGAGAGATGGCTCAGAGGTTAAGAGCACTGGTTGCTCTTCCAAAGGTCTTGAGTTCAATTCCCAGCAACCACATGGTGGCTCACAACCATCCATAATGTGATATGATGCCCTCTTCTGACAGGTAGGCAGAGCACTGTATACATAATAAATAAATACATACATACATAAATACATAAATAAATAATTTTTAAAAAAACTAAGTGGTATCAATAGTTTAAAAAAAATTTTTTTAATTAAAAAAAATTCATGGTGAGCCAGGTTGTGGTAGCACATGCCTTTAATGCCAGCACTCATGAGGCAAAGGCAAGAGAATCTGTGAGTTCAAGGCCAGCCTGGTCTACAGAGCAAATTTCAGGCCAGGCTTGGCTACATAGTGAAACCCTGTCTCTAAATAAATAAAGTGGAGAACAATTGAGGAAGACAGCCATATTGACACCTGGCCACCACAAGCACACACAGGTGGATAAGCACGCCCCCTCCCAAACGTGCACGTGCACACACACACACACACACACACACACACACACACACACACACACACAAAAGATGCATTTGAGTTATGCTGTTTCAGTAAAGTACAGAGTTAGAGAAAGTCATCTTTCTAGAACTCTGTCTCTCAGAGTGATCTCAGGTATCCGTGTGTGTATGGTGTGTGGAGCGGTGCGTGTGTCCGTGTGCATGCATGTCAGAGGGCGGCTTGCTGGAGCCAGCGGTCTCCTCCCTTCACGTGGATTGAACTCAGGCCACAGGGTTGTGCAGTGAGCACTTCACCCAGTCAACCATCTCACCAGCCCCAAATCTGTGTTTCACTTGTCATTCTATGTGGCAATATGTAAAAGGAAGAAAATTGCCAGGCGGTGGTGGCACGCATCTTTAATCTCAGCACTCGGGAGGCAGAGGCAGGTGGATCTCTGTGAGTTCGAGGCCAGCCTGGTTTACAAAGTGAGTCCAGGACAGTTAAGGATAAACAAAGAAACCCTGTCTCTAAAAACCAAATAATAATAATAATAATAATAATAATAATAATAATAATTAATAATAAATTTTAAAATGAGATATAAAAATACCTTAAGTGAAAATGAACCAATATTATATATAAGCACACAGAGGGGCTTATGATGATATCCAAAATACTTAACAGTAACAGATAATTATATTTATGAGAAAAAAATTAGAATGTGTTTATGGCCAGGTATGGTGCTGCATACCTTTAATCCCAGCACTTCAGAGGCAGAGGCAGGTGAATTTCTGTGAGTTTCAGGGCAGCCAAAGCTACATAGAGAAACCCTGTCTCAAGAAAATCTTTATATGTGTATGTTTATAGACACACATGTGCTTAGCAGAATCAGTTGCCTGATCTCACTCTGATTGCCAGAGGATTTAAAAATAGTCCCGGAGCATCCCTAATAGGAGTCATAACTGTGGTTTCCATGACGACACATAGTCCTGTGGTTTCTATGACAACACTTTGTGGAGCGGTTTCCAAGACAACACATCGCTGCAACTCCAACGTTTCCATCCATCTCTGCTTTGTGTTTTCGGTTATCTCTCCATCTCCTCCCTCTCTGTTTAGCCTTCCGGTTTCTTTTTGTGCTTGGTTTTTGCTTTTGTTTAAGGACAGAGATGTCATATTGCCCAGGCTGACCTCATACTTTGCTATTTAGCCAAGGGTGATGGCCTTGAGCTCTGATCCTGCCTCCCCTGCCCGGCTCCGTTTCTTTTCCTTTGAGACGGTATAGTGCAGGCTGACATTAAATTCCAGGTCCTCCTGCATCAGCACCCTGAGTACTGGGATGGCAAGCCTGTGCCACCGTACCTGCCTAGACCGTTCTGTGCCTTTCCGTTGAGAATCCATCCAATTTCTAGAAACACCGACGCCAGAGAAGGTGTAGAGGTTGACCTAGTTTGCTTTCTACTGCTGCGATAAACACCGTGACCAAAAAAAAGCTCCTTGGAGAGGAAAGGGTTTATTTCGGCTTGCAGCTGTAGTCCCTTACCGAGGAAAGCCGTATCTAGAGCTTAGATCAGCCTAGCACTCTGATAACACAGCAAAGGTCATGGAGGAACACTGCTTACTGGCTTGCTCAAACACCCCAGAACCATCTGCCGTAGGAGTGGCACCGCCCACAGTGGGCTGAGCCCTTCCAATTCAATCAAGAAAATGTCCTACAGGCTTGCCCACAGGCCAGTCTGATCGGGGAGTTTTCTCAATTGAAGATTCTGCTTCTCTGACGACGCCAGCTTGTGTCAACAACAACAAATAAGCATCACAATCATAATAAACAAAGCTAACCAAAGCAGGGGTGTGTGAGCACCTCCTAAACTCCCTTTTCCCGGCATGTGGTGCTAACCAGCCCACGGGGCGGGGGGTGGGGGGTGACTGAGGTGGTCGAGGGCCACAGTCTCATCCTCCATCCTCCGTTCTGTCAGGGTTCCTCTTGCCGCCCAAGGCTCTTCCAACTCAACTTGACTCCTCCCAAACCTAGTCTCCTCTGCTTCAATAAAACACTCTGACCAAGGGTAACTTGCAGTTTATTTCATCTTACACTTTCCAAGTCACACCTCATCAGCACAGGAACAAGGGACTGGGAGACAAGAACCGAGCAAGAACCCCGCTTTCTGGCTTGCTCTCTGGAACTGTGCAGTCCTGGGTAGACCAGGCTGGCCTTCAACTCAGAGGTCCGCGGCCTTCCGCTTCCGGTTTGGCATTAAAGAGGTGCGCGTCACCACGCCCATCAGCCAATAGCACCGCCCACAATGGTCTGGGCCCTCCTACACAATCATCATAATGCCCCCACTGACACGCCCACAGGCCAGTCTGATCGAAGCAACTCCTCAATTGAGGTTCCGTTTTCCCAAGTGACTCTAGTTTGTGTCAAATTAAGAGTGAAGACTAAGGCTTTCCTGGAGAGAGATGGCTTACAGGTTAAGAGCACCGGCTACTCCTCCACGGGTCCTGAGTTCAATTCCCAGCAACCACATGGTGGCTCACAACCATCTATAATGAGATCTGGTGCCCTCTTCTGGCATGCAGGTGTACATGCAGACACAACATTGTATACATAATACCTTTTAAAAAATTGGCCAGGCATGGTGGCACATGCCTGTAATCCTAGCACTCGGGTGGCAGAGGCAGGCAGATCTCTGTGAGTTCAAGTCCAGCCTGGGCTACAAAGTGAGTCCAGAACAGCCAGGCCTGTTATACATAGAACCTTGTCTCAAAAAATAAATAAATAAATAAATAAATAAATAAATAAATAAATCATATCTTTTACATTGTTATTTGAGTTGCTGGCTTGAGTTTCATAACAGATCATTAAATGAATTGTACTGGCATTGGAACAGAATTTCCAAAACGTCCCTAACATTCTGTTTTTAAAATTTGTTATTCCGTGTGCATGTGTGTGCGTGTGCACATGTGTACACACATAGTGTACATATGTGTGAAGCAAGTGTGCCCATGTCACAGGGTTGGTGTGAAAGTCATAGGGCAACTTTGGTTTTTATTACAATTATTCATGTATCTAACTATTTGTTTTGTGTGTGTGTCCATGTCTGAGGGCAACCATGGGTTCTATGGCACACATAAGAAGGTCAGAGAACAACTTTTAAAATTATTATTATTATTATTATTATTATTATTATTATTATTATTATTATTATTAGTTTTTCGAGACAAGGTTTCTCTGTGTAGCCTTGACTATCCTGGACTCACTTTGTAGACCAGGCTGGCCTCAAACTCACAGTGATCCGCCTGCCTCTGCCTCCCGAGTGTTGGGATTAAAGGCATGTAACCACCACCCGGCAAAGATTTATTTATTATTATGTATAGTGTTCTGCCTGCGTGTAAACCTGTAGGTCAGAAGAGGGCATCAGATCACATTACACATGGTTGTGAACCACCATGTGGTTGCTGGGAATTGAACTCAGGACCTGTGGAAGAGCAGGCGGCACTCTTAACCACTGAGCCATCTCTCCAGCCCCCAGTGGGCAACCTGAAAAGGAGTCTGTTCTTTCCTGCTGCCTTGGGAGGCAGAGATCAAGCTCAGGCCATCAGGCTTACACAGAAAGCACTTTTACCATCCGAACTGTCTCACCATCCCAGCCCTGCTATTTTGTGCTGCATGTTTCTGCAAAAATGGCATCCTCAACATGACTGTTATAAAGTCAAACACTTAACCAACTTTGAAAACTGTTGCCAGTTTGCTATGTCCTACACGTCAAACACTCAACAAGATTTAATTCTTCAAGTTAAAGAGAGAGGGAGAGAGCCAGGCGTGGTGGCGCACGCCTTTAATCCCAGCACTCGGGAGGCAGAGGCAGGTGGATCGCTGTGAGTTCGAGGCCAGCCTGGGCTACAAAGTGAGTCTAGGACAGCCAAGGCTACACAGAGAGACCCTGTCTTGAAAAAACAAAAAAAAAAAAAAAGAGAGAGGGAGAGCAATTGTCTCATTGGCACACACCTTTGGCTTTTATTTTATAATAAAAATATTAGATGCATCTCAAAGAACTGCTTTAAAATACATTTCATGGTTGGTTAACAGTAAATGATGTGTTTGCCATTTTATTCATCTTTATATTAGGAGCCACGGAAAATGTCTTACTAGTAAAAACAGTCTACGACTCGATTTCTTTCTTTCGGGAGGCAGTGTCAGGGTCTCTCTGTGTAGTCTTGGCTGTCCTAGACTTACTTTGTAGCCCAGGCTGGCCTCGAACTCACAGCGATCCACCTGCCTCTGCCTCCCGAGTGCTGGGATTAAAGGCGTCAGCCAACACGCCTCACACTAAGAGTCAATCTTAATCTGAGTAGTGTTGGCTGCACACAATCCTTTCATCCTAGCACTAGGTAGGCAGAGGCAAGCAGATCTCCAAGTTCGAAGCCAGTATGGTCTACAGGGCGAGTTCCAGGACAGCCAGGGCTACACAGAGAAATCCTGACTAAAAAAAAACTTTAAAAAGGGGGGGGGTGGGGCTAGAGAGATGGCTCAGTGGTTAAGAGCACTGTCTGCTCTTCCAGAGGTCCTGAGCAACCACATGGTTGCTTGCAGGGTCACATGCAGGCCGAATACTGTATAAATAATAAATAAATAAATCTAAAAAAAAAAATTAAAAACTAAAAAAAAAAAAAATTAAAAACTAAAAAAAGAAAGGAAGGAAGGAAGTAGAAAACCTATTCTAGATGACGACTCAGGGCAGAGCCGCTCGTCCACAGGAAAGCCCCTTTTAGTGCCCAATACAGCCCAGTATTTGTATAGCTCCTAGAGGGCATAGGCAATCGTGGTGGTGCATACCTTTAATCCCACAGCTCCGAGATAGGGTGATCTCTGAGAGTTTGAGGCTACACAGTGAGAGCCTACCTCAGAAACAATACATCTTAAAACAAAAGGTTCAGTGGGTAAGCTCTACTGTATAACCCGGGGATAAGCATCAGATCCCAAGGTATGGAGAGACTTGGACCCCAAAATGGCTTGGTAGATGCAGGGTAGACCCAAGAAATATGCATTTCTCGCAAATTCCCAGGAGCCAGTGAAGCATCCAGTTTCAGGTCCTTAATCTGGGCTCCCATGCCAATTGCCATGGAAACGTACCGTTGAGCCTGCGATTGATGTGCGCCCCCTCGTGGTACAATCGGACCTCTGCAGCTCTTGTGAATTGACACCTGAAGATTAAGAGAAGCATCAGGTGGAAGGGGAGAAACCTGCACCAAGGATCCGGATCCTATGTGGGCGTCTGACCTTGGATACCGAAAAGGGTGACGTCATAGGCCCCCAGAACCTTCACTTTCCTGCAATTGCACCTACTCACAACCCCAGGAATCTAGATCGCCGCTGTCTTTGTCTGCGGCAGCCGAGGGACAGGATAAATTGAGGTCCCACCTGGGCCACCTCACTACCCAGTATCATCTTGATAAATCCCGGTTTCTAGAATTCTATCAGCCAACAGCCCTGCTGGAGCTGAGGGGCTGGGAGGGGGGTGACTTTTGTTTTTATTTTATTTTATTTTCACTTGAGGCTTTTGTTTGTTTGCTTGTGCGTTCTGTTTTTTCACTGTAGTGTGTGTGTGTGTGTGTGTGTGTGTGTGTGTGTGTGTACATACTCCTGTCATAGCTCACGTGAGTAGATCAGAGGTCAGCTGTGGGGATCAGTTCCCTTCTTCAACCACACCGGCTGGAATGGAATTCAGGCCACACCATACTTGCCCTCAGGCTCCTCGGTGCCCTAGGCCCGACCAGAGCCGGGTCTTTTGTTTTGTTTTGATACAGGGTCCGGCGTAGCCCAGGCTGACCTGGAATTCTCTATGTAGAGGAGGCCTGCCTTAAACGAATCCTCCTGCCTCCACTTCCTGACTGCTAGGATTACAGACGTGTGCCACCATATGAGGCTAAACGGTCTCTTGGTGACATTGTTTCCCCAGTGCCCACCCCTGATGCTTGCACAGAAGGAGCCGATGGTCTGGTCGTATTCTTGCGGTGTAGTTTTAGCTTTGCGCTGCCTGGGACCGCCGTCTGGCGCTTCCCTCAGCCATGTGCCTGACACAGGCCTTTGTCTTCTCAGCCTCCCTCGGGCCTTGGGGACTTTTTCCAGGCAGCAGTCCCTGATATCTTGTCCTTATCTAGGGAGTTTGTCGCCGGTTTCAGGAACGCACCAGACCCGGGAGGAGTCCGCCTTTGCGCAGCCTGTGCTGTGGTTACCTTTCCCGCCTCCAGGAGGCAGCCGTGCACCACCCACCGCCGCCGCCGCTTGGGGCTCCCCGCAGGTTGCCCCAGCTCTTCCTGCACCCGCTGCGTGTCTGACACCCCCTGGGTGGTCTCAGGCCGCCCACGCCACAGCTCCTTCGCCTCTTCTTTAAGCCACCCTCCCTCCAGAGACAAGATTCTGTAATGTTCCTCGCCGATGTGTCTGGGATCTGGTTTACCCAACCCAAGAGTGTTATCCGTTGCAAAGAATGTCAGCCAATCAGTTCCACATCGGCACAGGGGATGCTATGGGCACAGTATATACCCCATTCTCACTGCTGGCATCTGAGAGACTCTGCTTTCCCTCCACCCACACTCATCCACCTTTCCGGGGTCAGGTAGGACCCCCAAAGCCCTAGCCCCAGAGTTCTTTGCCAAGGGCTACCGAGCTTGAATGGGACACTGGGATGAAAAAGTTGGGAAGGCCGTTTGCTCGGTCCTGAAGGCGGCCACACTGACGAACCAGTGCCTCTGTGTTTGGGGTCCCTAGACTCCGGCGACCTGGATTCCAGGCTGTCAGCTTTTCAGTGGAGGTACTACACCACCACCACCACCACCACCACCCGCAAATCAGGAAGAGAGCTGTTATTTCATCTTTGAGCAACGGACCTATCCTTTTGTTGCATCCCCGAAAACGCCCATTGTGTGTGGTGGACACACGGGTGTGCCAAAGGGACTGTGGAAAAGGTCGCTTTTTATATAGGGTCATCGGGAAGTCCTCCTTGGGAATGTGACACTTGAAGCATCCTGGGGAAGGGCATCCCAGGCAGGAGGAACAGCCTGTGCCAAGGCCCTGAGGTAGGAGCATGCAGTCTTTCCTGGTACTTGAAGGATTGAAGACCCAAAAGGGGTTGTGGGAAATGAGGCAGAGATTGGACAGGCTATCATGTGTGGACCGCAGTGACATAGAAAGTGTTTAGTGGCCACGGAGGTGCCCCCGTACCTACACTGAGCAATGAGGTCACCACTGGCCATGTGAAACACCTTGAGTATGTGCAGATGGGACCGCCAGAATTAAATACCAATGTTTAGCTTCGATTCTATGTCAATGGAGTTGCCCCTCGGTGGCCAGTGGTGACACCGTTGGACCAAGATCACTGTAAGAAGCTTGGCTTGGAGCTGTGTTGACGTAGTAAAACCTTCTAGGGTATGGAGGGAGGAGTGACACTACCAGGTATTAGATGTGGCTGCTAAGATGACTCCCTCCAACCCCCATCACCCCGCCACCCCCATGCTGACTTTCCTGGCAGTGAGATGCAAACCAGGGTAAAACTCCCAAGCTGGAACCTGGGAATTTGCTCTGGGGTCTCAGATAGAGACTGGGGCAAGGCTTAGAGAAAGGGGCTGTGAGGACGGATATGAGTTATACCAGGGTCTTGGCGGGGGGTGGGGGGGGGGAGGGGGGAGGCGCTGTGGAGACTGATAAAAGTGGCAAGTCCCAGGGTTGAATTGGAGTGTGGAGGGGGCATCTACATAGGGCCCTGGAGATGGAGGGAGATGGAGCCAGGGATGAGTGTCAGCCATGATGGCAAGGCATGCCACTCGCATCATTGCTCATGCCACAGGGGGGGAAAAAAAACACCAAGATGCTTCATTATGTTTCACTGGAGGATCCGGGGTCACACAGCACACAAGGACAGGTACCTATAGCTATGCAGGCAGAAGTGACACGTGGGGCCCTCACCCACCACAGGTTACTCAGGAATTCCCACCAGACCCCCAAGTCCATTGGCCCACACAAAGAGGAGCTTCCTCTTCTCCGGCCACAGGCCACTCTGGGCTGCTGCTCCGCGTGTCCCCTCATCATCACTGGTCCTGGGAAGCAAGGACAGGGCTGCCTCTGAGTACAGAGAGGTCCCCACAGCCCTTGCAGTCTCTTTATGTCCCCCGCTGAGGCGCTGGACAATCCAATCTGGTCTGTGAGGACAGGTCAGAAATTCTGCTGCATCCTAGAGGATCCAGGGACCACAAAACTGGTCACTTCCTGGGGATGGAAACTTGGACGGATGGACACACACACACTACACACACACACACACACACACACACACACACACACACACACCGAACAAGGGGGTGGAAAGTGCTGTGCAGGGAAAAGCACTATCTACACAATGAACCACAGAACTGGGCAGCCGGGGCTTCTGCACGTAGCAAACGTAGCACTATAGGAAAACACACAGCTGCTCTCGGGAACAGCTGAGGGCTGGAGCGGGGCCAGCATCGGGGGGGGGGGGGGGGGGGGGGGGGGAGAAGGTTGGAACTGATGATGCGAGGGTGAGACACTGCAACTGCTTTCTACACTAGGGACACTTACTTGACCCTTTAGGAGGATCTGGGGTGTTTACTGCACACGGGGGTGGGGGGGTGGGGGTTCCGGGTGAACAAGGGACTCCATTGTCATATGAAGTCAAGAGTTACAAGGGCAAACAGCTGAGGAGTGGCCAGGCACAGCTGGTGGGACAGAGCTAGTAAGTGGGGTGGGGCTTGCCCAGAGAAACCAGAAATCTGGATTTCATGTATGTTTTCCAAGTCAGAACACTTTGGCAGACTATTACCACGTCAAGCGGTGGACAAGGGCTGGTGGGGGAGGCTTGGCTTCGACCCTTTCCCACCTTCAGAGGGGTGGGCTGGTGCCACCACCATCCTACCTTCCCTCCTTCCTCGTCCCCCTCCTCCCTTCTTCTTCCTCCTCCCCCAAACTAGCCTTCCCCTCCTCTCCTTCCTCCCATTTTTATTCCTTCTCCTCCTCCCAGCTCCCTCAGACTTTCACTCCTGGAATATCTTCCCCTCAACTTATACACACACACACACACACACACACACACACACACACACACACACACACACACAGAGGCCCTTAGCCCTTCCATGCTCAGCTAAAGCCCAACACTCTCTTGCTTCTCCCTCAGGCCCAGTCAGGCCAGAGGTGGCTCACAATTGACCCCAGCTGCTCAGTCAGAAGCAGGTGCCTGGAAGATGGGCAGGCAGGTGTGCCAGGCACCCACACACCCTCTCGCCGGAGGGGGGTGGTGGTGCCGGGGGAGAGCTCCAGAGGTACAGCGGAGCCCCTCAAAGTCTTCCAGCCCACGTCTCCTCCGCACCCAGCGGTCACCACATCCGAGTGTCTGTCTTGTCTCTGTCCTTGCTGTAGCAAGGCTGTTGCCATGGTGATTGCTCACGCCATCTGTTCATGCGACTGAGAGGGAAAGAAAGCTCTAGGCACAGGCCACAGACAGCTTACGGACGCGGCAGAGCACAAAAGCAAATGTTAAGCGGAAGAGAGACTGCAGGGAGAAGAGAGAAGAGGTGGAAAGGGCGGGGGGAGGGGGGCGGGGGGGGAGGAAAAGTCCACACACAAGAGACAGGGCTCCGTAGTGACATCTGCGGCACTAACGGCACTTGGGCGCCCTCCTTGGGCCCCTACGTGCTTTCTTCCCGCGGGTAGACTTGGGACCAGCAGCCGGCTGCCCCTTGGCCTCGCCGGCCCTGGCACGGGCCCCGGCGCCTGCAGATCCCTTCTTCTTGTTGTTGCTCCCCGCGTGCCCCTCCGTTGAAGCCCCACTCGCGGCTTTCTTCTCTGGAGTGACTCCCCGGCCACGACCGCGACCACCTCTCCGGGGTTTGCGTGCCCGGGACGAAGTAGAGACCGCGGTGGCGCCGGCGCCGGTGGCGGGAGCCAGGCCTTTGGAACCGGTGCGCGCTCTCTTGGCGCGGGGCTTCTTGGACACGCTGTCACCGGGTTCTGACTCTTCGCTGTCAGTGTCCTCGGAATCTCCCTCTGACTCTGTGTCCGAATCCTCCTCCGATTCCTCGTTGGATTCTAGATTCTCCTGGGAGGCCAGGAAAGCCAGGACATCGGACAAACCACCCTGGCTGTGATCACACTTCCTGCTACCACTCCCACCACCTCCCCACCTGCTGGCTTCCTCCTCTTTCACGGCTTCTACCATATCTTGCGCAGCGAGGAGTGCCACCAGCTCCAAGAGGCCACCCTGGTGGCCCTCAGCGCTCCAGCCTCTGAGGAGACCCAGGCCAGACTTCTTTCCCTTGGGGCAGTTCTCTGCTTCGGCCAAGGTAGAAATACATTCTAGAAGATTCCCGTCTTCCTCGGCCTTCCTCAGGACCATGGCGTCCACCTGGCGGCCTGCCTCCTCTACCTTCACTCGGGGCCCAGAGGTGTCCTTGGCCATGACGGACAGGACTTGAGGAAGGACATCTTTTTTGTCCTTTTTATCACTCCAGCCTAGGGTCTCAATCACAGAAGCGATTTTTAGCATTTCCTCCCTGGCCGAGGGGTCAGCGGGGTCTGTATAAGCCACGATAGCCACAAACTCGGGGTTGTCCACCCCCTCAAACTTTGCTCGCTCTGCATTTCCCAGAGATTCGCTGTCAGAATCATCCTCTTCATCGTCGTCCTCATCATCATCATCATCATCATCATCGTCCTCTTCATCGTCTTCCTCATCCTCTGCCTCACTATCTACCTCCACTGCCGGGGTGTCTCTCACAGCTAGGAGCGCAACTAAATCAGGGACCCCGCTCTTTTCGTCTTTGATGTTCAAGCAGATAGACTCCGTGCCGGGAAGATCTTTCTCTATCTCTTCCTTCTTAGCTTTGTCGGTGACGGTGACAAGGGCCAAAAACTCTCGGGGCCCATCTCCTTCGTCCTGGTCTCCCCGAAAGGCCCACTTCTTGGTGAGCTCCTTGGCGGCTGCTTGGAGCGTGGCGTACAGCGCTCTCTGGTCTTCGTCTACGCTCAGGTCTTCTGCGTAGATCTCCTCAATGACTATACCGAGGCTGTCATCGGAAGAGTCAGAAGACTCACTCCTGGCTCGGCGCCCTCCCCGGCCCCTTTTCTTGCCCTTCTGAGCCGTCAACTTGTGGCTTCTAGCTCGACGCTTGCCTCCCCGGCGGCCCCGGCGGCCGTTCCTAGCAGCCCCTTCGGAGGAGCCAGCAGCCTTCTTGGTCTCCTTCCCCAACCCCCTGGCCTGGGCCTGAGCCTCCACTACCAGCGGGATGGCTATTTCTCTGAAGTCATCCATGGGCCGTTCATCCAGCAACAGGCGCCTCATCTGCCTAAGGACCCGCGCATCTTGCCCGCGGTCCTTACTCAGAACCTTCCAGATGCCGCCGTCTCCTCGAATCTGGATGGGGATTGCAGAGTGATCGATGTCTGCCCCAAACTCCACCAGGGCGGCCTGAGCCTTCTCCTTGGTCACAGCTCTCACAGTGCGAAGCCTATAGTTGCCCAGGGACTGCAAGTTCGGCCTCAGGGTGGCTTCGATCTCTGCCTGCTGTAGGCGCTCAGGGATGCCCGTGATGAGCAGGGCCCTGTGCACCTCCACTTCCAACTCCTTGCACCAATCTTGCAGAAGGTTCATGGTCATGGCGCTGGCCAGCGGAGGCTAATCTTGGGGCGGGAGAGAGCCCGAGGACGGATGGGGTGGGCTGCAGAACCCGGGCTGGGTCAGTCCCTCTCTGGCAAGGGTCACCGCAGGTTTACAGTCCAGACTAGAGGTTTGGGGTTCCGGGCTCTAGCTATCTGCTAGCTAACAGGGCAATGCGAGGGTCCGCAGGGGGCTTACGTGTCCGGTCTCCGGCTGGCCCGGGCTGCTCCTCCTTTGTCCCTGACAGCCTGAGTGACTGACTGGACACCGCTGGCAGGGTGCAGGATAGCGACGATCAACGCACCTGGTGGGCGTGGGGGTGGGAGCGGCGGCTCGCCTGCGCTCCCCTCAGAGTCTGGAGTGAAGCGCGCGCGCACCCCGGTCTAGACGCTCAGCGGGGCCGCTGCGGAAAGGCAGCCTCAGCCTGCGCTTGCGCGAACCCAGTCACCACCCCGCCCCCTCCCGCTGGTCCCCGTCACCATAGTAACACTGCAGGCAGCAGCTGGGGTCTGCTCCGCGGCGACTGCAGCAGCTGCTCTTAAAGGGCCAGGTGGGAAGGAGGGCTGGGGACTGGCAAGTGAACAGAAGAAGAAGGACAAAGTCACTGGGGCCTAGACGTCATAAAGGAGATCAGTCTCATCTCCCCTCAAGGGGATAGAGATCCCCTTTGAAAGCATAGAGGCTTTCCACCAAGATTGTTCCGTTTTTTGAGGCAAGCTCTCCCTGTAGACCAGGCTAGCCTTAAACTTGCCATGTAGCCGAGGATGACCTGAACTTCTTTCTGATCCGTTTCTGCCCTCGCGACAAATACTGAGATTACAGGCCTGTGTGACATCTCTCCTTTGTTTTTTTTTTTTTTTTTTTTTTTTTTTTTTTAATGCGTTTCTGAGGCTCAAGGCCAGGGTTTCATGCATCCTACACAAGCACACTGCCGGCCAAACTACATCTCCATTCCCGAGAGACAGATAGAGCCCCAAATCAAACTGTCCTTTGAGGTGTGACCTCACACAGGATCTATCTTTTTTTTCAGGGTATAGAGGTCTCAATATTAGTCAGGGACGACACGGTTAGCTGTCGTTTATGAGCTGAGGGGCATCAATTATGGTGAGCGAGACTCAATAAGTGGCTATCAGACTCAGAGAAAGAGAGAGAAGGAGGAGGAGAGAGAGGGAGAGAGAGAGAGAGAACACTTACGAATTTTCCTATATTCTGTTTTTGAAACAGCATCTCACTTTGTAGCCCAGGTTAGCCTGGAACTATGTAGCCCAGGCCAGCTTCAAACTCACAGAGATCTGTCTGCCTCTGCCTCTGCCTCTGCCTCCTGAATGAATGCTGGGATTAAAATTATATGGCAACACACCAGGATTCTTTTTTTTTGGTTTTGGTTTTTGAGACAGGGTATCACTATGTAGCCCAGGCTGGCCTCAAACTCCTGGCAATCCTTCTGCCTCAGACTCCCAAATGCTGGGATTATAGGTGTGAACCATTATACCTAGACCTTCCAAATTCTTTATTTTTAAATTATGGTTTTATATGTGATGTGATGTGTGTGTGTGTGTGTGTGTGTGTGTGTGCTCACGTGTGCATATTATGATGCATGTGGGCATGCCTATGCCATGGCACATATGTGGAGGTCACAGAAAAACTTTCAAGAGGTCAGCTCTCACCTTCCACCATGTGGGCCCAGGGATCAAACTCCGGGGCACCCACTAATCCATCTCCATAGCCCATTCCTTTAAATGTCTTGTTTTGTTTTTGTTTTTGTTTTTTGTTTTGTTTGGTTTTTTGTTTGGTTTTGTTTTGTTTTTTGAGACAGGGTTTCTCTGTGTAACAGTCTTGGCTGTCCTGGACTTGTTTTTGTAGACCAGGCTGGTTTCGAACTCACAGCAATACACCTGCCTCTGCCTCCCGAGTGTTAGGACTAACGGCGTGCGCCACTCAAGAGCCCCTTTAAAGGGACTCTATGGGGTCAAGTAGACTAGCTGTTGAGTTTCTACCCTCTCTTTATTGGTTGCCCAGCTGGGACTTTGAGAATCTCCTAGAACTTCCCTGGGCCTGTTTGTGTGCCTCTGTGAAATGGTGCTGGCCATAATTGCTTCTTCTAAAGGTTCTCCGAGGGACCCTAACCCAGAAGAGGGCAGGGAGAGAGGCTGGCTTGAACTGTGTGTACTGCTTATGGAGGCTTGCCATTACATAAGCATTCGTTAATAAAGAAATACGCAGAACAAAACCACCTCGGGCTCCCGCCCTCCTCTGGCTTTTGTTATTTGCTTTTTTTCAGTAGAAAGAAGATTGACGCATGGTTCCCATGGCAACCTGGTGTTGCGCAAACAGCTTACCTACTCTCTATTTTCCCTGCTTCTCTTCTCGCTCATCTTCCTGATCCTAAAATGGATGCCCCTCCAACAGAAACCAGCCCCGAATGCAAATGCAAAATGACTGAGTGATGCGATACTGTCCAGTAGCCATCATTAAATTAATAAAAAGCAGAAGTGAATCTTATGAATAGATGTTATCTACCCCAGAAGCACAGATTGTTATCTCCAGATGGTGTTGGGTTCCTTTTTTTTTTTTTTTTAATTACGTTTATTTCAGTGTGTTTGTGTGTCCATGAGTGCATGCCTGTGTGCCATGGCACATGTGTAGAGTTCAAAAGACAGCCTTCTCCTTCCACCATGTGGGACCCGGGGATTAAGACTGGATCTTCAGCAGATTACAGGCACATGTGCCTGTAATCCCAGCACTCCGGAAGGCAGAGGCAGGCGGATCACTGTGAGTTCGAGGCCAGCCTGGTCTACAGAGTGAGTCCAGGACAGCCAAGATAACACAAAGAAACCGTATCTCAAAGAACGAAAAACAAAACAAAACAAACAAGAAAAGACCAAATGGGGCTGGAGAGATGGCTCAGAGGTTAGGAGCACTGACTGCTCTTCCAAAGGTCATGAGTTCAAATCCCAGCAACCACATGTTGGCTCACAACCATCTATAATGAGATCTGTATACATAATAAATAAATCTTAAAAAAAAAAAAAATCGGATCTCCAGGTTTGGTAGCAAGCACTTTTACCCACTGAGCCACCGTGCTGCATCTCGTTTGTTGTTTCTTCATCAATTTTTGAGGCGGGCTTTCGCTCAGTAGCCCAAGCTGTCCCTGAACGTTCAGCAATTCTCCTGTCTCAGCCAACTACTGCTTGGATATTATAAAGTGACCCACAACACCTGGCTGTGGACTGCTGTTATGCGCGCATGTCATCACAAAGCAATGAATGGGCCATTGTCCGCTCTGCTGCTCCTCTGGAGCAGAGGAGGGTTCTGCAACCACAGATGCCTTCCAGGAACTCATTCTGAGGAAGTCACTAGGGAGGCGCGCGCGTGCGCATATGGGCGTGTAAGCACCAGAGTAATTTGGATCCACGGACAAAGAGAAAAGTCTAAACTGGTGCTTTTTCCCATCTGCTGTAGACATTTGTAGTAAATGTTCTGCGTGAAAATAAACGCCATGGAGGCCGGCTGGTGGTGGCACACGCCTTTAATCCCAGTACTCAGGGAGGCAGAGGCAAGTGGATCGCTGTGAGTTCGAGGCCAGCCTGGTCTACAAAGCAAGACCAGGACAGCCAGGGCTACACAGAGAAACCCTGTCGGAAAAAAAAACTTGCCATGGAACAAATAAACTAACCCACTTCTATATATGATGAGAGCAGGGGAGATGGCTCAGCAGGTAAAGGCACCTGCTGCCAAGCCTGGGGACCCAGGTTCAATTCCTGGGACCCACAGTGAAAGAAGTTAACTTTTTGTTGCAAACTTTCCTCTGACCCTCCATATACATGTGCCAACCACTCATGCACACTCAAGGACACACGCTAACAATAGTAGTAAATAAAATCAAAACTTTGTAGTTAAAAAAAAAAAAGAACCTTCAAGATAGCTCAACGGATTAGACCTTTTGTCATTAAGCCTGATGACCTAATTTGGACGCATAGGATCCACCCCCGGGACCCACAGGGTCTCTCTGTGTAGCCTTAGCTGTCTTGGACTCACTTTGTAGACTAGGCTGGCCTCAGAACTCACAGCGATCCACCTGCCTCTGCCTCCCCGAGTGTGTACCACCACCCCCAGCTCATGCAATTTCACATTTTATTATTTTGTTTGGGGCATGGTATATAGCCCAGGCTGTCCTTGAACTCTGATCCTCCTGCCTTGCTTCTCAGGTGCCAGGAATACAAGTCTGGGGGAGGGGGTTGTATTGTTTGCTTGTTTCTGTTTTTTCTTGTTTTGATAGGGAATTAGGGACTCAGAAACAGGCACAGATGTAAGAAAGTATCAGAGAAGAATAGACCAGGACCTTGTTCCCCTAAGCAAAAGATTTAAGTGGGGACCAGCCTGGGACATCCAGAGCCCCACAAGTGTGCTTCCTAGCCCCTCCCTGGGCACTTCCGCTGGAGCCACAAGCGTCTCTGGAAGGACCTGTGACTGGCCAAGCTGCAGCTCCTGAGGTTTCCATGGAAACAGCTGGAAGAAAGGGACGTATGAGATGGCTTATGAAATTCTTTTCTGATCCCTGTGTTTGAAGAAGGGGGAAAAAATAAGCCGCCTATGAGGCCACAGGTCTGGCATGCTAGCACCTGCCGCCTCGTCATGCTGGGCTGGCGATAGAGAAGTGAGGGTGAGGAATTCCAGGCCAGCTTTGAGTACATATCAAATGCCACAGTGTCCAGCCTGAGGTACGTGAGGCCTGGACTTTAAAAAGGAGGGAGGTTGCTGGAGTGATGAATTAGTCAGCCCAGCACTCACCACACGAGCATAAGGAGCTGAGTTTGATCCCACAGCATATCTGTGATCTCAGTGCTGAGGAAACAGACCAGGGGACCCCTGCAGCTCTCCGGGGCCAGCCAATCTGGCTGGATCAGCAAACCCCATCTTCAGCGAAAGACCTTGCCTCAAAAAACAAGGCAGAGGTCCAGTAAGTCAGCTCAGTGGGCGGGGGCGCGGGCTGCCAAGCGTGAGGACCCGTGTTCGATACCCCTGAAGGCCACCTCACATAAGGCGAGAACCAACTTCTGCAAGCCGTCCTCTAAGCTCTGTGTGTTCACACGTTCATGAAACTGTGTGGCACACACGGGGATGTGTGCACGTGTAAATATAAAGGATTCTCTTTAAAGGTTTTGGTTTTTAATTAAGGTAGAGAGTGATTTGAGGAAGACACCTGACACCAACCTTTGGCCTACACACACACACACACACACACACACACACACACACACACACAGGGAGGCGGGTGTTTGCAGGAAATTGGGGAAGAGAGAGAGAGAGAGTGGGCGTGCATGCCAAAGTGATGGTGGAGTGAGAAGCCTGAAACGAAAACATTTGCTGCCCTTTTCACTGCCGGTCTCTTCCTAGTGCTCAGTGGAATTTTCCAGAGCCTGCGTGGTATTTGATATTGCAAGTGACAAGGAAGGAGTAGGTAGGCCGGGCTGTGGAGTGACACATGAATGAGATTTGCAAAAGCATCACAAGGCCCAGGGAGAGGAACAAAATGTGGAGAGGGGGCGGGGAAGGGTTGTAGAAGCTGGAGGGTGGGAGGAGCGCCCAGAAACACTGTCTTCTGGATATGATGCCGACCATGCCGACCGTGCACTCACAAACCATAGCAGCTGCAGCTCTGTGCTCAAGGCCTGTGTGTGTGCGTGCGCACACACACACACACACAGACACGCACACAGAGGCACACAGGTGCACACAGGCACACACACGCACACCACACACACACAGGCACACACACAGGCAGACA
>OU015759.1:7670894-7681663 GCA_907169655.1 Acomys percivali | reverse complement strand
GGGTTGGGAGCGCGCGCGCGCTCTGCGGACGTTGAGGCACCGTTGGGGCGGGCGGCGGCAGCGGTGGCAGCGGCGGCGGCGGCGGCGGCTGTGGCGGTGGCGGTGGCGGTGGCGGCGGCGGCGCGCGCTGCGGGCAAGAGAGAGTGTGGAGGCGCGGACGCGCGGCGGAGCTCGAGCTGCTGCAGCTGCTGCCCGCCGCCAGAGTAACCTCGATCCCGGAGCTCCGGATACCGGTGCCTCGCCATGGTGAGTGAGGCGGCCGAGGTCGGGAGGGGGACCCACCCCCACCCCTCCATCCCCGAGATGGCGAGCAAAACCCTGGGAGGGAGAGGCCGGGACCCTCGGGATCGCCCAAGCGGCCCTTGGGACTTTTAGAAGCGGCTTTAGCAGCAGATGGAATTTGGTGGGACCCCGAAACGGACCACCTAAAGGCTTCAATATGCAGCACCGGGGTACACCTCCCCCCTCCCAACCCCCGCCCGGGCAGCATTCGGATCCATCACGGGGCGATTGGTCTTAGAGTCACATCCACCCCATCCCCGGGAGGAGGAAATAGGAAACGCCGGCGATGAGAACTTTGGGTCCTAGGGAGAATGCAGGAGGCTGGTCCTGGAGGGGTGGCCGTGGGTTAGGAGAGGGGAACCGGTCGGTTCTTATGGGGGTGTTTCTGCAGAGACTAGGACAGATGGGGATCCGGGGTCACTTCTGCACACTGGACCCCGGTGGGGGAGGGGGGTCTCCAAGGACAAGCATTGCCGAGGAGGAGGAGGAGGAGGAGGAGGAGGAGGAGGGTCAGGTGCAGGCTGAGGTGAGGAGGAGGCCGAGGTGGGTGGCAGCTAAGGTTAGAAGATGCTCTTGGGGACTGAGGGGAATTGGGGTCGTAGAGAACGTTTAAAGGAGTAGGAATGTGTTCACGGGTGATGGGGGAACCAGGACCAGGGAGCCTTTTGGAGAAGTACTGTGGTGGGCAGCTGAGAAGGATTCTGAGGTTTTTAGGCTGTTGCACTTGGAAGAGAGAGATTGAAGGGGAGGGTTGATGAGGCGTGTTTTGTTTGGGTCGGAGAAAAACGGGGTTTCCAAGGTGAGGCATGCGGGGAGGACTTGAGTTTGGGTGGTAGGGGTGAGATTGGACAGGCTTCTACGAGGAAGTCATGGTAGGAGACAATGAATGGTTGCTGAGGTAGGGCCTGGGTTTAGAGGTGGGTGTCTCCGGGGAAAGGTCCCCCGACACAAAGGCTGATGACTCCGGGGTTAGCAGTGGGCTGCTGCAGAGGCTGTGTGCTCCCCTTTCGCTGGGAAAATGGGGCTGGGCCAGGCTGAAGGCACCACCGCCGCCGGCAGTGGGAGCAGGTGGGCGGAGTTGTTCCGGGCTCTATTGCGCACAGAAAGCTGCCTGAGATGCGAGTGGGGTCAAAGTTTGGGGTGCATCAAATGGGGAACTATCTTGCTTTAAGCCGGGAAGCCTGGCCCCTTCATTATCCCTTTCCAGGCCGGGAGAACTGTCTTTTTCCTCCAGCTTCATGCACCTGCTTCCCTTCGCTGTGCCAAATGACAGTGCAATACAGTACGGCGTGGTGTCAGTGACAGACGCCTAGTCTCATCCCCCTCAGGGTGGGGGCTGCAGCGGCGGGGCCGGAGAAGACCTCCAAAGGACCGTCTCATGGGCACGAAGGCCACTTGGTTTTTCCAGGCCTCTTCCCCAGCTCCCTACAGCTAGAGCTTCTAGAAACAAAATAGCAAATGACTTCTCCCCTGGTCATAACCACCCACAACCCCCCCCCCCCCCCCCCCCCCCCCCCCCCCCCCAGGCTCAGACTGGGAACCGACCGTGTGCACCACCCTCCCTGGCAAAGCTGGGGAGGACAGGCAGCCGCCACCATGTATCAGATCTCATACTGCTGACACAGACCTGAGGGCTCCTCTTGCTGCCACCCCATCCCCCGCCCCCCGGGCAGAGCGTAGCTAAAGGGGCCCTGCAGCTTGGGCAGCTGCCAGCAGCCCCCACTCCCCACCTCCAAAGGAGGGTCCCAGCTTTGGCCCTGACCAGCTTTTCTCTCTCTTGGTTTAAAATTGGCAACGTTTGGGAGACAGGAATCCCTGGTAACTGGCCTTGGACTTTGGCCTGAGCTCTGTGGCTCCTCCTTGGCCTGGGTGAGGAGCCCTGGCCTTGGTTTCTGAGCTCATTTAACACTGCTTTTCTGGCCCCCGCTGGGCCTGGGGCAAGAGAGAGAAATAATCCCTTCTTCCTTCCTCACCTCAAGCTGCTGTTTCTTGTGTGGGGGGGGAATAGGGGGAGTCTCTTTGGAGCCTGAGGTGAAGGCTTTGGGAAACTGGAGACAAACGGGCTGGTCTGCAGTGAAAGCTAACGATCTGGCTGTGCCAGCCACCAGCAATAGTCATAGTCAGTCTTACTTCTTGGGCCATCAGCAGCCCTGCCTTGATATCTGCGGCCTTTCCTTGATGGAGCAGGGGGCGAAAGGGGCCTCCTGGATGTCGGGGAGAGTGTCCGATAGGCCCTCCACAGAGCCAGGGCCACGCCTATTTGCAGCAACCTTGACAGTGCCTCCACTGCAGCTTCCAGCTCTTTGGAGAGAACTGGCACATAGCAGCCTCCCTGGGCCATTCTGCAGCCGTGCTCCCATGTCCTTTTAGTGTCACCAAAAGGGGACGGGACCAGGGTTTCATGCAGGCAGCGCTGTGTGATGGGAGGGTCCCTGTGTGGGCTGGCTTTTCCCATACTAGGCCCACGGAAGAGGATGAAAAACAGATGCGCTCCATAGCCATCCTCCCGCGGCTCCGCTGTGCTCCTCCCCTCCCCCCTTAGAGCTCCCCCCCCCCAGCACAGGCTGGCCTTGGTAACCGGAAGCCCATTCTCTTGTCACTTTCTGGGAGCAGCCAGCAGCGGTGTCCTCAGGTGTCAGAACCAAGGGGTTCCCCACCCCACCCCACCCCTGTTGCTCTTCGCCCAGCCCTCAAGCTCAGGAGGGCAGTGCGAGCAAGGGCTCCTTGGCCTGAGTCATTTTTGATAGCTATGCAGAAGACTATCCATTTGGTCTTTACCATCTCTACCCCACTCCCACCCCCACCCCCACCCCACCCTAACCCCCTCTGCAGGCATCTCCCCTCTATCACTTTGACTCTTCTCCGATACTGCCTGTTTTGGGGGGCTTGGTCTCAAGTTCCTCTAGATTAACAATACCCTCCCTCCCCCACTCCATCTCACTTGTGAGTATAGAGGGGGTGGGCTGCTATTTTCAAGACCTGCTCGAGAGGCGGTGGTTAGTTGGTTGGTTGCCTCCGCTGGGAGCTCAGGGTCCTAGTAAAATGATGCAGGCGGCTGCCATAGTTTACTTCCGTTTCTGGAGCTTGCAAGCTCAGGCCAGGCTCCTGCTGTGGCCTTGATGCCCTTGCCCTCAGGGAAGAGGAAAGGGAGCATCATCTGGGCTTCAGTGGCCCTGGCCCCAGGATGGTAAAGAAAGAAAACTAGCCCTATTAACCATTTCACAGCTTGAAGGTGGGATCTGGCCCCACCCTCACCCCCGTTTTGCCCCCCCTCAAGGACTTGCACACCCCAAAGATAACCAGGGAAGGAAGAGCTGAGAGCTGTGTTTCCTCCGCATGGCAGGGCTGCCTTCTGCCATGGCTGGCCAGCCCGGACTGAAAGGGTTAAAAACTGCAGCACTGAGTCTGGCAGGCTGAAGCCCAAGCTGGCTCTAGTCCTTTGCCACCTTTGGGGCTTGGCCCCCTTACCCCCAAAGTAACTGAGGTGCACGGGAGGGAGCAGGGCAACCTCTTGCCTCACCAGGCTTCTTTCGGGCCCTGGAGCAATTTGGGGCCACACTGCCTGGGCCTGGTACCTCCGCATAGGAGACCCGAGAAACCAGCAAAGATAGCCCCAGACCGCCTCCCTCTGCCCTACCCAGCCCTGGCCTGTTTTGCTTTGGAGCCTTCTAGAGCATTTGATGAGGCCTCTAGGGCAGCTGCTTTTTGCCTCAGCCCCTGGGGGGCTCCCAGAGTGAAACCTCAGAGCCACGTGTCCAGGTTGGGCTGGAACAGCCCTGCTGCTGGCACTGGATGTTTCGCAGTCTGCACTGGGCAGGCCTGTGGTGCCAGCCCATCCTAACCCTGGCTTGGGAGCCCTGACTATCCCAGCCCTGGACTCTGACACCTTCTTCTCTTGCCTGGCAGGAACGCCTTAGGGAGCTGGGCAGGTGGGGGGAGGCCACATCTAGGGTGGCTAGGTAGCCCAGTGACAGACTGTCCTTCCTCCTTTTCCAGGCTGACCAGCTGACCGAAGAGCAGATCGCAGGTGGGTTTGCTTCTCTGTCCCCGGCCAGATCTCAGCTAGCCCCTGTATCTCATGGACTGTGTGTCCATACCACCTCATGCCAGGCCTGTGTGTGTGTCAAGGAGCTAAGCCAGGCGCTGCCACAGCTTACTCAGGGCCTTGAAGTAAACCTCTCATGCAGGACCTGCTCAGCTGTCCTTCCCAGTTCCAGCCAGCCAGGCTGAGGAGGCGTGCCCCCTTACCTCTCCTGTGGATCCCGGAAGATGGCTGGGCACTCCCACCTCTGCTTGCTTCCCAACCTGTCTCCGTGCAGGCAGCCCCTTTCTCTCCGTCACTCCTTGCCTGTGTGGTGCGGGCTTGTCCAGTGGGCCACAGGTGTCCTGTTTTCACTTCCTCTTGCCCGGCACCAGGAATCAATTCCTAGAGCATAGGACTTGATTTTGCTGGTCGCCACCCTCGCTTCAATGGCTGGAGCATAGTAGTCCCCACATAAATTCACAATAATCGTTCACCTCCCAAAAGCTAAAGGGAACTCCCTAGACCCCAGTGATGTAATTTTGTGGCCGTGTCCCCAACCCAAGCCCCCGGAAGACCAAGCGATAGAGTTGTAGGCTGTGTCTCTGGTTTTGCCCCTCTATGCCCTGTGCTTCTAGAAAGCCTGAGGCAGCTCCCGGTGTTTCTCCTAACCACCACAAAGCTGACCAGAGGCCAATGTAAAAAGAAAGTTCCTAGCTTTGCTGGCTCTGTGACCAGGTGATAGCCGTGGACCTGCTTTCTCAGAGTCTACACTTTGGCCCTGGACTGGTAGAGATCCACCAAGGAAAGATTAAAAAATTGAACTTATTTGTTGGTCACGGCCTTGTGGGTCATATGACCTGCTGCTGTCTATTGCCAACAGCCAGGCCTCAGCACAGGGAGATGACTGCATCCCCAAGGAAACTTGGGACTGTTTCCCCAGAGCCCAGAAGTTTGGATTCATAGCTGGCCAGCAGCAGTGCGTGTCCCTCCCAGCCCACCTGCCATCCCCACCCTGGCCCTCCTGTAACACAAACACCTCACTTTTCACAGTGTGCCCATTAGCAACACGTCCACCACTCCCCTCCACCATCACCACCACCACCACCACCCCCAGCCCACACCCTCTGGGAACAGGCTGCCAGGCATCTGTTCTCAGAGGGTTTGGGGGTGGGGAGCTCTGGGTGCCAAAGTGGGCCCAGTGGGAGGGCAGGAGCCACATGCTTCTCTCCCCTCTCCTGATGCGGCCCCAGCTGTGGCCTTCCCACGCAGCACCACGCTCCTCGTCCTCCTGACTTGGCAGCCATCCCCCTTTGCCTCCCACCCCCTCAACCCCAAGCACTGCCCATCAGCCAAGCCCTGCTGCGGACCACCCCCACACGTCGCTGCCCCCATGGGTGTGGCTCCTCCTCTAGAAGCCGGTAGTGCCCACAGCCGGGGACTGGGCTGGCAGTGCCCAACAGAAGGAATCTGATGCCGCATTTCCTTTTGAGACTGGCCAGAGCCTCTGTAGCCTACCTTTCCCCTCCCCTCCTGCCAGTTGGCCTTGGCTACTGAACTTCAGGTGAAGAGTGGTCTTGCTTGCCTGTACCCACTCCATCACTTTGGTCCAGCGCATCATTTGAGAGAGAGGCGCCAGAGCCAGGGACCAAGGAGGAAGAGAGTGGTCAGCGGGGCCCAGCTGTCAGGCCAGGTTACTCAGCTACATGGGCTGAGGAGATAAAGCTTCTCATGCTACATGGAGAGTAGAGTGTGAAAGAAGGCTGGGGTATACCAAGGAGAGGGGGGGTCTCACCCCAAGGCCTGACTCCTTTGACTGCGCCCCCCACTCCACCTGCAAATGGGTGACGTTAGCCTTTTTGACTCCTGACACGTTCCTTTCCTTCTCCAGAGTTCAAGGAAGCCTTCTCCCTCTTCGACAAAGACGGAGATGGCACCATCACTACCAAGGAGTTGGGGACTGTGATGAGGTCGCTGGGGCAGAACCCCACTGAGGCTGAGCTGCAGGACATGATTAACGAGGTCGACGCTGACGGTGAGCCCCAGGCGCTGCTCGCTCAGTGGCCCGGGGAACGAACTCTCTAGGGGCCTCTAGATGACAGCTCCCTTCTTCCCCTCTTCTAGGCAATGGGACCATTGACTTCCCAGAGTTCCTGACCATGATGGCCAGGAAGATGAAGGACACAGACAGCGAGGAGGAGATACGAGAGGCCTTCCGTGTCTTTGACAAGGTAAGCAGCCCGGTGGCGTCTGCCAAACCACAAAGGCAGAGCCCCAGTCTGTGGTGGGGGAGGCGGTTGGCACTCCCACGGGGGGGTGGAGTGGGGTGGGGGCCTGAGTGACAAGCCTCTGTCCCCCAAACCCCCCAGGATGGGAATGGCTACATCAGCGCGGCTGAGCTGCGTCACGTCATGACGAACCTGGGGGAGAAGCTAACGGATGAGGAAGTGGATGAGATGATCCGAGAGGCTGACATCGACGGCGACGGCCAGGTCAACTATGAAGGTGAGTTGTGGTGCGCATGCGCACACGCGCGCGCGCAGAGCATCCTGCAGGCCCCGGAGCCAGGGGCCAGCAGGGGCTCAGCCTGTGAGGGCTCAACTCCTCCTCCGCATCTCCTTGGCAGAGTTTGTACAGATGATGACTGCGAAGTGAAGGCCCGGGCAGCTGGCCATGCCCGGCTCCTCCTGATCTCTTCTCGCGCTCTCCTCTCTTCAACACTCCCCCTGCGTACCCGGTTCTAGCAAACACCAATTGATTGACAGAGAATCCGATAAAGCAACAAAAAGATTTGTCCCAAGCTGCATGACTGCTCTTTCTCCCTCCTCCTGACTGTCCCTCCATATCCCTCATCGCTTCCTTTGGCCTCCCCCCTTTCCCCTCCCCCCTTCCATTCCCATTTTCCAGGCCTGATGCATTCATAAGGTGAACTCCGTTGCCCTGGGGAGCCTCTGCCCTCCTTATCCAGCCCGGATGGCTCTCCTCCGTTTTTTTGTTTTTGTTTCTGTTTTTGTTTTTGTTTTTTTTGGTTTGTTTCCTTTTGTTTGTCCTTCTTTGGGTGCTGGGGTGGCCTCCAGTCCTGTCCCTTCCCAGAGGGGAGGAGAGTGAGGCCTTCACCAAGTGGAGGAGCCTGTCCTCTGCCACTGTCGCATGCACCCCAGCCCTGTGACTCTGTGTGCAAACCCAGCAGCCTGTGGGGCAGGGTGTCAAGAAGAGGAGGGGTTGTTCCAGGACTGAGGGTGTCGAGGAAAGTGTGGCAGTGACCAGGATGGGGGGGGGGGAAGGGTAGAAAGGGGACAGGAAGGCCTTGGAAGCTAACATGCTTTTTACTGCTTGGAGGGGGACGGGCAGAGCGGACGGCACTCGGGTCTCGCTGGCGCTGTTCTGAAACCATCTGGCTGGCTTTCTGAGGTCAGGCTGGGCAGGGGGCTGCCATTGCCCTCATCCCTCCAGCGATCTCACGCTGTTCTGTAAATACCTGGTGCTAACTTCCCATGCCGCTCCCCTGTGCCGCTCCCCAGCTGCCTGCCCAGTTCAGGCCTGGTCCAGGACCGGATGAGGGGATGGTCGCTGTGTAATGTGCTGGTGATCTTTTTCCTTTTCTTTTTCTTTCTTTCTTTCTTTCTTTCTTTCTTCTTCTTCTTCTTCTTTTTTTTTCTTTTTTCTTTTTTATTTTTTTTTTACCCTTGCCCCTTTATACCCCTTAAAACTTTTGGTTTTTTGTCCCAAACATGCCGGGCCAACAAAAGGGTGGGGAGAGGGGAGACGAACCCCACCATGCTCACAAGAACCAACCTGCAATAAACACTTATATGGGCCGCCGCACAGAGCACGCAGCGGGCATCTCCTGCCCCTCCGTGGTGACTTGGCATCGCTTTCTGCCCGCCTCTGCCCTCGCCCTGCCTGCCCCACTCCTCAGCGGACAGCATGATCCGCGCCCGCGCGCGTGTGCGCCCTTGCTTCTGACTCTAGCCTCTGGGACACGTCAGTCAATGTGGGCAGTTCTGTCTGGGTTCCCTTCCCTTCTCTGTTCTCATCTGCCCCCCCCCCCAGGGCGATCACGTTGCTTTTGCTGGGACCTGCCCAGCTTTGAGACTCTCTTCTCCACTCCTCGGCACTAGCCTCGAGCGAGGGAGGGATGGAGCATTATCAGGAGACCCAGCCAAGAGTTGAGGGCAAGGGCAGGTAGGCGTGAGGCTGTGGACTTTGCGGAATGTTTCGGGTTTTTTGTTTTTGTTTTTGTTTTTGTTCTTTTTTTTTTTTTTTTTAAACCGGGCAATATTGTGTTCAGTTCAAGCTGTGAAGAAAAATATATATCAATGTTTTCCAATAAAATACAGTGACTACCTGTCTGGATTCTTCCATCTGTCCTCAGACCTCCTCTGGGGACAGGTCACCAAAGGCAAAGTGCTACCCTGGCCCCAGCAGTATGGATCTGTGTGTATGAGGGAGGACTGCAAAGACAGGCCTGTCACCAAGAGAGCACCCAGAGGCACCTGACCCCAGGGGAAGGAAGGCTGCTACAGCCAAAGGAACTATGGAAACCTTGTGACAGAACAGGACATGAGGGCCAAAGACCATCTAGGGCTGGTGAAGCAGAGGATGACATGTCTTCTGTGCGTGGCCTCCTGGGTAGGGCACCCAATCGAGCCTGGGTGGCACTGATGGCCTGTGTAAGTAGAAGAAATGTGGCAGAGGGGGTCAGACTTGCTTTGAAGTAAAATAAGTCAAGTAAAAAAGCCAAGCAGCTATGGTGACTTGCCCTCAGGGGCCAGCCTGGACTTCAGAGAGACCCAGTCTCAAAAGACCCAGTCAGTTGCAAAGCACAGCTGTAACTGGACTTTGGTGAGGCTGTCGAGAGAGAAGGCCTCCTAGTCCTCTGGGGATGCCTTAGAATTGGGGTGGGAGAGCTCCCAGCTGCCCGTCCCTCTCATCACTCCTAATTTCAAGGGCTGGGCTTTAGATAAGCCTTTTTTTGTTTGTTTGTTCGGGTTTTTTGTTTGTTTGTTTGTTTTAAGACAAGGTTTCTCTGTGTAGCCTTGGCTGTCCTAGACTCACTCTGTAGACCAGGCTGGCCTCGAACTCACAGTGATCCGCCTGCCTCTGCCTCCCGAGTGCTGGGTTTAAAGGCCTGCGCCACCACCGCCCACTTGATAAGACTGCTTTTGGGCCCGGAGAGATGGTTCAGCAAACAAAAGCCCAACAGCCTAAATCAACTGCTGTGGCACACGTCTGTGGTCCCACACCTCCAGTGATGGGATGGCAGAGTCTGTTCAGAGACCCTGCTTCAAAGCAAGGCAAGAGGACAGCCTACTGACCCCATACATGACAGCATGCACACACCTGCACTCACACAAGGCAAATGCGGCCACTTGGGCCACACCCTACTTCTTCCTGGGCCTCAGTTTACTAAAATGGGAAATACTGAAATATTAGAAATAACCCCTGTGTCATGCCACCGTGTATTCCCTTGGCCACCCTGGCGAGGTAGCCCACTTGTGGTGGCCATATTCTGGTGTAGGCACATGAACTGGAGACTTTTGTTTTGTTTTCGAGACGGGAGGCCTAAGCGGATAAAACCTCCCACTTCTTGGAAGAGTGGTACATACTCAAGTTTTCCCTTCCCCTGCTCGCTGGGCCCCAGACGCCAAGCGTCTAGCTACAGCATAGCCCAACACATGCCCCACCGCCTGTGTGGTTCTTCCTTAACGATGCTTGGGAAGACTTATTACCCGCAGCCAGGCCACATTATTAAATAACCACCACACTGCCCCTTCTGTTTTTTGTTGTTGTTTTTTTTTTTCTGAGACAAGGTTTCTCCATGTAGCCTCACCTGTCCTGTACTCGCTCTGTAGACCAGGCTGGCCTCGAACTCAGAGATTTACCTGCCTCTGCCTCTGCCTCCCTAAGTGCTGAGGTTAGAGGTGTGCGCCACCGCCGCCACCACCACACCCAGCTCCCCCTTGTAATCTTTTACAAACCAAAGACACGCACAGCACTCAGCTTCTGACTGTCCCAGGGTGAGAGAAGTAAGGCTGGTTGCCACAGCCCAAGGCCATTGAAGGCCTTGTCGGGGAGTCCTGTCCAGGTCAGGTTCCCAGATCTAGGCCAACTAGAACCTGGCCACAGACAGTGTGCCACGCAGGGTCCCCTCACTTCCCAGCCGACAGCCCATGAAGCAAGCGGAGGTCCCTTCTAGGTGTCATTCTCAGGGTGGCCAGCAGATGGAGCCACGAGCACAGAAGGCCTGCCGCTCAGGGCCTTGAGCCTGGTGTATGTTATTAGTGTGCTGTTTAACGGTTCATTACAATTTAGTTTCTTTAGCAACTTGGGAAGCTCTTGGCTGGCTGCAGTTTGGTGCAGTTGGGTGATGTGGCTGGCCTTGCAGGAGATGCACCTGATCACCTTTGCTAGGGACAGCTCTCTGACCTCATTAATTTCCTCAGCATGGCTCCCAATGTTCCTG
>OU015759.1:7656489-7666895 GCA_907169655.1 Acomys percivali | reverse complement strand
AGAGAGAGAGAGAGAGAGAGAGAGAGAGAGAGAGAGAGAGAGAGAGAAGAGCTGCATGCTGCCCTCCCTCCCCTCCGTCCCCTCTCCCACCCCCACCCCCCACCACCAAGGGACACTCACCGTGAGAGGCAGGGAACACACAGCCATGATGCCTGTCATTAGAGCCAGCAGAATCAGGTGGTCAACCTCATCTTCTCGTGCCCGAGAGGTTGGCACCGACGAGCCGTGGTGACGTCTCTGTTGACGGTACATGTGACAGAGGCTGAGAGTGACCGAGCCGTTGCAGAAGATGATGCAGGTCACCAGCAGGGCCATGAGACTGGCGTAGGCCAGGGAGAAGGCACAGCCACCCAGCTGGGTGGAACGCATGCGGATGAAGCACCAGCTCCCGGGACAGTACTGCTGGTGCTCGCCCAGGCCCAGCAAGGGCAGTGAGCAGAAGAGGCAACAGAAAGCGTAGACTGCGGGCAAGGCCAAGCGGGCACAGCGTGGCCCATCCAGCTGGGCGTACAGGTAGGGGTGACTGAGTGCCAGGCATCTCTCCACAGCCATGGCAAAGAGAATGAGGGTAGAGGCCAGGCCAAAGAAAGTCATGGCAAAAGCGAAAGTGTCACACAGTGCTGAGCCACCGTGGGCCAGGCCCAGCAGCGAGCTGTTGCGAGCGTAGGCCACGAATACCGCAGGGCTCAGAAAGCACGTGCCCAGCAGATCTGTCACCGCCAGCCCAGTGACCAGCACTGCAAAGGCTGATGATGGCTGTGACCTCCTTCGCATAGCCAGGATGCCCAGGGCCAGCCCGTTGCCCACGACACCAGCCACGAACATCAGGGTGCTGGTGGCAGGTCCTACCGAGTCTCGAACGTAGGTGAGGTTCCGGCAAGAATCTGCCATGCCCTGTCACTCTCAGCCACCCGCAGCGAGAAGGCTCCCAGGGGTGACAGGGAGTTGGGGTGGCGGTGCGCACCAGGATGTCCACTGTTGGCCACGGGTCCTCACAGCCTCTGGGCACTTCCAATGGATCCCCAGTTCCAGGTATGTGTTTCCGTCTTTCGTTTTTTATTTTTGTTTCCTCCCGTGTTCCTTCTTTTCTTGTTTTCTCATGCGTTCCTTCTTCTTCTCGGCCAGTCCTTCCGTCTCTTGAAGTCTCTTCCCTTGTCCCCTTGTGCCTCGAGTCCCCTTCTTCTGCGGTTCTCTGCCACTTCCTTTACAGTTCTGTTCCCCCTCCCCAGACCCTTCGGCACCTCTGCCTTCTGTCTTGCCTGTCCCTGTCTGCGGGTCTGTGTAGGTCTCTCTCAGCTTCTCCCTCCCGAGGGCCCGCCCTCCCTCCCTCCCTCAGCTTGCCTGCTCACCCCAGCTTTTTTCATTTCCTTTCTGCCCCGCCCTCTCCTCCCCCTGAGCTGGTCTCCAGAGGCCCCCTTGGGCTCCCTGCCTGCTTTCCCTGGCCTGTACCCCATCTCGTGCTGTGGGCATCCATCGCTTGCCTCTGCCTCTCTTCCTATCCTCGCCTCACAGTCCCCAACACAAACACCTGCTGCCACCACCCCATGCTCAGCCTCTACTGGTTTTTTGTTTTGTTTTGTTTTGTTTTTTTTGTTGTTTTTTACAGCCCCAGCATCTCACCTCTGTCTCTGTGTGTCTCTCTCTGTCTCTGTCTCTACCACCACCACCACCACCACCAGCAGCAGCAGCAGCAGCAGCAGCAGCACCCCGGTTCATAGCTAAGTCCCTGTCCGTGTCACGGAGGTTCAGAGCACACCAGGGGAGCCAGGCAGGCTCTAATTCTGTCTGAACTGTCTATGAGTGGCCTCTGAGAGCTATTCTGGGCTTCAGGCCCCGGGGTTAGGGCCTGGCCCTGGGATTGAGAAATGACCAAGACATTCCGATGTAGTGTTTTCCAGACACTAGGGAGAACCCTGCTCCCTGGACACAATTCACTCCTTCCAGGAGTTGAGGAAAGAGGCGGCCTGGCCAGACCTCATCCTGGCCTCCTAGAATAGGATCGCAGAGTCCCCGTGTCAGGACACACAGTCCCTCCGAGGTCTCCAGTTTACAGGGCTCTGGTGACCCACCACTAAAAGTTGACCTCTGGCTTCTCACCATAGCACTTGGAGGCCCCAGGCCAAGTGCTAATGACATTGGCCTCCCACAATAACACTTTGGCGGAGGGTGGCCATCTCAGGCTCCAGCACTGCTCCCACACACAAGGCTCCCTCTCATCCTCCTTCGAGATACACCTTCCGCCCCTTACACCCCCTACCCTCCCACCCCTCCTAACCCCCACCCCCTGCCCCATACCATGTCCCTCGGGCCAGTGTGGCAGCCCAGCTGTCAGCGCAGTGGTCATGGGACCTTCTCACCGACTCCATTGTTCCTGCTTTCTCACAGCTGATGAGGGCCGGAGGGGACCTTAAGAGACCCTCCCTCCCACCCCCCCCCCCCCCCCCCCCCCCCACCCCCTACCCCCGCCCCCTCCCAGTGACCTTTTGTGGCTTTTTATCTGTTCTTGCTGTTGTTCTGTTCTGGTTGGGAGAGGATCTCACTCACGTGGCCCAGGCTGGCCTCAAATTTTCTATGTAACCAAAAATGATCTTAAACATAAAAAAAAAAAAAAAAAGAAAGAAAGAAAGAAGGAAGGAAGGAAAAAAAAGATGTATGTGTTTATGTGTGGGTGCGCCCATGCCATGGTGTGCATGTGGAAGAGGTCGGAGGACAACTGCAGGAGTCAAGTTTTCTCTCTCTTTCCACCATGTAGGTCCCGTGGCTCAAACTCAGATGTCCACTTGGCACCAAGCCCAGCAAGCTTTGTTTTGTTTTTGTTTGTTTGTGTGGGGCCAAGTCTCACCCTGTGGCCCAGGCTGGCCTCAACCCCTCTCAACAATTCTCTGGCCTCTGGCCTCAACGTGCTAGCATGAAAATTCTGTGCCCCCAGCCGGCCATGTCGGTGCATGCCTTTAGCCCCAGCACTCAGGAGGCAGAGGCAGCCAGATCTCTGTGAGCTCGAGGCCAGCCAGGCCTACCAGGACAGCCAAGGCTACACAGAGAAATCCTATCTTGGAAAAAAAAAAAAAATTCTGTGCCCCTACACACATACCCGGTTGTGACACCTCTGTGACACCAGTTTTGGTGAAGAGGTTACATATCCGTTTGACTTTTGTTTCTGTACCAGTGTGACCGCCTTCTGATGTATTGATGGTCCTGGGCAAGGACAGACAGTTAATTTACCGGAGTCTCCTCCTCCATGGTATGGGTTGGGTCTCATCAGCCTCCCAGGCGTATGTGACTGAGGTATCCAGCATCCCCCCATGACCCCCCCAGGCCTTCCTTGTAGCAGGGGAAAGGCCTGTGGGGAGGCAGTTCATGTTCTAGGACAGCAGTGTCCCTGGCACTAGGGCTGGACTGCAGGCAGCTGCTGCCTTGTCCTCTCTGTCCCCACCCCGGTGACCACATCTTCCTATCACCCATGCCCAGCTGGCATCCCTTGTTTCCGACAGGATGGATCCCCAGTTCTAGCTGCTTCTGGGGATCCCCAAAGGACCACCCAGCACTTCTCTGGGGAGGGAGGAGCCTGATGCAGGCAGGGAGGGGGGGTACGCCTGCAGGCCATGTGGTCCCTGTCGTGGCCTCTGGTTCCCAGGCAGCCCAGAGGGAACTCAGGAAGTCATGTCATATTAATGAAGGATGACGCCTGGCAGGAGGCTTGGCGGCCTCTCTCGGCATCATGGGAGTTTCAAGGAGGAGGTGGGACCTCCATTTCCCGGAGCTTTCTCCTGCTGATTTCCTGTCCCCATCACCATCACTTAGCATTCGGGAAGTCCCCTGGCTTATATGCCCAGGGGCCTTGGACAAGCTCCCACACCCTCCTTGGGCCTCGGTTTCCCCTCTTACACCTCCAGTAGCCTCTGCTCCAGGTACCTCTGCCCTGCTCCTGGGTCAGAGGTAGGGTAGCTCAGGGTGTGGTGCAGTGCACTCCAGAGGGGTAGGTAAAAGGACCAGACGTTCAGGGTCATCCTCAACTCGACAGTGAGTGCCGGGCCAGCCTCAGCTGCACAAGGCTTTCTCTCCAAAGGTCAGAGAGCAAGCAGAAGCAGGGAAGGGTAGCACCAACCATAGCTTACTCGCTCTCCTGATGATGCTGATGACGGAGCAAAGGGAAGCTGGGCTCTATGCCAAGGTTACCCCTGCCTCTATGTACCCCCTTGTCTGGTGCCAGGTGCCTCTATGTGAGGGGGTGGACCCTCTGAACCCCTCGCGTGGTTTCCAGGGACAGAGCTCAATAGTGGGAGCTGCCCAGGGGAGGATGAGTCAGCAGATTGTTTACTACCCACCACAGACAGCAGGGCTTCAACCTCCCCAAGGGACCCAGGGCTCTTCAGAGGAGGAAGGACAGGGCAGACATTACAAGGATGGGCACTTACTCAGAGACCCAGTTCCCAAAGGTGAGGGAGGCGGGGACCAGAGAAAGGATGATGGGAGCCTGTGTGTACAGCCTCTGTGGGTGGCTTCATTAACTCTTCATTGGCCACGTCCTTAGCTGGCTGCTTTCTGGCAGGTGGGAATAGAGTAGACACATAAGACTTAACAGGTCAGGGTATGCACAAATATGGCTAGGTATACAGACATGTAATTTGCCAAAAAAATGTATATTTCTTCATTTTATAAGTATATGTGTTTTGTTCACACATATGTCCGTGCACCATGTGCATACCTAGTGCCCAAGGAGGTTAGAAACGGATGCTGGATTTCCTAGATTTGGAGCTATAGACACGTATGAGCCACCATGTGAGTGCTGGGGATCAAAGATGACCCAGCCATCTCCCCTGGCCCACCTCTCACAGCTCACTGTGTCATCTTAGGAAAAAGGCTTCCCTTCTATGTTCTTCAATAAACGTCAGCCAGGTGGTGGCGGCGCACGCCTTTAATTCAGCGTTCGGGAGGCAGAGGCAGGCAGATCGATGTGAGTTCGAGGCCAGCCTGGTCTACAAAGTGAGTCCAGGACAGCCAAAGCTACACAGAGAAACCCTGTCTCGAAAAACAAAACAAAATAAGACAACAACAACAACAACAACAACAACAAAAAGAAGTTTCTAGACTCTTCTAGGCTGTTCTCCTCTTTTGGGCTTTGGGCTTCTCTTTTCCCCACACTCCCAGGTCTCCTGAGACAGGACAGCACCACTCCAGAGCACATGGGGTTAAGAGCACCAGGCAAGGAACCTATGACAATGGACAACCAGAGAGATGCTGTGGGCAACTGGGAGGGACAGATGAGAAGCAAGCCCTGCTTTAGGCATGTACACACACACACACACACACACACACACACACACACACACACACTCCCCTCCACCCCCTACCTCTTGGTCTGAGTCTGACCCCAGCTAGATCCTGGTCCCTAAAGCTGATCTCAGAGCTGAGAGTGACAGGAAAGAGCCATGGTGACCAGAGACAGGGACATTTGGAGTAGTGAAGCTAATGAAATTAATTAATCTGGTACTTCTGGTGTCTGGTGACTCTAGGACTAACCCTGTGTCCTTGCTGCCCCCCCAACCCCCCACTTCTGGTTCCTGGCTCCTCCCAATTTCTGTCAATCCCCTCCCCCAGTCTCCCAGCTTCCCTCCTGCCAACTAGCTCCCGGCACCCCAGCTTTCTCAAAGGCCTCCCCCAAACCCAGCAAGGTGTAGAAGGAAGGTTTAGCCTACCCAGACTCCAGTCTGGAAGGGCCCCAAATTCCAACAGTTTAGGCCAGTGGTTCTCAACCCTCCTAACACTGAAACTCCTTAATACAGCTCCTGGATCGATATGAATTTGAGACCAGCCTGGTCTATTAAAAAAAATAAAAATAAAAAAAAAAAGCAAGTCCAGGACAGCCAAGGCTACACAGAGAAACCCTGACTCAAAAAGCAAAACAGCAACAACAAAAAAACTCAAAAAATAAAAAATAAATAAAGAGAGAAAAAAAGGGAAGAAAGAAGGGAAGGAGAAAGAGAGAGAGAGAGGGAGAGAGAGGAGAAGAAGAAGAAATTGGAGGGGCTAGTGATATGCCTCATCAGGCAAAGGAGCCTGCCATCAAGCCTAATGACTTAGTTTCATCCCCAGAATCTGAGTGCTGCAAAAAGAGAACCAGCTCTCACAAGTAGTCCTCTGACCTCCATACATGCACATATGCACATACACACACGAACACACACACACATAACAACAACAACAACAACAAGGAAAAGCAGACTTGATTTATCCTCCTCAGACGCCCTTTGACCCCACCCCACCCCCACTTCCGAGTCCGCTATTTTTGCTGATGGAGGCTGGACTCTCTGTCTCCTGAAGTGGCTCCCGGGTCCCCCACCCTCTCCCTCCCCACCCACCCCCCCAGGCCTGGCAAGTGCTCAACATTTGCATTGGATTAGGGTCCCCTGGGTCCCCAACTCTGAGCTTCCTGTAAAATGGAGGCAGAAGCAGCTGTAATTACATCTTGTTCCTGCTCCCACCTCTCAGCCTGCTCCAGCCCGCTTGCGTCATGTCTGTGGGAGCCCCAAGGGAAAAGGGGGACAGAGAGAGATAGAGAGAGAGAGATAGAGAGAGGGGGGGGGGAGGGAGCCATGGCAGACCCAGGCCACAGAGCTTCTAGACTGTGATAGCGCTCACGGCTCAAACCCTGAAGGAAGCTGGGCTCCCAGAACCGCTGAGCCCCAAAGTTCAGTTTCTTTTTACATTTTATGGTGTGCGTGAGTGTGTGCGTGTGTGTCTATGGCTGTATGGAGATCAGAGGACAACCTGTTTTGTTAGGCTTTTTGAGACAGGGTTTCTCTGTGTAACAGTCCTGGCTGTCCTGGACTCGCTTTTGTAGACCAGGCTGGCCTCAAACTCACAGCCATCCGCCTGCCTCTGCCTCTGCCTCAGAGGACAACTTGTGAGAGGTGGTTTTCTCCTTCCAGCATGCAGGTCCTGGGGATGTAACTCAGATCATTAGGCCTGATGGCAGGTGCCTTTGCCTGCTGAGGCATATCACTAGCGCCCCCGTCCTTTTTTCTTTCTTTTCTTAATGAAACAGTGTTTCCCTATGTAGCCTTGGCTGTCCTGGACTCGCCTGTATGTGCATGTATACATACAGGCATGCAAAGGTGTACAAGCATGTTCTTGTGTGCACAATGCACATGGGGGTGCAGGTGCACATGTGCACGTGTGTCGTGCCTATGGAAGCCAGAGGGCAACCTCAGATATTGGCCTTCAGGAACCATCTCTCTCTCTTTGAGACAGGGTCTCTCCCTGAGACCTAGGGCTTACCTGAGCAGGGGGTCTCCGCAAGCTCTCTCAGCATCCCCAGCAGTAGGATAGCAACTGTGTGTTCCACCATCCCCAGTGCCTTCCTTATGCGGGTGCTGGGGATTGAACTCAGGCCCTTATGATCATGTGACAAACACCTCACAGCCAGAGCTATCACCCTGGCCCTTCCCTGGTTCCAATGGGAACATTTCCTTTTTCATGGCACAGTAAGATGTCCCTAAGCAGCCCCCAGGGGGAATGTGGCTGTGGGCTATTCCTCCGGCCCTGAAAGCGGCTCCTAAGACACAGGAGCCGACAAGGTTCAGAAAGTCACCAAATCCACGGAGGCCCTTTTCCAGTTAGATTTTAGTTTTGGCGGGGGTGGGGTGGGTTGTTTTTGTTTTCGAGTTAGATAAACAGTAAACAATCGCCGGGACGAAGACGCTTCTGTTGGCCTACTATTTTTGGACACTGTGCGAAGGTGTGTCTCTGTCCTTCCTCCTAAAGCACCTTTTGATTGGTTTAATAAAGAGCTGACGGCCTATAGCGAGGCAGGAGAGGCTAGGCGGGGCTTCCCGGCAGAGAGAGGAACTCCGGGAAGGAATCAGGTGAGTGGGGGAAAGGGGGGTGGAGGGGGGTATGGGGCGGGGGAAGAGGGGTTGTCACCAGCCATACATGGAGGAAGTCAGAAATCAGACAGACATACGTGGACGGAGACGACGGAATGGGCCACGTGACAAATATGCACTAAAATAAACAGGTTAATTAAGTCCTATGCGCTAGTTGGAAACAAACCTAAGCTATGAGGCCTAAGTTTTTCATAAATAAATAAAAGCCTCTGTGTCGTTATTGGGAGCTGGTGGGTCGAGACGGTCCGACTGTTGAAACACAGTTTTCTGGGTCCAGCCATCTCAGGAACAAGTTCCATCTCCTCAGGCCCCGGGACCAACTCCTCTCCTGCCTCCTCAGATGTTTCCTGTTTGCCTGTTAACCAGTAAAGGCTGTGGAGAGGGAGCTTGCCGCTCTCCCGGTATGTAAGCTAAGGCACACGCGTCATAAATGTGTTGTTGCCTGTTAATTAACTGCAAGCAGCTTTGCCCACCACTTTGTTCCCTTATCATCCTAAATACCGGGTCAGAGCCCAGAAGGAGACCTGAAACCAGGTGACCTGGAAAGGCCCAGTCTCCAACATGTACTTCCTTAATCAACCCCTTGTGTCAAAATATGATTGGTCAGTGCAACAGCCCACCCCCTCTCCCCCTCGCTTTGTGTTCCCATCCATTACAAATGTTGTACAGTCTCCCTTCCGGGATGTAGTTCAGATCCTGAACTGGCCGCCTTCCTGCGCGCATGCGCGGGAAATAAAGCTTTCTTTTTCTTTTTCTTTTGGGGGGTGGGGTGGGGTATGAGGCCAAGACGGATTCCGATCAAGGCCATAAAGCTTTCATTTTTTTAGGCTTCTATGACGTGAGTTTTCTCTGCTTCCACTCGGAACCCAACAGTGGCTCTAGGAACACATGGGCTGGAAGTTCAGGATACAGCATTCCTGAGTCACTACCCCAGGCCGCGATGGGCTTTTCGGTGATGTAGCTTGCCTTTGAGTCACCAATGTTCCTGTAAGTGACCTCAGTAAGCTAATTGGGTCCCCAAACTAGATTCTGGTGGAATAATTTCTTTTGTCTGTCATTGACAGACAAATATTTGTTCATGTGTACCTCCCAAAGTCACACAAGAGGGACGCAATGGGGCATGGTGGGGGACACTGTCCAGCTGAAACGCCCAGAAGCCTTATAACAACACCAGACATGTTGGCATAAAGCAGTAATCTCAGCATTCAGAGGAGCAAGGCAAGAGGGTAGTGGGTCTGAAGCCAGCCTGGGCTGCATAGCAAAACGCTCTGTTGAGGCAGGTGCGGTGGCGCACGCCTGTAATCCCAGTACTCAGAAGGCAGAGGCAGTTGGATCTCAGTGAGTTCGAGGCCAGCCTGGTCTACAAAGTAAGTCCAGGACAGCCAGGGCTACACAAGAGAAACCCTTCCTTGAAAAAAGCAATCAACCAAACAAGCAAACAAACAAAACCCATGTTGTAAATAAATAAATGGGCCGGGCATGGTGGCGTGCTCCTTTTTAATCCCAGCACTCAGTAATCAGAGGCAAGTGGATGTCTGTGAATTCAAAGCTACACTGGTCTACAGAGCAAGTCCAGGGCAGCCAGGACCCTGTCTCGAAAAACCAAATAAATAAATAAATAAATAAATAAATAAATAAATAAAAATAAATACATTTCAAAAATTTACCCCCAGGGAGGCCGGAAGTACGGACTTTGATGAGAAATCACTTCTGTGTCACAACCAAATCAAGAACATGTTTAAGCATCATCCAGGCCAAAAACAGCCTCCAAACCACAACTGCCAGTTACGTGTGCGCTGCTCCAGGGTGTGCACCGGGAAACAGAGCAGGGTCCTCTGTTCTAACAGTTAAGAAAAAACATGGTCAGGGCTATTGAGACGGCTCTTCCAGAGGTCCTGAGTTTAAATCCCAGCACTCACATGGCAGCTCAGAACTGTCTGTAACTAAGATCTGACACTCTCACATAGACATACAAACACCAATGCACATAAAAAAAATAATAATAATAATAAAAAAGGCTAAAACAACAAAACAAAAACCATGGTCAAGCTGGAGCCCACAGGACCCCGAGTTAAGATAACAGCAGGAGGGATGCAGAGGGGGCCCCTGAATGACCGACGCCTTCATTTGTTTCTTACCCAGTGGTGATCTTACAACATGTCTTTCTTTTTTTGTTTGTTTATTTTGCTTTTTTGTTTCTCAAGACAGGGTTGCTCTGTGCAGCCTTGGTTGTCCTGGAACTCACTCTGTAGACCAGGCTGGCGTCAAACTCACAGAGATCCACTTGTCTCTGCCTCCCGAGTGCTGGGATTAAAGGCGAGCGCCACCACTGTCTGGCTAACCACAAGACTTTCTTATCTAGGTCCCCAAGTCTTATCAACCCTGTATAAGAGCCCAGATAACCTATCTACAAGGAACTCCTCTATGACCTATGACTCCGGCCACCACCTCCTCAAGCTGGACCAGGAGCTAGCTCTCCTCTCTCTCTCTCTCTCTCTCTCTCTCTCTCTCTCTCTCTCT
>OU015759.1:7632508-7656389 GCA_907169655.1 Acomys percivali | reverse complement strand
CTCTCTCTCTCTCTCTCTCTCTCTCTCTTTCTCTCTCTCTCTCTCTCCCTCCCTCCCTCTCTCTTTCCCCCTCCTCTCTCTCTCTCTCTCTCTGAACTCTCCTCCCTCTCCCTTTCCCCCTCCTCTCTCTCTCTCTCTCTCTGAACTCTCTCACCTCGGCTCTTCCCAGTGAGACCAGCATCTACATCCATAGAACCACAGCTGCTGACCCTGCCATAGCTGTGTTGCCCAAGACAGGGCTGTTTCTAGGGACAGTTTGGAAGAATGAATGGTTGGGTGGGTGGATGGATTAAAAACAAGGCCATTGCTTGAAGACAGAAGTGAGGTAGAGGACCAGGCCTGGTGATTCAGGCTTGCAATCCCAGCTACTCAGCGAAACCCTGTCTCTAAATAAGAAGGTAAGAGGGGACTGAGATGGGGTGGTGCACACCTTTAATCCCAGCACTCAGGAGGCAGAGAGGCAGGTGGGTCTCTGAATTGGAGGGAGTTCTAGGACAGTCAGGGCTACACAGAGAAACCCTGTCTTGGGGGGGGGGAAAAAAAGCTGGAGAGATGGCTCAGCAGTTAGGAGCACTGGCTGCTCTTCCAGAGGACCCAGTTCAATTCCCAGCACCCACATGGCAGCTCACAGCTGTCTTCTGTAATTCCAGTCCTAAGGGATCTGACACTCTTACATAGACATACATGCAGGCAGAACACCAATGTACATAAAATAATTTTTTTAAGTTAAAGAAAAGATGAAAAAATGTTAAAGAGAGATGGGCGTGGTGGCACACGCCTTTAATCCCAGCACTTGGGGAGGCAGAGGCAGGTAGATCACTGTGAGTTCGAGGCCAGCCTAGTCTACAAAGCAAGTCTAGGACAGCCAAGGCTACACAGAGAAACCCTGTCTTGAGAAAAAAAAAAAGAAAGAAAGAAAGAAAGAGAAAAAATGTTAAAGAAAGAAAAAAGTAAAACGACAGTAAAATGAGAGCTGATGAAACTGTTTAACTGGAAATGTTTGCCTAGAACAACACCCCCCCCCTCCAGTGAGGATCTGGGGTGTGGCTCAGTAGTGAATTGCTTGTTTGCCCTGGGTTCAAATCTCTAATACCTAAAAGTGGGGGCAGGGAGGTGGGGCCCAGCACTCCTTTAATCCCAGCACTCAGGAGGCAGAAGCGGCTCTGTGAATTTGAGGTCAGCCTGGACTACAAAGCAAGTTCCAGGACAGCCAGAGCTAGGAGATGAGAGCCTGTCACATGGGTGTGGGTGTGGGGGAGGGGGAGGGGGGTGTTCACATAGGTGTCTTTCTGGAGAGTTTGCCCAGTGCTTAAAAACGCATACTGCGGGGCTGGAAAGATAGCTTAGAAGTTAAGGGCACTGGCTGCTTTTCCAGAGGTCCTGAGTTCAATTCCCAGCAACCACATGGTGGCTCACAACCATCTGTAATGTGATCTGACGCCCTCTATAAACAAACAAATAAATAAATCTTGAAAGAAAGAAAGAAAGAAAGAAAAAAGAAAAAAGCACATACTGTAGAAGCCAGGTGTGGTGGCTCATGCCTTTAATCCCTGCACTCAGGAGGCAGAGGCAGGCGGATCTCTGTGAGTTCGAGGCTAGCCTGGTCTACTGAGTCCAGGACAGCCAGGGCTACACAGAGAAACCGTGTCTCGAAAAACAAACAGAACACATACTGCTCTTCCAGGCGACCAGAGTTCGACCCCCAGCACCCACATAGAACAGCTCACAATCCCTCTCATTGTAGCTCCATGGGCTCTGACACCCTCTCTTGTAGCCTCCCTGGACACCTGCACTCATACGCACGTACTCACACACACAGACGTAAACATATGCATACTTTAAAAATAAATCGGGACTGGCTTAGTGGTTAAGAGCACTGGCTCCTCTTCTAGAGGACCCTGGGTCAGTTCCCCGCACCGTCGTGACAGACAGCTCACAACCTGCCTGTCACTCCAGTTCTAGGGAATCCAGCATCCTCACACAGACATCTGTGCAAGCGAAACACCAATGCATTTAAAAAATAAAAAGGAATCATAAAAAAAAAAAAAATCAAGATAGTGGTAGGGCCAACAAGGCGTGAAACCATGATGGTGAGCAGAGGCCACTAAATCCCGGACAGGAGGAAGTGGTGGAGAGGAGGCTATAGAGAGCTTGTAGTTCGCGCTTCAGACCTGATCTCTCAGCTCTGTAACTGAGAAGGGGGACCTTGGGTTCCCTCAGCGGCGAAATAATTATCACGCCGATAGCCAGCTGTTCTCGAGGTGATGGAAAGATGCAAACCCGAGCGGGGCTACTACGCTACTACGTACTCATCTCTGGCGGGGCTGCAGTGCTTCTCCATCCACACACGCCCAGAAATAAAGAGAAGGGACAGACGCAAGCTCCGCCCCCCTCCCCCACCCACCCCCGCCAAAGGTGGTCACCACCCTCTGTCCCTGCCTCGTTTTCCCCTAAAGTGCAGGCACCAGCAAGTCATTAAGTTTATTGGATTCATACGTGGTCGGCGGAGGACAAAGTTATCTTGAGGGCTCAAAGCACGGTGCAAAAGAGTCGTTTGTCGCGGAAAGGATTCTCGGCGGCGGGGATAGGAGTCACCAGTGGGTCATCCTTGGCGTGAGTCTCGCAGAAAGCCAGAAGCTCGGCAGCCGCCTGCGACACCTGCAGGCGAGGGATAAGAGATGCAGTTGACCCTCCCTGGTGGCTTGGTCTCAGGGGGGCATCCAAATCCCCGCCCGTGTCCTAACCACGCCTGTGATGGCCACGCCCCCTCGGCCCGAGCCCCACCTTCTTATCCCGCTTCAGCTCCAGGCTCCGCCCTCTGACGCAGACCGCCCCCCGCCCCAATTTATTTCCCCGCGGGTCAGCGCACCTTCATGCGATCGATGTTCACTTCCAGCTTCAGCTGCTCCACGGTCTTGCGGGCCTCAGCGATCTTAGCCATGTTGTTGGACATGGCTGCAGCAGGAAAGGGGTTAAATGCCCGACAGGAGTCGGGGCTGGGGGCTGGAACACTCTGGATCCCGCTCCCCCACCCCCCACCCCGGGGAGTAGTGAGAAGCGATGGTGTTGACCCAGTAACAGGAGAAATGTTTGGGACTTCGAGCTAATGGGGGGTCTCAGAGTCAGGTAGAATAAAAGGGTGACTATTCAAGAGGACAGTAGGATGGTGGAGGGGTGCTCGGATGGGGGTGGGAGGTGGGTGTACCAAGAGGTCGCTGGCGGAAGAGTAGAGGGGCCCCGAGGAAGGAAGGAAGGAAGTGGGGGGGGGGACACAGATGGGAAGCTGAGAGGCAGGTGGTGGAGGAGGGAAGGCCAGGAGGACCGGGCCACAGGTGCTTGATCAGAATCTACTGATCCAGGTGCCCTCACCCCCTGGGGATAGAGCCTGAGCCAGGAAGGGGGGGCCCCCCTCCCCAGGCCAATTAGCAGCGACTCCGGGGAGAACTGAGAATTAAGATCTCGGCGGGAGGGGAGCAGAGGGGGCCTCATTAGGGCCTCAGCAGCAGCTGCCCCCCTCTGCTCCCCTCAGGGACCCACCCCCACCCCAGCCCTGGCTACCTCAAAGGCTCTCTCTGCTTATTAGCAGGCAGGGGAGAGGGTTGGGGCAAGCCAACCCAGTCGCCTTGTTGACGGGCAGAGAGGAAAGAGAGGGGGACGAGTGGAAAAACCAAGGGAGGGACAGAGTGACAGAAGTGACGGGCATGGAGAAGAAAAATAGACTGGGGGGTGGTGGTGGAGATAGAGATATTGGGGGAGAGATGGCTAAGGAAGATGATAGGGGAAGGAACAAAGGGAGAAGTATATGGAAGGAAAGAGGGACAGAGGGGCCAGGAACGGAGGAGATAGGGAGTTAGCAGAGGAGGGACCCTGAGAGAAAGGGACATGGCAGGGTTAGAAGGGAAATGGAGCGATGAAAGAAAAGAGAGACTGGCGGGGAAGGGGTAAATAGAGCAGAGGGCATCATTTATTCCCTCATTCACCCATTCACTCATCCAACCCCAGACGGACACATAGTGGCCACCAACCAGCTACTGGGGACCTGGGACAGGAGCCTCCTACCTGTTGCAGCTCGGGGCAGGGACGGCTGGCGGTGACAGAGGCTGAGAGAGGCAGCGTCTGGTCCCCCTTCCCAGCCCCGCCCCTTCCCCTGAGGTGCAGCCCCTCAGGACCGCCTCCTCCTCCTAGGCACCACCTGTCTCCACGCCCCGGGCCTGACTCTGGGTCTCTCTCTCTCTCCCTCTCTCTCTCTCTCTCTCTCTCTCTCTCTCTCTCTCTCTCTCTCTCTCTCTCTCTGTGTGTGTGTGTGTTTCAGTCACTCCTGTTTCTAGCGCGTCCTTCTTTGGAGTCCCTCTTTCACACTTGCAGGAAAAGATGGGCCTTCTAGGTGTGTACACGCACGCACACAAGCCTCTCCTCCGTCCATGCAGCCTCTCCTTCACGCACAGTCCAACTAGCGCCGCCCTCACCCCATCGCAGTGACCCTCAGAGCGGCACACAGACTCGTGCACACAGTAGTGCCACGGCACTCAACACAACACACGACGACAAAAGGGCTCAACTTAACGCCCACGGCTGTCACTCCTGATTTCTCACAGCACAGCGTGTGGCTGCACCATCGCACAGGCAGGGACCCTATCGCAGAGCGTCGAATGCATATGTTGTTACCTAACTTCCCTTGACGTTCTCGGTCACACTTTCTCAGCGTCTCACACATCGACATACATACAATAACTCAGTTCGGCTTCTCTGCCAAGCACTCCATTGCCTGGTGTGACACAGGATCACATAGTTTTCTTTCCAGAGATGCCTGTGTTGTGGTGACACTCTTGGTCAGTTTCCTGATACACGAACGGCCCACAGTTCTCCTTCCCGGATAGAGTCGCGTGCAATCCCTGTCACACCCACACACCATCTTTTTGGTGTCATACATTGTTGACATGAGATGGCTTGGGGTTTAACACACACACACACACACACACACACACACACACACACACACACACACACAATCGTGTACATCGTCTTCCCTGGCCCTCACAGTCTGTACCACAAATGCTTGCCGTGCTCACACACCCTCTTCCTCACTCAGCATTCTCCCAGCCTCACCCATGCACTGACATCTGAGACCCCAAACAATCACACACTTTTGCACAGGCAATCACAAACGCAGAGCAACAACATCTCAGTGTCACCCGTAACCACCCAGTTTCTCATATGACCCACCGGTGTGTGGTGGCACACACAGCGGCCCACGGTCTCACTGATAGTCTCAAAGTGTCACGTGGTCAGCCACACACCACACGTTACTCGGACAGACCCACTTAATCCCTCCTTGTCATTCCTAATCATCTCCTGGCGTCCAACACCACCCCCGAGGCATGCGCTCACACGGGCGTGGGTCGCACCACAGCATCGATTGCGAGGGCGCTCATCCTGACCCCACTGATGGCCACACGGGGGCGCCCGCGAGCCAAAGTCACTGGAGGAGCGCATGCAGGAGCAACGAAGGCAAAATTGTCCTGCCCGCCTTGCAGAAGATAGAAACCAAAGACCTGGGGGCGGGGGGTAGGGGGTGCGTTAGGGGGGAGGAAGGGTGCCGAGAAGGACGAGAGAGGGAAATGGCTTCCGAAGAAGGTGAAGAAGTGAGGGGTTCAGAACGAGAGGATGGAAAAAACGGGACAGAGAATTTCCGAGAAAGGTGAGAGGTGCAGAGAAGCAGGGCAACTAAGTGTGGAGAGAGACAGACAGACGCAGGACAGATGGGACGCACTGGGAGAGGTCACAGGAGACAGACACACTGACTGAGACTTGGAGACAGACTCTCAGAGACTAAGTCAGGGGGGCCAAGAGACAGGAGTGCCAGGGGGATCCCTGGCTGGACCACAGGGCGGAGGAGGAGCCTGTAGAGGGGCGTGGCGCGGGTGTGGCGTGGGCGGGGCTTTGTGGGGAGGTGTGTTCGACGGGGCGTGGCCTGTAGGGGAATGCGGGCGGAGCTTGGACATTTCTTTTCATTCTGGCTCGCGGGGACCCTGGAACCCTGGGAAGAGGTGGGGTAGGGAAGAGGCACAGCTCAACCCTAATTTGGTTTTCACTGCCTGCCACGGAGAAGCCAAACTGGTGGGGAAAAGATATCAGTCTCTGATAGCTCTCACCCCCCCTAGTACCGGGGATTTGAATTCAAACTCTAACACGTGCAGAGCAAGAGCTCTACCACTGAGTTACACCCACAGCCTTTTTTACTTTTTCATTTTGTTGACATGAGATGGCTTGGGGTTTAACACACACACACACACACACACACACACACAAAATCGTGTACATCGTCTTCCCTGGCCCTCACAGTCTGCTCACACACCCTCTTCCTCACTCAGCATTCTCCCAGCCTCACCCATGCACTGACATCTGAGACCCCAAACAATCACACACTTTTGCACAGGCAATCACAAACGCAGGGCAACTCTCCTTTAGTTGTGCTAGACTGGCCTTGAACTCTGTGGCCCAAGGAGGCTTTGAAATTGCGACCCTCCTGCCTCGGCCATCCCTAGGGAGCTGGGATGACAGGTCTGAGGCACCCTGATGGCTTTTTGGAGCTGGGAGTATGGCACCCTGGCTCCCTGCCCCCTCCCTCGTGGGCGCACAGGGCCAGGTTGGAAGGAGAACACGGCCCACATCTGGAAAGCATCAGGCGCGCCGGACGTGCCAGGGCCCCGGGCTGGGGCTGCGGGAGGGGGAGGGGAGCCAAGGAGCTGTGTCTGCCGGCGCCGAGGAGGGGCCTGGGCGTGCGCCGAGCCCGGCGCCTCCCGCAGCTGGTTCTTATCCTCAGATCTGGCCTAGGCTGCTGCTGAGGAAGAAATCTAGCTTACTTAAAGCTGGAAAGAGGGTGACGACCCGTCTCCCAGCCAAAGGCTAGAGGAAGGAGGGAGGACGACAGACTGACACTGTCTGGATCACCTCCAGCTCCCTCCTAATCTGCAGACCTCAGCCGCCTATTATGTGTGTGTGTGTATATATATATATATATATACACGTTTTACTTATTGTGTGTGTAGGGAAGTGTGTGCCTGAGCCACAGTCTCAGCGTGGAAGTCAGAGGACACTTTGTGAGCCTCGGTTCTCAGGCCTGGTGGCAAAGGCCATCAACTGGCTGAACCATCTCAGAGTCCTTAAGTATTAAGCATCTTAAAGCAAGTCCAGAATCCAGTGTCTTCCCACAAACTCCCTCCAGCTTGACTATTTTCTTGGCTTCCTCATCTGGCTTCTGCCCTTTGCCTCTGACACCATTAGCATGTTCCTTGTAGAGAAGTCACGTGGCCTTTGTCTAAAACCAAGTCCCATGGTACCTGTGACCCCAGCACTAAGGATAATGAACCTGGAGGAGCGGAAATTCTGGGGTAGCCTGGACTACATATTGAGTGTCATCTCAGCTGGCGCTAGAGAGTGAGACAGCCTAAAACAAAACAAAACAAAACAAACAAACAAACAAACAAATCGGCAGTAGGGAGGCGGTGTCACACGCCTTTGATCCTAGTACTCAGGAGGCAGAGGCAGGCAAAACTATGAATTCCAGGCTAGCCTGGTCTACAGAGTGAGCTCCAGAACAGCCAAAGCTACATTGTTAGACCCTGTCTCAAACAACAAGAACAAAGAGCAGTAGGGGAGGGAACTGGGGGGGGGGATATTTCAGTTGGTAGAGCACTTCCTAGCATGCAAGAAACCACAGGTGCCACATACTTGTAATCCTAGCGTTCAGCGTAGGGCTAGCCTTAGCTACATAGCAATCTCTGTGCATGGGGCCAGCCTTAGCTACATAGCAATCTCTGTTTTCATTTTTAATTTTTTGGTTTTTCTTTTTTCTTTCTTTTTTGGGGGGAGGGGGTTTGAGAGAGGGTCTCTCTGTGTAGCCTTGGCTGTCCTGGACTCGCTTAGTAGAGCAAGCTGGCCTCGAACTCACAGCGAACCCCCTGCCTCTGCCTCCCATTTGCTGGGTTTAAAGGCGTGAGCCACCACGCACGGCAATTTTTTGGTTTTTCGAGACAGGGTTTCTCTGTTTACCTCTGGCTGCCCTGGAACTTGCTCTGTAGACCAGGCTGGCCTCGAACTTATTGAAATCTGTCTGCCTCTGCCTCCCGAGTAGTAGGATTAAAGACATGTGCCACCACAACTTGGCTTTTTCATGTTTTTGGTTTTTTGTTTTTTTTTAAATCTTTAGAGACAAGGTGTCACTGTGTAGCCTTGGCTGTCTTGGACTCTCTTTATAGACCAGGCTGGCCTCAAACTCCCAGTGATATACCTGCTTCCGCCTCCCTGAGTGCTGGGATTAAAGGCGTGCACTACCACACCCAGCTTTTGTTTTCGTGTTTTAAAAAGATTAATTTTATGTGTATGAGTGTTTTGCCTGTATGTATATATGTATGTACGTACATATATATAATGTATGTAAGTATATGCACCATGCAGGTACCTATGAATGGTTGTGAGCCACCATGTGGGTGCTGGGAACTGAACCCAGGTCCTCTGCAAGAACACAAAGTACTCTTAACCATTTCTCCTGTCCCCAAAATTAATTTTTATTGTTTAAAAATTAGTTTTCTTTTATGAGTGTTCTGCTTGAATATATGTCTGTGCACCACATGTGTGTCCGGTGTCCATGGAGGACCGAAGAGGGTGTTGGATGCCTAGAGCTTGAGTTGTAGACAGTTGTTAGTCACCCTGTGGGTTCTGGGAATCGAACCAAGGGTCCTCTGCAAGAACAGATACTTTTTGGCCGGGCAGTGGTGGCACACGCCTTTAATCCCAGCACTCAGGAGGCAGAGGTAGGTGGATCGCTGTGAGTTTGAGGCCAGCCTGGTCTACAAAGCGAGTCTAGGACAGCCAAGGCTATACAAGGGAACCCTGTCTCGAAAAACAAAACAAGAACAGATACTTTTTTTTTTTAAAAAAGATTTATTTATTATGTACAGTGTTCCGCCTTCATGTGCACCTTCAGGCCAGAGGGCACCAGATCTCGTAGATGGTTGTGAGCCACCATGTGGTTGCTGGGAACTGAACTCAGGACCTCTGGAAGAGCAGCCAGTGCTCTTAACCTCTGAGCCATCTCTCCAGGCCAGGAACAGAGACTCTTAACCACTGGGCTGTAGCTGGAGCCTCCATAGCCAGCTTAAGAGGTTCAGAACAAGAAGAGCTGCAAGGGGGCTGGCCAGGAACTCACCATGTAGTCTAGCCTGGTCTCAAATTCAAAACCATTCTTCTGCCAGGCGTGGTGGCGCACATCTTTAATCCTAGCACTCGGGAGGCGGAGGCAAGTGGATCGCTGTGAGTTCGAGGCCAGCCTGGTCTACAAAGGGGGTCCAGGACAGCCAAGGCTACATAGAGAAACCCAGTCTCAAAAAACCAAAAACCAAAAACCAAACAAACAAAAATCAAAACTATTCTTCTGCCTGTCTTCAGAGTGCAGGTTAACAGGTAATGTGCTACCATGCCTATCTCCTGACCCTTTCCCACGTTCCTTATCGACTTTTAAGTCACCCCCACCCTTGCCAGAAGAGCTCTCCCTTGTGTCGGAGGAAGAGATGAGGATGCAGACATGCTGAAAAGGCAGCAACGACCACGGCCATTAGCCAGGCGCGGAATGGGCTCACCTGTAATAAACACTTCAGAAGGCTGAGGCGGGGTGATAAGCTTGTTCAAGGCCAACCTGCCTACAGAGTGAGAGAGACCCCATTTCAAACACATACCATGGGGAAGAGATGCTTAGGGGCACACACCCACAATCCCAGATCCCCCCTCCTCCCTCCCCCCCCCTCCCGCAGCCTGGGAGATGTAGGCGGGAGTACCAGGTGTTTCAGGTCAGCCTCAGTGGCACAGAAAACTCAGCGGGGCTGGGAGGGAGTGGTTTGGGCCATCACTAAGGGCCTGGGGAGCCTTGGCCAAGTCCCTTTCCACTTCTGACCTCAGCTGCCTCTCGGGTGGAACAAATATCTCCAGAGCCTGATAGGGAACAACTTCTGGAAACACCACCATTCTCGGGGCCAAGGACCCAACTCTTCGCCTGTGCCTGCTAAGCAGGAGTTCTACCTCTGAGCCACACCTCCAGCTCCCAGCCCCTGAACATGGCCCATTCATCCACTTTCCTAGTCACCTGTGTATGAGTTTTCAGGTAGCCCAGGCTAACTTCAAACTCACTACGTAACTGGGGATGACCTTGAAACTCAGATCCTCCCCCTGCCTCCGCCTCCCCAAGTGCTGGGATTACAGATGTGCTTGGCCCTCCCTGCCTGGTTTCTGGGCGCCCCGGTTAGAACCTAGGGGTTCATTCACAACAGGCAACTGCTCTACTCACTCAGCCACACCCCACTGCATCACTCTCTGTTACTTCTCCCCTCTGTCCCCACTCCAATGGGGACTCTGTTTTGTTCCCCTGCTGTGTCCCCCAGAGCATGGCTGACTACACAGCAGGCCTGGGTGTCGCGACCTCCCCGCCTGCAGGAAAGACGCTGACACCAGGATCCTTCTCGATCACGCTTTATTGGGAGCGCCTTTGAAGCAGAAGCGAAAGACCCCAAGCCCTCGGAGCGTGCTGCTTATATGCAGGCCTTAGCGTGGTGTGTCTCTGGCTGATTGGTCCACCGGCCAATGCCTCATTATCATACCCCATGCAGGAGGGGGAAAGAGAAACATTGTTGTTGTGCCCTTATCCGCACATGCGCAGGAGCTGAAGTAGGATCGGCACCACCACTGGGTGTGATCCGCGCCCAACACCTGGGTTCTTTTCTCTCAGTGTCTCAGTGTGGTAAGGGACATGGACTCATCTGGACAGACACACACATGTCTCATCCCCTACACTGTGGAAGCAGGTGGGGGGGGGTTGCATCTGAACCCTAACTGTCCTAGGGCCTTGTGACCAGGGCTACTAATGGCCTCTCCAGGTCCATTTACCTACCCATGAAATAGGCATAGTTGCTGGGCTTAACCAACAGAAACAAAACAAACAAACAAACAAAAAACGTGTAAAGGCTACGAAAAAGTAATTCACATGAGAGGAGGCACAAAGGGCCAAATGGCACACAGAAGGATGTTCCAAAGCAGAGGAACAGGGGCTGGAGAGATGGTTCAGTGGTTAAGAGTGCTGGCTGCTCCTCCGGAGGACCCAAGTTCAATTCCAGGAGATCTGATGACTTCTGGCCTCTGTGGGCAACAGGTCTATGTGCAGGCAAAACACTCCTAGACATAAAAATAAAAAGTAAGCCGGGCGTGGTGGCGCACACCTTTAATCCCAGCACTCGGGAGGCAGAGGCAGGCAGGTCTCTGAGTTCGAGGCCAGCCTGGTCTACAAAGTGAGTCCAGGACAGTCTGGACTGCAAGAGAAACCCTGTCTTGAAAAACCAAAAAACAAAGCAAAAACTAAAAATAAATTAATTAAAAGAAAAAGCAGGGGCTGGAGATATAGTTCAGCAGTTAAGAGCACTGGCTGCTCTTCCAGAGGTCCTGAGTTCAATTCCCAGCAACCACACGGTGTTGGGGACAATAGGCCGTATGGCCAATGTTCAGCCATCTTGTCAGAGCCTGCACCTTTAAGTCTCTGTTTTTCCCAGAGCTTGCCTTTCACCAGAAACTAGCTGACTCTGTTGTGGGTCGGCAGTTAGACTAAAGACAGACAGAGATGGAGTGACCCTGTTATGGTTTAGCAGTTAGTTAGACTACACAAAGATGGAGCCAGATACCCTGTGTGGCAGGACATTATGACCCTGACTGGAATTCCCTGTGTGAGAAAAGCAGGCAGCTGGGTTGCTATAGCAATATGCTTAGGAAAGCATATTGCTTCTGACTTATAAATACCGCTACCTGACTAATAAAGTTTGAGAGTTTGATCAATCAGACTTGCTCTCCTTCTTTGTGTCTTGCATTCCAACAGGTGAACCTCCTTCCCAGTTTTAGTCGAAACTGCAGGCCGGGGCAACATGGTGGTTCACAACCGTCTATAATGAGATCTGGTGGCCTCTTCTGGTGTACATGAAGACAGCGTATTCATATACATAAAATAAACAAATAGACCTTTTTTAAAAAATTAAAACAAAAATGAAAAAGAAAAAGCAGACGAGCAGACATGCTAATTAACACCCCTACTCCCCACCATGAGAAGTTCAGAATGAATGTGATTTTAAGAAATGATGAGGCTTCCCTGTGGTTCCAAACTCCTGAGGCTGAGGCAGGAGAATTGCCTCCAGCTTCAAGCCAATGTGGGCTCTATAACAAGTTCCTGGCCAGCTCAGGCTGCCCAGGGACAGCCCGTCTGGATAACACAGGGGTTGTTGTTATTAGTAAATGTTACTTTGAGACAAATATATATAGCCCAGGCTTGCCTGGAACTCACTATGTAGACCAGCCTGGAGATCTCCCTGCCTCTACCTCTCTGGCTTTTCCCTTCATGCCTGGCTACTAGGCAGAGCAACCAATTGCCCAATCCCCCATCTTTTGTTTGCTTTTCGAGACAGGGTTTCACTGTCCTGGACTCACTTTGTAGACCAGGCTGGCCTTGAACATACAGTGATTCACCTGCCTCTGCCTCCCAAGAGCTGGGAGTAAAGGTCTGTGCCACCACGCCCTGATCTTGACTTGCTCTTTTTATGAAAACATAAAACGATGTCCAAATATAATTCAAAGGTCAGGGCCTCTGAAGAAAAAGTCAGGGGTCACGAAGTGATGCTGAAATTCAATCTGGGACCCGCCCACCACCTGGCTCTGCATTCTGCCCTTCCACAGTATACTGAAGGTACTCCGCACGTGCAACTTGGAAGTAAACTCTCATTTTAATGCAGAACACGGAGTCCAGGGAATATGTAACAGTGTGCATTTATTTACAAAGAGGTTAGAGAAACACACAGAATCTGGCCCCCCATGCACTGGGGAGTCACCATTGTCATAATAAATACAGTAATTTCTTTAATCAAAAAACAAAAACAAAACAAAACAAAACAAAAAAAAACCCCACTGGATTGGAACAGCTGAGGGTCATTCAGCTTCCCCGACACCCTGTGGGGAGAGGCGCACGAGATCGAAACCCTCTTCCTCCCTCTCTCTAACCTCCCCAATCCTCCATAACTGTCCAGGGATGATGGAGCAAAAAAAGAGTCCTTTTCCAGGTGTTGGCAACTGCTGCTTGACCCTCAAAGCCCCTAAGACAGTGCCACTTCCTCTTCCAGGGCACTCTGCAGGCATAGCCTGAGTCAGACAAGTCTCTGACCCAGGGGGGCCCCAGGGGATATCTTAAGGGTCCGGGGGACATGGAGGGGGCACTTTGTGAATGAGAAGGGAGCCCTATCTGGGCGAGGAAAAGAAGAATGACCAGGTTATGTGAGAGAAATGGAGAGAGAACAGACTAAGCTTCTAAAACTAAAAAACGGGGAAACGGGGGGGGGGGGGGGGGAGGGGAGACCTGGAACGGAATTACTGCTTTTGCATACATGGACACACCCATTGCACAGATCAGGGAAAGAGGGGCCCATGGAGGACGCCTTCTGGTCCAAGGCTTTGAAAACCAGCTCTACTGGGACAATCTGGGCGCCTCCCAGGTGGTGGTGTGGAGAGGGGCGGCCTCTCCAGGACGGCTGTGGATGGCGGGCAGTGAGTGAGTGAATGAGGAGGGTCTTTGGAAGCAGAGAAAGCCGGTGGTCTTTGGACGGTGGGTGTGGAAGGGGTCGCGGATGAGAAGTGGAGGGGCGTGGAGGCCATGGAGGTGGAGCCCAAACCCATTCCCTCCCCCCTCCCGACTCACACAGTCGTCATGACCTTCAGAGAACCGGACCGGAAGCGCAGGATCTTTTTCTTCAGCGCGTGAGACGCCTTGATCTTCACGAAGACCTTGGCAGGACCCGCGGGGGTCGCTCCACCCGCCACAACCCCGGGCCCCGACGGCGAGGCCCCGGCGGCCGCCACTAGCTGCTGCGGCCACACGAGGCCTCCGCTGCCGTCGGAGTCGCTGGAGGCCGAGCTGAAGGCGGGCGACTCGCCCTCGCTGGCGCTCGACTCGCTCTCGCCGTAGCCTCCCGGGGCGCATCCGGACGGCACGCGACGGCCCAGCGGCACCGGCCGCCCCACCGCCGAGCACTCCGAGTCGCTGCCCGCGCAACCGTACAGCAGCCGGCGCGGGGGCGCGGACGGCGAGGGCGCGGGGCCGCGGGGCGCGGGGGCCCGGGCACGGGCGCGTCGGCCTTCCGGGGAATCGATCTCGGCCGTGGAGCGCCAACGACGGCACGCCTGGACGGTCGGCGTGGGCGCGGGGCCGCGGCGGGGCCGGGGCGGCCGGGGCTCGTCTCGCTCGGCCGTGGGGTACTTGGGCGGCGGGGCGGCGTGCGCGCGGCCCAGCAGGCTGGTCTCGGACTGCGAGCGCGCCGCTTTGCGCGCCCTCGGCGACCCCCGACGCCCCGACGGCTCTGCCAGGCGGCCCCGACGGCCCGACGCTCGCGGCCGCTCCCTTGGCGGGGACTGCTCCACGCTGCGACCCCGAGTGAGCGGGGGAGCCCGGCGGCGTGCGGCGCGGCCCGGGAGGCCCCTGGAGGCGGCGGGCGCACCCGGGATGTACTGTGCCTTCACGAGGCGTCCCTCCGCCGGGCTGGAGGGCGGCGAGGCGGCGGCAGGAGGCACCGGTTCGGGCGGAACCTCCGCCTCCCACGCCGCGGCCCAGGCGCGCTCCGTCGACGGCTCCCGCGCGGGTCGCGCGCCTCCGGGGGGCGGGGACGCTTCGGGCGGCCGTGGGCGCGCGCCGTTCTGGCGTCGCGCGCCCCCGTCCGCACCCCCGGGACTCGTTCGAGGTTGACCCGCCCCCCGGCGGCGACGCCTGCGCAGGAGAGCCGAGATGTAGCCGTCCAGGGGCCGGCTGGCCGCCGCGTCCGGGGAGCCGCAGGGTACACGTCCGCTTGGCCTTGGACTGCGCAGAGCCACCGCGTGCAGCGGGCTGGGCGTCAGGAAGGGGCCCGTGCGCGCACGCCGCTCTGCGGACGAGCAAGCCTCGGCTCCCGCTGCCGCCGCCGCCGCCGCCGTCGGGTAGGGAGCTGAGAAGGATCGGGGCACTGCAGCCCGGGCGCCCACTGACTCCGGAGCGCTGGGACTGGCGTCGCCTGCGGAAGAGAGGCAGAGGAAGAGAGAAGAGGGGGCTCTCAAAGGCCTTTCTTAGGCTAGAACTAGGGGCGAGAGGATCACCTCCAGTTCCGGGCCAGCCTGAGCTATGTAGTAATTTAATAGTGTGAAATAAATAGATAACGGACTGGGTGGTGATCCATTCCAGGACTGAGGAGGTAGAGGCCACTCTCAGTTAATTAACATGTTGGAGTCCCCCCCCCCCAAAAAAAGAAAAAGAAATCCAAACCCAAGTTGTGCATAGTGACACAAGCTTGCAGTCTCAGCACTGGGCAGATGGGAGGTAGGAAGGGTAAGGAATTTAAGGTTGCCCTCAGCTACATAACAGGTGTGTGGCCAGCCTGGGCTATGTGAGAGTGTGCCTCAAACAAGCAACAACTAAGCTGGGTGTGGTGACCCACATCAGTAACACTCCCCAACACTGGTGGAGACTGAGGCAGGAGAACTGCTGCAGGTCTGAGGCTAGCCAGGACTACATAGAGACTAGAAGTGGTGGCATACGCCTTTAATCTTAGCACTTGAGAGCTAGGCCAGCCTGGTCTACAAAGTGGGTTCCAGGATAGCCAGGGCTGCAGAGAAACCCTGTCTTGTAAAAAGAAGAGAGGTGGGGAAGAGAGAAGAAAGAAAATGGAGCCCTTTGTCACCCAGCCTGGATAGGGGAAGCAAGGTCTGTCTGTCTGTCTGTCTGTCTGTCTTGTCTTCTCTCTCTCTCTCTCTCTCTCTCTCTCTCTGTCTCTCTCTCTGTCTCTCCTTCCCTGTGTCTCTCTCTGTCTCTGTCTCTGTCTCTCCCCCTCCCCTTCGAGACAGGGTTTCTCTGTGTAGCCCTGGCTGTCCTGGACTCACTTTGTAGCCCAGGCTGGCCTCGAACTCACAGCGATCCGCCTGCCTCTGCCTCCCGAGTGCTGGGATTAAAGGCGTGCGCCACCACCGCCCCGGCTTTGTCCATGTTTCCTAAAGTCAATTTGCCCTTGAGGCCAGGCTTGTTGGTACAGTCCTTTAATCCCAGCATTTGGGAGGCAGAGGCAGGTGGATCTCTGTGAGCTTGAGGCCAGCCTGGTCTATAATGACTTACAGGATAGTAGGGCTACAAAATAGAGATATCTCTGTCTCAAAAGGAGGAGGAGGGAGAAGGAGGAGGAGGAGGAGGAGGAAGAGAAGAAGAAAGTTAAGAGACCCTTACTGGCCTGAAACTCACTATGTATGCAAGGCTGGCCATGAGCTCCCAGAGACCCGCCTACCTCAGCCTTCCAAGTGAATTACCATGGCTGGCTTTTCCCTTTCTTTCCTTTTCTTTTTCATTCATTCTTTCTTTTATTTTTCCCAGACCGGGTTTCTCAGTGTAGCCCTGGCTGTCCTGGAACTCCCTCTGTAGACCAGGCTGGCCTGGAACTAAGAGATCCTCCTGCCTCTGCCTCCCAAGTACTGGGATTAAAGGGGTGTGTCACCGCTACCCGGCATCTCCCCACTCCCAAAAGGGTCTCATATAGCCCTCAAATTCCCTCTAGTCAAGGATAGAACATTCTGATCCATCTGCTTGCCTGCACCTCCCAAGTGCTGAGGTCCCAGGCATTTACCTTGACCCTGCCTTATGCCGGAGACCCACACCAGGGCCTTATTACGCATTCTAGGCAAACATCCTACCGACTGAACCACATCTCCAGCCTCCCCCACTTCTTCTTTCCCCCCCCTCTCAGACAGGGTTTCTCTGTGTAACAGCCTTTGGCTGTCCTAGACTAGCCTTGTAGACCAGGCTGGCCTTGAACTCATAGAGATCTACTTGCCTGCCTCTGCCTCCCGAGTGCTGGGATTAAAGGTGTGCGCCACCACGCCTGGCACTCTTCCCTTCTTTTTGATGCAGGGCATCAATACATAGTCAAGGCTGGCTCCAATGTATGATCCTCCTGCCTCGTTCTCTCAAGATGGCCACTCTCATAGACGTCCCCTGCAATGTTTTTTTTTTTCCCACTGGTGTTTGAGACAGGGTCTCTCTCTACAGTGCTATGGCTGTCCTAGAAGTCTATGTAAACCAGGCTGGTCTTGAACTCACAGAGATCTGTCTGCGTCTGCCTCCAAAGTGCTAGGATTAAAGGCGTGCGCCACAAGGACTCTAGCCACACAGCTGCATGCTGGTGTAGACACTCTTGTTGGGATCCCATTAGCTAAATGGATGCCCAGGAGGAAGAGAGATGCTAAAACTACACCAAGACTGAAGGTCCCAGCCAGAACCGGGAGTCAAAATTGGACTCAATTTTATGCTCAAAGCCATCCTCTGGCTGTCATAGGGCCCCACCCACCTTACCTAAGGACTTGGGTCTCTCACTGGCATAGATGCCCCGGGGGTCCGAGGGACCCAGGCGTCCATAGGAGCCAGATCCGGAGAAGCCACTGTCCCCGCAGAAGGTGGAGGGTGGTGAGTCTGGGCCTCCGGTAGAACTGGGGTCTTCATAAAAGCCTGGATTCCGGGGAGAAGTTGAGACAATTAAGGAGCTGGGTGGGGGAAGGGAAGAGGTGGGTCTGGGAGAGCCAGGGGACCACTGAAAAAGTCTGGGGTTGTCCCGGAGAGACCCCGCCCCCTCTCACCTGAGCTGCGCCCACTCTCCTGGTCCAGGCCGCCAGATTCCAGACTCAGGTCCCCTAGCTGTTGGCCCAAGTCCCAGATGAGCCCGGGCAGGGCCTCCTGAAGCACAGGGAGAACAGAGTGGTCAGGAGGCGCCACAGCCCACCTGCCTCCTGCTGATGAACCCCGGTCCCCGCAGAGATCCAACGCGGAAATGCCAGCACTCGGTCCCTCCACCCTGTTAGGAAGTCCTTCTGTCTGACTTCCGGCCTTCATGCTGTAGCTCCGTCTACTTCCCAAGGGCCCATCTTTTGTCCGTTGTTTGTTTGTTTGTTTTTGTTTGTTTGATGTTCAAGACAGGGTTTCTCTGTGTAACGGCCCTGGTTGTCCGGGACTTACTTTGTAGACCAGGCTGGCCTGGAACTCAGAAATCTACCTGCTTCTGCCTCCCGAATACTGGGATTAAAGGTGTGCGCCACCACGCCCGTCTTGTCTGTTCTTTGTTAGCTATGCCCCTATCTGCACCATCACGGCTAGCATCCTTATCAATTAACTAGCTAATTAATTATATGACGTGGGTGTTTTGCCTGAATATATGAATGTAGCATGTGAGTGCAGTACCCAAAGAGATGGAAAGAGGGCGCCAGATTCTCTGGAACTGGAATGGTTGTGAGCCACGATGTGGGCGCTGGAATTCCAACCTGGGCCCTCTGCAAGTCTGTGAGTGCTCTTAACAACTGAGCCATCTTTCCAGCTCCTTCTTCGTCTCTTGGGACAGAGGTTGAAACATCTGTGGTGGCCTACCAAACTGAGCATGCCTCTCCTTTTTTTTTTTTTTTTTTTTTTGGTCTTTTGAGACAGGGTTTCTCTGTGTAGCCTTGGCTGTCCTGGACTCGCTTTGTAGACCAGGCTGGCCTCGAACTCACAGAGATCCTTCTGCCTCCCAAGGTGCTGGGATTGAAGGTATGTGCTGCCACGCCCAGCATCCCATCTTCTTTTCTTTTCTTTTTCCTTTTTGTTTTTTTTTGTTTGTTTGTTTGTTTTTGTTTTTTGCTTTTTGAGACAGTGTCTCTGTGTAGCCTTGGCTGTCCTGGACTCACTCTGTAGACCAGGCTGGCCTTGGACTCACAGCGATCCTCCTGCCTCTGCCTCCCAAGTGCTGGGATTAAAAGTGTGCGCCACCACCGCCCGGCATCCCATCTTATTTTCTTAAAATAATTATTTATCTACATATGAAGGTGCCTGTGTGTCTGTATGAGTGTCTGTACTTGAGTGTGGAGGCCAGGGGAGGGCATCAAGGGGACTCTATCACTCTCTGACCTGAATCTGCAGTTTGGTCCTCAGTGACTTTCCTATCTCCCCTGTCTTCAGAGCTGCAATTAGAGGCTTATGGGAGGACACGCTGCTTACTACGCTGTGGTGGGATTCAAATTCTAGTCCTCATGACTGCTTAACAAGCGCTCCTAACCCTTGCTAACTGAACCATCGGCGCTTTCACCTTATTTTGTGAGGTCTCGCCTGCTCAGACTAGCCTGGCTCTGATGCGCACCAAAGTCCTCCTGACAGTGCCTTCCCAGTACCATGGATCTCAGCCTCCCCCAACATCACGCCCCTATCCCTAGCCGCCATCCCCCCCAACCCTGGCTTCTCATGTGGGCCCTGGAGATTCAAAGTCATGTCTTCATGCTCAACTGGTGGGCACCATATTGAGATATCTCCCTGGCTGTACCCGCAGTGCAACCTTTCTGAGACAGAGTCTCACTCTCACATAGGCCAGGCTGACCTCAAACTTGCCATGCAGGGGAGCATGCACTTAAACTCCCAACCTGCCCACTTCCACATTGAGAGCGGTGTTGTTGGCGCGTGGCACACTTCACCTGGGCTTTAAGATCTTCATGCAGTGGGAGAGTTCAGTGGTAAAGGGGGTGGGGGCATAGTCCCTTATCACCAAAGGGAACTTCTTTTATGTTTTTGTTTTTTCGAGACAGGGTTTCTCTGTGTAGCCTTGGCTGTCCTCGAACTCTCAGCGATCCATCTGCCGCTGCCTCTCGAGCGCTGGGATTAAAGGCGTGCGCCACCACAACCACAACCACAACCACCACCACCACCACCACCACAACCACCACCACCACCACCAGCTACCAAAGGGAAGTTCTGATGGAGGAACTTAGTGCTCCCTGCTGGCTGCAGACTGGCTACCTCATGTGAAATACAAGCAGTGCAATTTGCACACCTCATAGCTCCTCCCCACAGAAAGAAGTGCAACTTTTTGTTCCTCCTGCATAAGCCTTCTGCAAGTCTAGCCTTACTGGAGGCTCCAGCAGTGATGGCAGACCAGGTGAAACCCCCCAGGACTGCAGTTGGAGGCAGACCTCAGTCGGAACAGTGATTGCCTATCCAGCAGGAAACTCTGGGTTTAACCCCTAATCTTGCATAAAAGACCAGTAGTCCTAGCACTGACTAGGGAGGTAGAGGCAAGAAGATAAGGAGTTCAAAACCATCCTTGGCTACCTAATGAGTCTGGGGGCAGCAGAGCAATGAGACCGTCTCTACAATTAAAAAAAAAAAAAAAAAATCTTCTTTTGGAAACCACAGAGGCAGGGCCAGGGAATGGCTCACAGGGGACTGAGTGAAACTAGAGGTACAGGCTGCCAGGGGCAGACAGTTGACCCTCAGACAAAAGCGGCTTGTCTGGCCGCTGGCTGGCGGGAGGGCGGGGACCAGCACCCGGCCCTGCCTATTTAGGGCAGAAAAGCCAGGCCTGGCTCTGGGCAGCAGTCACGGTCCTCTCCCCCCCCCCCCCCAGCCCTTGACTCCTTCTGGCCTGGCCTCCTTCCCCCGCCCTGAACAGAAGCCCCAAAGTGGCCCTGTGTGTGCGACTAAGGTCAACAGAATCCCACTCCAGGTCTGTGCAGATGCTCATGGCACAATCAATCAACTTTAAGCAAAACCAGGAGGCATCTGGGGGTTGGGGGATGGGGGGGGGCATGTATACAAAAAGCCACAGGCTGCCATCAATGGTCTGTGTCATGTCCCAAGTGAACCGTCTGCTGCCTGACTCCCTGGTTACCACCACACTTTGAGTGGAGCGTGGGCCCCCTCTACGCCAACCCCCCCACTCCACATCCTCCTGCTATTTGGGCTTTCCTACTGTGATCTCCCATCCCCCACCTTTCTAAAATAGTCCCTTTGCCATGCTGCACTCTGCCACTCTGCCTCCTCCCCCCATCCACCGCCCCTCCTCACTTTAAAACATATATATCAGAGCATCCTTTGTTTATCGTGTCTCTCGCCAGGAAGTGATTTCTCACTGGGGCAGAGATTTCTGACGGTTTCGTTCACAGCGGCACACTTCCCCCTTGAGCCTCGTACTTAGGAAGCTTGTGACGAATGAATGCCTGAACGTTTGTGGTGGAATACTATACAGCTGTTAAGATGGACAAAGACAGAATTTTCTGTGACAACAGTACTGAGCAGAAGAGGAGCATGCAGGGGAGGGAGGAAGGCAGAATCACAGTCACGGGGGACACATGGTTTCCCCCTTGACTTCATCACGATGGGGGTATTACAGACCGTAAGCAAAAACAGCTACAGTCCCACCAGGCAGTAAGTCTTTTTGAGGTTTAAAGACAGTCTTGGGATGCCCAGGCTGACCGTGGCCTCCCTACATAGCCAAGGAGGACTTACTTTCAATCTTCCTGCCTAGACCTCCTGAGTGCCAAGAGTGTTCAGATGTCACCCAGTGGTGACAATCTTGTGGGGGCCACCATTCTATAGTTGGCAATAGGCGTTAAGCTTGACCAGACCTGGATTGGAACCCCAAAATGTGTACATCTAGCCGTTTCCACACCTTGTGGCTCTTTTGGTTGGAGGGGCCACATATTGAGGACCATGGGCAAAGTCTTGGGACTGCACCCAAGAAACGGGAATTTTATAAAACAGCACAGTCTTTGAGGCAGGCCAGGGGGTGGGGGTTGTGGTTTGAGATATTTCAGTGCTCTGGGAAGCAAAGACAGGAGCATGCAAAGTTCAAAGCCTGTCTAGGGATCATAGAGAAATCCAGTCTTAAAAAGAGGGCAAGGGTTAGACAAGGTAGCATTAAACAGGTAGATGCCCTGTGGATCTCAGGCCAACCAGGGCTACACGGTGACATCTTGTCTCAAAAACTGAACCAAACCAAAACTAGGCTAAAAACAAAAATAGAGGGCTGGGGTGTGGCTCAGTGGTAGAGCCCCTGCCTAGAATCCCCCAGTAAGGGGCTGGGGGCGTGGCTCAGTGGTAAAGCCCCTGCCTAGAATCCCCCAGTGAGGGGCTGGGGGTGTGGCTCAGTGGTAGAGCCCCTGCCTAGAATCCCCCAGTGAGGGGCTGGGGGCGTGGCTCAGTGGTAGAGCATCCGCCTAGAATCCCCCAGTGAGGGGCTGGGGGCGTGGCTCAGTGGTAGAGCCCCTGCCTAGAATCCCCCAGGGAGGGGCTGGGGGTGTGGCTCAGTGGTAGAGCCCCTGCCTAGAATCCCCCAGTGACGGGCTGGGGGCGTGGCTCAGTGGTAGAGCCTCTGCCTAGAATCCTCCAGTGAGGGGCTGGGGGCGTGGCTCGGGAGCACAGCCCTTGTCTAGCCTCAGGTCCATCCCCTGTACTGGTAAATAAGAAAGCAAAGCTTTATGGAGTGCTCTTTATTCCCTTCCTGGTATGTTAACTCTTTTGAGGAGTAGATACATTAGAAAAAGTCAGAATGGACTCACGCCATGGTCAAATGGTCGTGCCCCTCTTAACATAGGAAGTCAAGGGAGAGATGAGGGGAACTTTGCGGTACAGTGAACTATTTAAGGTGTAACTTGGTACCTAGCGGCCAAGATTCAACTCATCTCTTCCACAGGCCAGCAGCAGGACCTTAGGCAGGTATCTTGCCTCTCTGGACTCCGCTTCCCTCATCTGAAACGTGGACATCCTACAGCCAGGGCTTTGATAAGCTCGCTGAAAGGGCTAAAGTGAGTTAGAAAGAGCAGCTCTTTGTCAGTGCTAGCTTCTAAGGGAGTATCTCACAAGGCATAATTTCAAAGACTGCTTGCATAATTAAAATTATATGTAAAATGGTGGAATTTTTTTTTGGGGGGTCAGGGTTTGGGGGGAGGTGAATCCCACAGCTCCCATTTCAGTTTTTTCACAAGGGGAAAGAGTCAAGAGTTGGGGGAACAGGCAGCCTGAGTTCATCTTTAAATGATCGGACGTCTCTCGGGAGACTCCTCTGCCCAAAGTTCCCCATCTTTTTACCTCTCTGTACATTCCAACACCAAGTCTAACTCAAGTCCTCCTTGCTGGAAGAGACCTTTTCCCTTCCTAGGAGCAAACAGGACCCCTCCACACACAATATCCAGGCCTCTATTTTCTGCAATTCTTCTACTTATTATTTGACATGCCCACATCATGTCTAGCAGAGTCACCAAGCCTAACTTTGGGGGGTTTTGTTGTTGTTGTTTTGGTTTGGTTTGGTTTGGGTTTTGTTGTTGTTGTTGTTGTTGTTTGCTTCAAAGAGAGTGTGTTTATGACTGATGGATGGAGACCTAGGTGTCCATAAGATGTCTCATAAGACAGGGATCAGAGGTGACCCCACTCCCTCTTCAGAAGGACCCAGGAACCCTCAACACCAGAGGTGTTTATATAGAGAGCCAGGCTCCTGTCCCACCGCCACCGCCTCCTCTTTGAGGCAGGGTTGAGCCTTGACTGCTGACAGTGGGGAAGGGGGTGGGGTGTGAAGGAAGGGACAAGTCCCCTCTTCCTGATCGCCCTTCATCGCCAGCACAGAGGAGTAAGCAGTGAGAAGTGGGGGTAGAAAGACAGACAGACACATAGAAGGTGAGGGCCAGAGTGAGGAGGGAGAGAGGCCAGGCCAGTACTGGTCTGCAGTGGTACCGCCCACCCTCCTTCTCCTAGTGGGATGGTGGGGTCTGGCAAAGCCCAGGCAGCTTGGGGCAGGGGGAGAGAATCAACACGCCGCCGTCCCCCCCCCCCAAATCCCGTAACTTTTGGAGGAGGCGGGGCCTCCCACAGCTGTTTCTGCTTGGAGAAGAATGTGTAAGGTCCCACTCCCTGTACGGTCAGGCCGTTGGGGGTGGGGCTGGGCGTCTGGCCTCAACCCCTTTCCCCACTTCCTATCTGGGGAGGGGGCAGCCGAGGTCAGCAACAGCCAGAGCCCCC
>OU015759.1:7612216-7632498 GCA_907169655.1 Acomys percivali | reverse complement strand
ACACACACACACACACACACAGAGGCTTAGGGACCGGGATGGGCTAGGGGAGTGGGGATGAAGGAAAGAGAGATGGAGACAGACATGGGCCAGACGACGACCCACTCTCTCTGATCTCCCCTAGTTTTGGAAGCTCTGCAGGTCTTGGAAGACCATAGGGACAGGGTTAAGAAAATGAAACAGGGATGCTGTGGTAAAGAAAGATGGGAGGGACACCCTGAAAGGGTTTTCAGACTCAAGAAGTGACGGGGGTGGGGGTGGGGGTGGGGTCGGGGGAACTGGAGCCTTTTAAATTTGAAAGTCATCATTAGAGCGCCACGGAGAGTCAGACCTCCGCCCCCCACCCCCACCCCCGCCAACCCCCAACTCCCTTCCTCAGGCTCTCCCTTATGTTACTGAGACATGGGACCAAGCAGAAGAGAGAAGTGTTTACTGGGTTGACCAAAATGCCCCCGGGGGTCCTCAGGGACTGTGAGCTTCTCAGCAGTGAGTCCTTCCCTCTAGAGGCCCGAAAATTCCCCTTCCCCCACCCCGCCCCCTCCAGGGATCTCCAAGCACCCCCGGGACTTAAAGATGGAGCCCGGGTAGCGGGGGACCCAGAGGAAGGTTATATTTGAATGCCGGGCTGTGTGACCTTGGGTGAGTCTCTTCCTGTCCCTAAGCCTCAGTTTCTTTCTCTGTAAAATGGGGACTCTCAAACCCTCATGAGATGGGAAGACTGTAAAGAAGCCGAGTGTTAGGACTGACACACACTAGGTGTCCAGGACGGTTAACAGGGGCCATGCTGAAGGTCCATCGGAGGCCGTGCATCCTCATCAGCGCAATTTGGGGGTGGGGGAGGCCAGATCTCGAGTCGTATCTCTCGCCCTTTCCTTCTTCCTGCTCCCCTACCCTAGGACCGGTGTCCTGAGCATACGTTTCCCAGACATACAGACCGACACACAGAATGGGAGGTGGGGGGGAACGGATGGGGGAGGGAGGGAGGGAGGGGAGGGAGGGATGCAGGGATGGACGCACGGACAGGCGACCCCTTACCAGCTGCTCCTCCAGGGCTGCCGCGGCCCTGCGCGCCGCTGCCGCATCCTCGTCCTCCTCGGCGTCCTCCTCGTCCTCGGCCTCGGCGCCCCCCATCCCGGGCTGGGCCAGCCGCAGCGCCTGCTGCACGCGGTACTCCTGCCTCTCTCGGAGCCAATGCAACTCGCAGAGCCCGGCCAGGCTGCCTTCCAACCATCCCCGCAGCCGACCCCGCTCCGGGCTCACCGGGAACGAGAAGGCCCGGATCATGGCTGCGGCCCCCCGCCCCAGCCCGGCCGGGCCCCACGGCCGCCCCTCTCGCCGGTCCCACCTCCCCGCCCCAGCAGCCCGCCCGCCCTCCCGCCCGCTCGCCCGCTGGCCGGGCTGTCACCGTCTCATCTGCATAGGCGCCCGCCCATTGGGCCGCCCACCCGCGCCTCATCTACATGGCCACGCCCCCGGCGGCACGACGACGACCTACTATTGGCTGCTATCTTCCATGACGCGAGGCACCGCCCCGCCCCACCTCGCCCCCACAACGCATGCCCGCGACTATCTACGGGGAGGGGGTGGCGAAAATCAGGCTCGCCACGCCCCTTCGTGCACAGTCTACGGGGTTGTGGCCACGCCCTATTTACATCACAATGAAACAAGCCCGCCCTTGCTCCAATCCCATTGGTGCCAGACGCCTGGTTCTGGAGCTGGTCCCGCCCTCTTGCGTGCGAGTTCTGGCTGCCATTGGACTGTCCGGGTAGAGGGGAAGGGTAGCCTATAAATAGAGACGGGATCCACGTGACGGCTCCGCAGCTGCTCCTGCCGCCCCTCCTGAACGTACAGCTCCCGAGTCTGCGCAGGAGGAGGAGGAGGATCGTCGAGAGAGGATGGAACTCGGATCACGCCTCCTCTTCCAGGAAGCTTTCCCAGACACTCAGAAGTAAAAGGAATGGACATCTTACGATATGATTATGCTTTAAGCAGGACCGGCTCAAACCGGCTCTGTAATTCCATCGTAGGAGAGAGGCTGAGGCAGGAGGAGAATTGAGAGTTCGAGGCCAGCCTGAGCCACAGAGTGAATTTCAGGCTTGTCTGGATTACACGGCGAATTTCTGTCTCATCCAAACAACACACTTCTGGAATTTAAAAGACCCTGGGTGAAACGATCCATGATTTGACCAGAAGAGAATCTGAGGTCTTTTGTCTTCCAGGTGCTGTGGGGCTGTGAGTTCCACCAGTCAGATCGCAGGGGCTTTTGTTCCCGGTTCTAAGAGGCTTTGTTCTCAGTCTTCTGAGATGCTCTGTTCTCCACGTTCCGTGGTCCAGACTCTGAGCCTCTCCGCTTCCGAAGGCTGCATCCTGCCTCCTCCTTTCGCTGGGCAAGCGAGGCTAGCGCCCCCTCAGGCGGCCAACCTGTGTCACTACACCCGGTGTGTCTCCTAATTTTGTGAAATAACCCATTTCTCAGACCTTAAAAAGCTCAGATCTGTGAGAGAGGGCAGGGCAGGAGAATTGCCGTGAATTCGAGGCCAGTCTGGACTACCTATGAGAGGCTGTTAGAAAAAGAACAACAGTGGGCCGGGCGGTGGTGGCGCACGCCTTTAATCCCGGCACTCGGGAGGCAGAGGCAGGTGGATCACTGTGAGTTGGAGGCCAGCCTGGTCTACAAAGTGAGTCCAGGACAGCCAAGGCTACACAGAGAAACCCTGTCTCGGAAAAAACAAAACAAAAAACTCCCTTTTTATGATCACCCCTGTAGTAAGCGACCTTCATGCGGTCTCAGCTTTGCCACTTTAAGGCCTAGTAACAACAGGAAAGATACCTAGTCTCCCTATCTCTTCTTTTCTTCATCTGCACAACAAAGTGTTCTGATTTGCCTTTTGAGGGTCTCACTAAGTAGCTCTGGCTGACCCGGAACTATGTAGACCAGGCTGACTTTGAATTTATAGAGATCAGCCTGACTCTGGTTGTGGACCCCTGCCCCCTGGCTCAGTGCTCACATTAAAGGTTTATTAAGTTGTTCACCGCCCCCCCCCCAAACAATGGCTTCTACCACTGATAAAGAACTGAGTCCTGGGTGTGGTGGTTCATGACTGTAATCCCAGCACTGGGGTTCGAGAGATGGCTCAGCGGTTTAAGAGTGCTTACTGTGCCAGGCGTGGTGGCGCACGCCTTTAATCTCAGCACTCGGGAGGCAGAGGCAGGTGGATCACTGTGAGTTCGAGGCCAGCCTGGTCTACAAAGCGAGTCTAGGACAGCCAGGGCTACACAGAGAGACCTTGTCTTGGGGGCAGGGCAAGGGGGAAGAAGAGTGCTTACAATTCTTCCAGAAGAACTTGGTTGGGTTCCTGGCACACAGGTAGAAAAAGAGGCTCACAATCGCCCTTGACTTCAGCATGGGGCGGGGGAGGACACCTGGTGTCCTTTTCTGGTCACCTCAGGCAACTCTAGTGCATAGACACACATGCATACGCATCATTTAAAATATTTAGATCTTTAAAAAAATCCTCACGGTGCCAAGTGTGGCAGCTCAGGCCTGTCACCCAAGTACTCTAAATGACGAGGCAGGAAGATCTGCAGGTCCAGGATAGCCTGGGCTCCATAGCAAGCCCAAACAAGAGACTGCGGATGAGGCTCGGTGCTAGAAAGTTTGTCTAGAATCCTAGTAGTTTCAACCCCCCAGTACACGGCTGATCGTGTTCAGTTGAAGCCTTGGTTTCCTCTTAGCTGTGGAGGATAGAGGACCAAGTGTCAGGGTGACCAAGCAACTGGGGAGAGAACCAAAGTTGAAAAGGAAAAGGACAGCATGATGAGTGCACACCTCTTTAATCCCAGCCCTCGGGAGGCAAAGGCAGGTGAATAGTGAGTTCAAGGCCAGCCTGGTCTAGAGAGTGAGGTCCAAGAGTGCCAGGACTATATAGAGATTTTGTCTTTTTTTTTATTTTTTTAAGATTTATTATGTTTACAATGTTCTGCCTGCATGTACACCTGATGTCCAGAAGAGGGCATCAGATCTCATTATAGATGGTTGTGAGCCACCATGTGGTTGCTGGGAATTGAACTCAGGATCTCTGGAAGAGCAGTCAGTGTCCCCAACCTCTGAGCCATCTTTCCAGCCTGTTTTGTTTTGTTTTAAGACAAAAAAAACTCGGGCCTGGAGAGATGGCTCAGAGGTTGAGAGGACTGGCTGCTCTTCCAGAGGTCCTGAGTTCAATTCCCAGCAACCACATGGTGGCTCACAACCATCTATAATGTGATCTGGTGCCCTCTTCTGGCGTGTACGTGTATGTGAGGCGGAGCACTGTATACATAATAAATAAATCTTTAACAAAACAAAACAAACCACCAACCAACCAACTAAAACACAAAACAAGACAAACCACGTGGGACACTTGATCCCTTCAGGTCATTTCTTCTCCACACAGCTTCGGGGCCAAGGTGAAGCTTACGTGTCCCCCTGGACAAGCCTGCCCATGCTCTCAGGCTGCTTCCGGCTCCCCTATAATGTTTCCCCAACCCCCCCTCAGCCCCTCCCTGTCCCCAGGACTAGGTCTGTGTCTCTATGTTGTGGTAGCTGGGGCCCAGGTGTCACGGTCACTGCTGTGTACCCAGCATCGCTCAGCACAGTGACAAAAAAAAAAGGACGAGAGTGAAGGAACACCTGTAATGCCTCAAGAAGTCATTGTGACAGGAAATACTAAGGCTGCCAAGACGGCAGCCCAGTGGGACGGGCGCGCCTGCTGGGAAAACATGAGGCGCTGGGTTCCCATTCGCAGGATCCATGCAAAAGGCCGAATCTACCTACGGGTCCCCACACTTGCCAGTCTAGTGCTGAGGGATGAGCACAGGAGGCTTGCCGAAGCTTGATGGACAGCCAGTCTAGCCAATTAGCTTGACTCAGCAGGCGAGCCTGTCTCAAAAAAAAAACCAAACAAACAAAAAACAAACTAAGTGGCTAGACAGGCTGACGGGATGGCTCTCGGTTGGTAGGAGAACTTGACCTCTGCGGGCATGCCACCGCACAACCCCTGACCCAAGTTAAATATAATAAAAATTAACGTAGAGGGTGATAGAGGAACTCGTGTCCCCCCCCCCCCAAGACAGCGTTTCTCTGTGTAGTCCTGCCTGTCCTGGAACTTGATCTGTAGACCAGGCTGGCTTTGAACTCACAGAGATGCACCTGCCTCTGCTTCCCAAGTGATGGGATTAAAGGCGTGTCCAACCACCACCTGGCAATCTTTATGTCTTCACACATGTACGCTACACACACACAGGGAGTGCACTAGCTGGCACTCTGTGGAGCACCCCTTTCTAACCCCAGCACTTGGCAGAGACCTGATCTCTGAGTTTGAGGCCAGCCTAATCTCCAGGCAGGAGCCTGCCTCTAAAAAGAGAAAGAAAGGAAAAGAAATTAAAGAAAGAAAGAAAAGAAAGAGGAATTGGGGACATGGTGGCTCACAGCCATCTATAACGTAATCTAATGCTCTCTTCTGACATGCACATGTACAAGCAGGCAGAGCACTGTGTACATAATAATAATAAATCTTTCTTTTTTAAAGAGTAGGGGACTGGTCTCAAAAATATGAAAATTATGTACTCGAAGATATTGAACTTACATTTTATTTTGCTGTGTTTGTGTGTGGGGTGTTGCTAGCATGTGCTGACTGTGGTAAGGAGTCAGTTCTCAGCCCTTAGGTGGCTGGGTTGGGGCTTGAACTCAGGTCAGCCTTCTCTGTAAGCGGGTATACTCCCTGAGCCATCTTATCGATGAGTGTTTTTGTTTTGTTTTTCGAAACAGAGTTTCTCTGTGTAGCCTTGGCTGTCCTGGACTTGTTCTGTAGACCAGGCTGGCCTCGAACTCACAGCCATCCGCCTGCCTCTGCCTCCCGAGTGCCGGGATTAAAGGCGTGCGCCACCACTGCCCGGCTGAGATGTCCCCCTCTCATAATTCTACTCCAGGGAGTCCTCCTCTCCAAGACTGCCCTGAACTCACCACTTACCTAAGGATGACCCTGAGCCACCCTATGCCCCACCCCTAATCCTTCCGACTCCGCCTCCCAAGCACTGAAATTACAGGCAGGAGCCAGCACAGAAAAGGACTCTTGTCTTTTTTGAGGCAGGGTCGCACTCTGTAAGCCTTAAATTTAGAGCAGTCCTCCTCCCTCAGCCGCTCCAAGTGCGGGGAATAGAGAACACTCATCACTGTGGTCAGTGAGAGCCTCGTGTTTTAAAAATTCCATTTCTTTATTGCATGTGTTTGTGTGGGCACCTGCGGTGGTCAGACGACAACGGACGGGAGTCGATTCTCTCAGGCAGGTTCGTCCCTGGACTCAAACTCAAGTTGTCGGGCTTGGTGGCAAAGAGCTTTTGCCCAGTCATCTCTCCCCAGCCTTGGAACCTCCTTTTCATACAGTCCTTGTGGGCAACAACCTAATGACTCTAGTGTCGTGGCATCAGAGACTAAAACCGTGGCCCCCTGGGAAGAGTCTATGTCAGTGACCTCAAAGGCAGAGGGTCCTGGTCTCTCTGCATATTGCCCTATCCAGTCTGTGCAGGAAGCTGCTTCCCTTATAACAATTCACTTCTGGGATGATCAGGATTCCAAAGAAAGCAACCCAGCGGGAAGCACTGGTCTCAGAGGATGCTGATCCGCTCAGCCAGCCCCTGCATCTCGTGGTCCTGCGGCAGACGAGCGCCACCCAGATCCCCTTCCGCAGGTATCCCGTGGCGCTCTGCCACAAACTGATCCCAGCGTGCGTCGTCGCTCTCGTGCGTGATGTATCGTTCGCCCATCTTTCCCTCTAGCTCTCGGAGATCAAGCCACGTCTGGTACTCCTGGGCGGAGAAGGACTGAGTTAGTTTGGGCATCACAAACTGGGCAGAGTACCGCAATCTCAGCAACAGCCGGCTACCTGCCCAGCCAATAGCGGCGTAGCCTCAGCCCCAACCACAGCGCAGCAATAGGACAGTCAATCACTCGTCCAGCCAATTAAAGACCTAGCTCCACCGCCTCCGCTGGCCCCGCCCCCTCCTACGTCACCTGTAACCAGGGGTGGCTGAGAGACTTGTCCACGCTGTAGCGCTTGCGCATCTTCACCTGCAACAGGTTGTTGATGAGGTCGATGGCTGCGGGGGGGGGGGGGGGGGGGGGGGGAAGGAGAGAGATGAAGCTCTGATGGACTGACAGGCTGCCTCTTCCAGCAGGGCGCTCCACCCTGCCTGCCACAAAGGCAAACTTCCAGCACTGGCCCCGGTGAACACTTGTCCCTGCTTTTCCTCATTAAATTACAAATCCCGCCTGCACTGGTAATTCCAGCACTTGGAAGGTGGAAGCTGGAGGATAAGGAGTTCAAGGCTAGCCTAGGCTACACTCGGCAATTGCTGGAATCATTAAGTATGTGCCAGCATGACCACTTCAAATTTTAAAAATTTTATGTTATTTTCGGACTGGTTGTGGTATTGTAAGTCTTTAATCCCGGCACGCGGGAGATAGAAGCACGAGGATCTCTTTGAGTTCAAGGCCAGTCAGGGTTACATAGTAACACACTGTATCAAAAACAAAAACAGAGCCGGGTGGTGGCACACACCATTAATCCCAGCACTTGGGAGGTAGAGGCAGGAGGATTGCTCTGAGTCCGAGGCCAGCCTGGTTTACAAATCGAGTCTAGTACAGTCAAGGCTATACAGAGAAACCCTGTCTCAAAAAGCCAAAACACAAAAAACCAAAAAACAAACAAACAAACAAACAAAAGCAGAGTCAGTGGTGGCGAACACCATTAATCCCAGCACTCAGGAGGAAGAGACAGGCAGATCGCTATGAGTTCGAGGCCAGCCTGGTCTACAAGGCGAGTGCAAGATAGCCAAGGCTACACAGTGAAATCTTGTCTCGAAAAACCAAACCAAACCAAACCAAACCAAAAAAAAAAACAAAAACAAAAACAGCCAGAGGTGGCGCATGCCTGTAATCCCAGCACTTCGGGAGGCAGAGGCAGGCGGATCTCCAGGCCAGCATGGTCTACAAAGAGAGTCCAAGACAGTCAAGGCTCCATAGAGAAACCCTGTCTCGAAAATCCAAAAGGGGGGGAGGGAAAAAAAAGAGAAAGAAGCTGGCAGTGTTCTCTTAGGCCGGAAGAGCTAGTATTACAGGTGGTTGTGAGCTGCCGACATGGATGCTGGGAACCTAACTCTGGTCCTCTGCAAGAGCTGCGAGCAGTCTTAACCGCTGAGACATCTGTCGAGCCCTTCTAGCTCTGGTTTCTTAAAGTACAGCTTTTGAGGTGAAAACATTTATTTCAAATGGAACCCTGACACGGCTGTGATCGGCAGGGAGCTAGCAAACAACAGTGTCATATTGACAAAGGGCAAATGCGAACGGCGTCCTGCCACACACCAAAGCCACAGCTGCCGGCACAAGACCCAGGGAAAGAAGCTGTGTCCTTGTGAAAGGGAAGATTATTGAGAGGCAGCTGTTCAAGCCAAAGCCCCGCTGAGGGGCAGCACATCTCGAAGGACAAGGCTTTACTGTGGGGGCCCGTGTTAGCCCAGGGGCAATATTTGCAGGGATTCCATGGATACCAAACCCCATAGATGTTCGAGTCCTTCATAGAAAACAGCAGAATTTGTGGATAGCCTCCGCATATTCTCCCTGCTTCCTTTGAACTATCTCTAGATAACTTAGAATGGTGTTCCTCCTACATTGTTATAGAGGGAATAGAGCACTTCACAGATAATTGACAAGAAAAATACCACTGAGCCACGCCCCCAGCCCCTCACTGGGGGATTCTAGGCAGGGGCTCTACCACTGAGCCACGCCCCCAGCCCCTCCCTGGGGGATTCTAGGCAGGGGCTCTACCACTGAGCCACACCCCCAGCCCCTCACTGAGGGATTCTAGGCAGGGGTTCTACCACTGAGCCACGCCCCCAGCCCCTCACTGAGGGATTCTAGGCAGGGGCTCTACCACTGAGCCACGCCCCCAGCCCCTCACTGAGGGATTCTAGGCAGAGGCTCTACCACTGAGCCACGTCCCCAGCCCCTCACTGGGGGATTCTAGGCAGGGGCTCTACCACTGAGCCACGCCCCCAGCCCCTCACTGGGGGATTCTAGGCAGGGGCTCTACCACTGAGCCACACTCCCAGCCCCTCACTGGTGGGGGTGGGGGGGATTCTTGGCAGGGGCTCTACCACTGCCCTATACTCCCACAATAGATTTTTTTATACTAACATAACAGAAATACAAATGTTATGTAAATAGTTGTTATACTGTGTTTAGGGAACAATGGAAGTGAAAGCCTTCCCAGGCTTTCTTAGCATCAGCCTGTAATCCCAGGATTTAGGAAGTGAAGGCAGGATGATCAGGAGTACAAAGTCATCTTGAGCTACATAGTTCAAAGCCAGCCAAAACCACAGCAAACCAAGCAGGCCCACCCTGACTCTCATCTTCTCAAATGCCCTACCCCATGCCTGACTCCAAAGCTTCATGTCTCAGGGCTTATAATCTCCCAGGCCCAGTTGCCAGGCGACAAACATGTCCTAAGACCCAAAGCCATAGTTGGGCCTCTGATGAAAATATCAAAATGTCTGCCTGGCCCTGGCTCCCTTTCCCTCCCAGCCCCATCAGGTTTGGGAACCCCAGAAAGCACCTCTTTGCTGGACCATCCCACAGCCACACCCCCTAAGCTGGGCTGTCCTTGGCTCTGGACACATTTCCAAGCTGCAGGCTCATCTCTGCTCCATTCACAGAGTTAGGCTCTAGCCATTGTCTAGATGGGAATCTATACCCACCCCCGCACCCCCTGCAGGCCACTCTGGCGTCTTCCGGTAGCATTCCTCTCAGAGCCCTTCACAGACAAGCTGTATCTCATCCACAAAGCCCCAGGTGCCTTTCTCAGGAGTTCCAAGGACCATATACCATGTTCAAAATGAGTTCAGGGCCAGCCTGGGCAATTTAGTGAGACCCCCCCCCCCCCCCGCACCCCACACACACACTCAAACTAACATGCAAACAAAGGGGCTGAGGATTCAGTCTAGTTAAGAGTAGTTATGTATCGCACATAAGGCTCTGGGCTCAATTCCTACTGCTGCAAAAACAAAAACAACACAAAGGCACCTGTCTTGGGGCCAGAGAGATGGCTCAAGGGTTCAGAGCAGCTACCAGATGCTCTTGCAAAGGATTCGGGCTAGGCTCCCAGCACCTACATGGAGGCTCTCAACTGCCCGTAACCTTAGCTCCAGGAGATTATCTAATACCCTTCTCTGGCCTTTAGGAGCACCAGGCACACACACGATGCACATACATACATCCAGGCAAAATAGCCATACATGTGAAATAAATGAACAAAAACAAAAAAGGGAAAGAAAAAAAAAAAAAAGCCCTGAGTCTACCCAGTACCCTGTATCCTAGAGTCTCAAGCCACCATGTCACCCCCTGGGTCTTCCTCCAAGACACCTGTCCCTTGAGGGTTCCTACCCATAATTCTCCCCCACTCTCATAGCTCACAGCCTCGGTGACTGCGCCTCCTCTTTCAGCCCCACCCACATTTTGACTCTGGTCCACGCCCACCACGCTACAGCCCCACCCACCCAGGCCCAGCTTTGCCCCAACTCCCCTACAGCATCCTGTACTATAGGTGTGGCCTCACCCTGCTGCGCTGTCATGCCTGCTTTTTCAGCCCCACCTCTCCCACATGACGTCCGAGGCCCGGCTTCTTCCCCGACCCTCTCGCTTCCTAGTGTGTCCAACGCGGCTCACCTCCAGAGGAGATGTGGCTCCAGGGGCTGGCCGGGTACATAAAGGCTGCGTTCTGGATCTGGTCATTAATGTCCTCATCTTCGTTGAAGGGGAACGTGCCACTGAGGCTGACGTACATGATGACGCCCACGGACCACATGTCCAGAGAGCGGTTGTAGCCCTGGTTGAGCAGCACCTCGGGTGCCAGGTAGGCGGGGGTGCCCACCACCGAGCGCCGGAAGGACTTCTCGCCGATGATGCGAGCGAAGCCGAAGTCACACAGCTTCACCTGCAACGGGGACGGGTGAATGGTGCGAGGGACGATGATGTCACTTCCCCCGACACGCCACAGTGCGTCCACACCACTGCCTCCTCGGTATTCCAAACAATACTGAGTGGCCTCAGGAAAGTGACTTCCCCTCTTTCTGTGCCTCAGTTTCCACATGTCTAACGCAAGGAAAAACAGCAGCACCTGTCTCAGCTGTCTGAGGACAGCATGTGTTAATCCATAGGCAGTGGCTCACTGGACGGTGCCCACTATGAAGACATTTTTACTAAATGATGCTTATGGCTGGCTGGCTCCTAGGATGGGTCACAGCCTCCACATGCCCCTTCGTTGATGGTCCCTACAGGCCAGGTGGGTGTATGGACTGAAAGAGGGAACACAGGCAACATTCTAGAAGCCAGTGCAGTCAGAATGAGCCCATGATTTCCAGCAAGGGCCCTGATTCCTCCATACTGGAATAGGTTAACTTCTCGGACTTTCTGGGGATTAACAGGGACCGGGCATGCAGGACTTGCTGGTACAGGCATGTAATCTCAGCTTTTGGGGAGGCAAAGGTTCAAAGCTAGCCTGACAACAGACTGAGTTCAAGGTTAGCCTAAGCAACTTAATTTACTTACTTTTTGTTTTGTTTCGTTTTTGTTTTTTTGAGACAGGGTTTCTCTGTGTAAGCCTGGCTGTCCTGGAACTCACTCCGTAAACCAGGCTGGCATTGAACTCAGAGATCTACCTGCCTCTGCCTCTAGAGTGCTGGGATTAAAGACATGAGCCACTATCCTGGCAGATTTATTCACTTTTTAATGTAGGACAAACATAGATTAAGAAAAAGAAATCCTGAGCACGGAAGTGGTTTTATTTGAAACTTTGTCTCAAATAAAATTTTAAAAGGGTTGGATTTTGGTAGAGCCCCTGCCTATAATCCCCCAGTGAGGGACTGGGGGCGTGGCTCAGTGGTAGAGCCCCTGCCTATAATCCCCCAGTGAGGGGCTGGGGGCGTGGCTCAGTGGTTGAGCCCCTGCCTAGAATCCCCCAGTGAGGGGCTGGGGGCGTGGCTCAGTGGTAGAGCACAGGCCTAGAATAAGCAGGGCCCTAGGTTCTATCCCAAGGTGACAAAGGCCGATGGGATGTGAGGGACATGATATGGGCCACTTTCCCTACTACCTCAGTGAAGGAAAGGGATGCATGTATTTCTTGCACCCCCTTTCTCCAGCTAGGCCACGGACCATGAAGGCCAGCGGTACCACTAAACTGTCTTAAACATAACAGCAGGGAAGGTGCCCAACACCATGTAGCTAGTACCTTTGCAGCCCCAGGATGCAGTTGGGGTGAGAGCAAACCCTTACATTATGAAGCCATGTTACCCAGGGTGTGAAGCTCACCTGCATCTAGGCTGATAAATAGTCATTACCCATCCCACTGCTGTTGGGACTTGCCCAGGTCTAGGAGGGGACATCACGGACCTGAGGGAACGGATCGGCCGATGCGAGCAACACGTTCTCCGGTTTCAGGTCACAGTGGACGATGTTCTTGAAGTGCAGGTGTCTCAGCGCCACCAGGATCTGAGTAGAGGAGGCGGGGCCAGTGAGAGGGGCGGGGCCAGTGAGAGGGGCGGGGCCAGTGGGAGAGGCAGGAGAGAAGCCTGAGGTCCACACCTCCGAGCCCCACTCAGGCTTTCCCCTGCTTCCCTAAGGATGCTGCCTAGGCGAGGGAGACGTTAAGGAGTCCCAGAAACGTAGACCCACTTACTCTCAAGAGTTAAGAGCTTGATCTAGAACCCCACAAAGGCTCCCCTGTGGGGAGGGGCAGGAGGACCGAGCTTAGAACCATGATGAGGAAGCAGCAGGGGTTCCCAAGACACTTCGTGTGGTAGATTTTAAAGCCATTTTGAGGCCTGATGAGATAGCTCGCACCCTTAATCCCAGCACTTGAGAGGCAGAAGCAGGCATACCTCAGTGAGTTTTTGGTTTCTGGGTGTTTTGGTTTGTTTTTGTTTTTTCGAGTCTGTCTAGCCTTGGGTGTCCTGGACTTGCTTTGTAGACCAGGCTGGCCTCTTACTCCCACTGATCTGCCTACCTCTGCTTCTCAAGTGCTGGGATTAAAGGCATGCGCCACCACCGCCCCAGCATGATCTCAGTGAGTTCAAGGCCAGCCTGGTCTACAACGGGGGCGCCACAACAGCCAGAGCTGCACCGTCTCAAAAACAAAACAAAAACCAACAACAGCAAAACCCGCTTCAGGTGGCAAGGTGGCTAAGCAGGAGGAGCTTCCACTAAACCGGACGACCTGAGCTCAATCCCAGGAAGCCTCATGGCGGAAGGAGAGAAGCAATTTCTGCAAGTCATCTCTACACGTGACAAGCACCTTTACCCCCACCCCACATACACGTACTAAATTTAATTTTTAGAAAGCATTTTAAAAAAATTTACCATTTGCCAAGCAGAGGCAGGTGGATGGCTGTGAGTTCGAGGCCAGCCTGGTCTACAATGTGAGTCCAGGACAGCCAAGGCTACACAGAGAAACTCTGTCTCGAAAAACCAAAAATCAAAAAACAAAAAAACACTTTCCATTTAAAAAGCTGTAATATAAGCCAGGCGTGGTGGGGCACAGCTATAACCCTAGCACTATAGAGGCTGAGGCAAGTCAAGGCCAGCCTGGACTACATGAGTGCTAGGCTAGCATGGGCTACAGTGAGATCCTGTCTTTTGTTTTGTCTTTTCTTTTTTTTTTTCTTTTCGAGACAGGGTTTCTCTGGCTATCCTGGACTCCCTTTGTAGATTTGTAGACCAAACTGGCCTCGAACTCAAAGATCTGCCTGCCTCTGCCTCTCAAGTGCTGGGATTAAAGGCCCAGGAGAGACGTCATCTTAAAAAAAAAAAAAAACCAAATAAATAAATCATATAATACAAGGCAAAACAACCAACAAATAATGTAAGCAAGACATGGGTTTATATATCAAATGTATCCAGCCAGCTCTGTCCAGGCCAGTGGTTCTCAACTTTCCTTATGGTGCCACCCTTTAATATAGTTCCGCTTGCTGTGGTGACCTCCAACCATAAAATTATTTCATTGCTACTTCATAACTGCAATTCTGCTACTGTTATGAACTGTAATGTAGGGGCTGGAGAGATGGCTCACAGGTTAAGAGCACCCACTGCTCTTCCAAAGGTTCAGAGTTCAAATCCCAGCAACCACATGGTGGCTCACAACCACCCATGAGATTTGGTGCCCTCTTGTGGTATGCAGGCGTACATGCATGTGGAACACGGTATACATAATAAATAGATTAAAAAAAAAAAAAAGATCATAATGTAAATATCTGATATCTGCAACCCCTGTGAAAGGGTCCTAGGACCCCTGAAGTGGCCCGCAACAAACAGGTTCAGAACCGCTGGCCTTAAAGTAAAGAAAGTAGTTTATTTGCTCAGGTCGGAAACCTGATTCCACATTTACTAACATGTGGATTTAGGCAAATTATTGTATCTTTGACTCTCAGTTTGCTACTCTGTAAAATGGGAGCAACAATGACACCCACCTGAAGGGTTCTATTATATTTATTTAGCTACGCACTTAGGTAGGGTACAAAGCTTAAACAAATTCAAAGCTTGGACTTACTTTGTTGTGCTCAAGATGACCTTGAACTTCTGGGTTTTGTAGTGCTGGGAATTGAACCCAGGGCTGTGTGCGTGTTAGGCAAGCACTCTATTGACTGAGCCACATTCCCTAGACCCTTGTTTGGTTTTATGAGACAGGGTTTCACCCTAGCTCAGACTGTCTAGGGATTTCTTTTAATTTTTTTTTCATAATTATTGCACTTAATGTTACATTCTTTTTTATTTTATTTTATTTTTTATTTATTTATTTATTTTTTTTTTGGTTTTTCGAGACAGGGTTTCTCTGTGTAGCCTTGACTGTCCTGGACTCACTTTGTAGTCCAGGCTGGCCTCGAACTCACAGCGATCCGCCTGCCTCTGCCTCCCGAGTGCTGGGATTAAAGGCGTGCGCCACCACGCCCGGCTACATTCTTTTTTAAAAGATTTGTTTATTTATTATGTATACAGTACTCTGCCTGCAAGACAGAAGAGGGCCCGAGATCCCACTACAGATGGTTGTGAGCCACCATGTGGTTGCTGGGAATTGAACTCAGGACCTCTGGAAAAACAGCCAGTGCTCTTAACCTCTGAGCCATCTCTCCAGCCTGAGTTTTGTTTTAATTTTGTATGTTTTTTATTTCATTTTGTTTTTGAGACAGGGTCTCCCTATGTAGCCCTGGTTGGCCAAGAACTCACTATGTAGACCAGGCTAGTCACTGAGCTCCACCTGTCTCCCGAGTGCTGGGATTAAAGGCATACAGCACCACCCATGGCACCTCTTGTTTCATTTTTAAGGATCGTATGTATCCCCAGGCTAGCCCCAAACTCATTATGTAGCTGAAGCTAGCCTTGAGCTGATCCCTATACCTCTTCCTCCTGGGTGCTGGGCTTACAAGCCTGTGTCATCATGCCCTGCTGAACTCAGGACTAAAAGATACCTACCTGGAAGTGTGGTGATGATGCCTAAAGCTCCTGAGTCAAAGAATTGGGTCCAGTGCTTAGAGGTGGGGCAGGCAAGAGCCCCAGGACAGAAATCTGCAGAGAAAGGAGAAAGAGAGAGAGAGAGAGAGACAGAGAGGCAAAGGAGGGAGAGAGAGAGAGAGAGGGAGGGAGGGAGGGATGGAGGGAAGGAGAGGGAGGGATGGAGGGAGGGGGAGAGGGAGAGAGGGAGGGAGAGAGAGAGAGAGAGAGAGAGACTATGAAACGGAAGACCAGTGAGAGAGTCTGATTTGGTTGCTGAGAGAACTCCGCTCCCTCTTTCACGCAGTTGGGATGTGGCTGCCTCAGGCGGCCTCTGTCCCCTCTCCCAGCCCGCCCAGCAAACCCAGACTCACTGCTGGGGGTCGGGAGGACTCAGAGCAGCAGCAAAGTACAGCACAGGATGCCTTTCAGCCAACAGAAACATCCCAGAGCAAAGGGAGTCCCACCCAGAGGGGAGGCCTTTCCAAGAAGGACTGAGACTCAGAGCACACCAGGGAACATTGGAGAAAAATGTTAGAAGTCCACGGCGAGTGGACACCATGGGTGGAGTGAGGGCTTAGGCAGCATGCTCAAAGCCCAGGGTTCCATCTTAGCACTGGGGAAGTGGAGGAGGGAGAGCAGGAATTCAAGATCCTCTTTGACTAGATGGCAAGTTCAAGACCAGCCTAGGATACAGGCAACCAAGTCTCAACCAACAACCAACCAACCAACTAGCAAACAAAATAAAGCTGTCAACAAATATTGGAATAAAAAGGATTGAACGGGCCTGGAAAGATGGCTCAGTGGGTAGACACTGGTCACCAAGCCTGACTTCAATCCCTGGGACCCACACACATATACATACTCACACAGCAAATAGAATATATTAAATAGTACAACGGACAATGACCTCACATCTCTCATATATAAAGAGCACTTATAATGCAATAAGCATGCTTAGTGACCCATGCCTGTACAGCCCAGTTGTTTGAAGGAATAGACAGAACACTGGAATGTGAGGTCAGCCTTGTCTAAGTAGAGAGTTCTAGGCCAGCCAGGGATACATATTAAGACTTTGTCTCCAAAAACAAAACTAGCCGGGCGTGGTGGCGCATGCCTTTAATCCCAGCACTCAGGAAGCAAAGGCAGGTGGATCGCTGTGAGTTCGAGGCCAGCCTGGTATACAAAGTGAGTCCAGGACAGCTAAGGCTACACAGAGAAACCCTGTCTCAAAAAAGCAAAAAAACAAAAAACAACAACAACAACAAAAAAACCAAAAAACAAAAAACCACACAGCAACAAACCCAAAAAACCCAAAACAAAACAAGGGCTGGAGAGACAGTTCAGTGGCTGGGACCACTATCCACCCTTACAGAGGACAAGGGTACCAGGGTTCAGTTCCCAACACAATGATGTCCCCTTCCGGCCCCTATAGATACGGCACACACCACCGTGGTTCATAACCATACATTAAGGTAAACACTCATAAACATAGAAAATAACAAGTCTGTCATGGTGGCACACGTCTTGAATCCCAGAACTCAGGAGGCAGAGGTAGGTGGCTCTCTGAGTTCAAGGGCAGCTTAGTCTACATAGTGAGACCTTGTCGTGAAATAAGGAAATAAAATGTTATTTATTTATTTAGTTTTTTTTCGAGACAGGGTTTGTGTATCCCTGGCTGTCCTGGAACTCACTCTGTAGACCAGGCTGGTCTTGATCTCATGGAGATCTGCCTGCCTCTGCCTCCCAAGTACTGTGATTTAAGGTGTGTGCCACTACCAACACCTGGGTAAAATTTTTTAAATTTAAAGATATATTTATTTATTATTATGTATACAGTGCTCTGCCTGCATGTACCCCTGCAGGCCAGAAGAGGGCATCAGCTCACATTATAGATAGGTGTGAGCCACCATGTGGTTGCTGGGAATTGAACTCAGGACCTCTGGAAGAGCAGTCAATGCTCTTAACCACTGAGCCATCTCTCCAGCCCCCAATTTTTTTTTTTAAGTACAAGGTTGACATAGTATATTGACTAAAATAACGTTCGTGCGTGGCACACGCTTGTGATCCCAGCAGCAGGAAGGATGACTCAGGAGAACCCCACGAGGCCAGGATAGAGAACAAGAGACGCTGCAGGAGATCTGGCCTCAAAAAGCCAAATGCCACTAAGTAAGAAATGTTCTGAGCCTGGCAATTATTTTTATCCAGCATTAGTAAGAAGTGTGAAAACACACATCCTCCCACTTGGTTGGTGGAAAAAAACAGAAAAGGTTTTAGACAATAGAAGTTGTTTTTCACTTTTTGAGACAGGGTCTCACATAGCCTGGGCTAGCCTGGAATTCTTTACAAAGGCAAGGATGGCCTTGAACCCCTGATCTTCCTGCCTCCCAGGAAGTCTGTTCCACCGTGCCCCGTTTTTTGTCTTGTTTTGTTTTGTTTTTTGTTTTGTTTTGTTTTCGAGACAAGGTCTCTCCGTGTTAGCCTTGGCTGTCCTAGAGTCACTTTGTAGACCAGGCTGGCCTCGAACTCACAGCGATCCGCCTGCCTCTGCGTCCCAAGTGATGGGATTACAGGCATGCGCCACCATGCCTGGCTCCGTGCTTCGTTTATACAGTGTTGAAGGTCCCCACCCAAGGCTAGGAGCATGCCAGGCAGGCAAGCCTTCTACCAATGGAGCCAGAGAGTCAGCGGCCTAAAGGGTTATTCAAACTGCCCGCCAGCTCACACAGCGCTGGTCCCGCAGCCAGCATTTGGGAAGTGAAGGCAGTCAGAGGATCAGGAGTCAAGGCCATCTTTGGATGCAAAGCTAGCCTGGACAACATGAGTCCATTTAATTATGCAAGCACTAGGGGACAAAGCTCTGTTCTCTTGGTGGAACCGGCAAAGCCCTGGGTTTGAATCCCTGCACTGCATACACTGGGCGTGGTAGTACAAGTCCACAATCTCTCCGCACTCGAGGGTCATGCTTACCTACATAGTGAGCTCCAGGCTAGCCTGAGCTACCTAAGAGCCTTTCTCGAAAAGAAAAGAAAAGAAAAGAAAAGAAAAGAAAAGAAAAGAAAAGAAAAGAAAAGAAAAGAAAAGAAAAGAAAAAAGAAAGCCACGGGCAGTGGTGCACACCTTTAATCCAAGCGCTCAGGGAGATTATGAAAATAGCTCTGAAAATAGCTATTTTTATGAAAGGAGGAACTGTTCTGTTTTGCTTTCTCCTCTCAGCCCTTCTCTAGGGTCTCTGACCAACACTCTCCTCTTGATTCTGTCCCAGGCTTTTCCCAGGCTGGGGAGTATTTGGAGACACAGAGGTGACAAAGAGAGCCCTCCACCTTGGATGGTGGCTATTGTCACCCATGGTGGCTGGGGATGCCACAGGGAGACTATGATAATGTCGTAGTATTGAGCCCCAGTCATTAATTAATTAATTAATTCTCTGTCTTTTGAAACAGAGTCTCCCAATGTAGCTCTGGCTGTCCTGGAACTCACTACGTAGACCAGGTTGGCCTTGATCTCTGTGATTACAGAGGTCTGGCCTACCTCAGCCCCTCAAGTCCTAAGCCTGCACCACCATACCGGGCTTCTGTCTCTCTATTATTTATCTCTTAATGCTATTAATAATGTTTTCTATTTCTCTAATCTGCTCTCTAGACGCCACAAAGGCACGAGACTGCTCTCCAGGCTTCCGCCAGAGGGCGCCAGAGGCCACGGCGCGCAGCGCACCTGTGTGATGAGGAACTTGGTGAGGCGCTCAGGAAGCCGGCCCTTCTCGCTGGAGAGGATCATCTCCAACATGTCCCCGTGCAGTTTCTCCATCACCACGAAAACCTTCTCAGGGGTCTCGAACATGCATTCAAGGTTCACGATGCCGGGGTGCCGCAGACTCTGTTCGGGAACAGGGGAAGAGAGGTCAGGGCTGAGGGTCACTGTGACAGGAGGTGGCTTTGCCTAGTGGACTTCAGGGCAAGGTTTGGGCGGCAGGAGGATCTGGAGAGCAGGAAGGCTGGGAAATCAGCAAGCTGTTTGACTGTTTTTCTTCTGGCACTAGCGCATGCTAGGCAAGTGCTCCATCGCTGATCCTCCAACCCACAAAATCTTCCTATGGCTCCCTAGGTAGCTTTAGAAGAGAGCACACTGGGCGTCTTCCCATCCACCTCCCCGCCTTCGTTTTTCCATGGCTCTAGGGTTCCCTGTCACCTGCACAGGCTGGTCCTGGCCCCCCTCTGCTCAGAACACCCATCAGTTCCGGCATGTATAACTTCTGTTCCAGGAAGTCTAACTCCATCACCCCTACACTGTGGCTCGGGTGGTACTTAAAAGCAGTAAGCAAGGAAGGGGGCGGGCTCTTTGCATGCAGGGGCGTGGCTGGGACATGGTCCATGCGGGTCACCTGAAGAATGGCCACTTCATTCCTGAGCTGGCTCTCCTGCTTCGTGGGGAAGCGCAGTTTGTCAATGACCTTCACGGCAACATCTCTGCCAGTCTTCCTGTGTTTCCCTGAGGGGCGGGACACAGGAAAGCTAAAGGATCCAAGAGCAAGACTTCTCAGTTCCTTCCACCCCTCTATGGAGACGCGGATGGAATGGAGCAAAAATATTGCAGGCCTTCAAGGTTTCTCTGAGGAGTTTTAAATATGAGGGGTAGGATGAAAGGGATGGGGCATAAAAGTGGGAGAAGAGGGGCTAGAGTATGGCTCAGTCTAGAGCTCCTGCCTAGAATCCCC
>OU015759.1:7581105-7597640 GCA_907169655.1 Acomys percivali | reverse complement strand
GTGTGTGTGTGTGTGTGTGTGTGTGTGTGTGTGTGTGTGTGTGTGTGCGCGCGCCTCCATCCAAAGCTCTAAAGACCCAGGTGTGCGAGTTCCAGCTTGGGAGGGCCAGGAAATGAAACAGCGTCAAACAGAAAGTGAAACTGCCCAGGTGGGGCACAGGGAAGGCCAGCAGCAGGCAGGCAAGAAGGGGCCCTGAACAGCAAGCAGCACCTGCACCTCCTGAAGAGACAGAAAACAAGCTAGGCCTGGCGTGAGGAAGGGAGGCTGGGGGTTTGAACCCTAATACAAAGAATTCTACTCCAGGGGCAATGTACAGAAGTCCCGGCCTGCTTCCCCGTAAGGCGGGCTGCTTAAGGAGTGGGAGGTGGGCTAGACTTGGGGAGTTGAGTCGGTGGCACAGCTCCCCTCATCTTCTACGGAATAATCAGTATTGCCTTGCCCCTATGGTGGCTTGATCAGAGTTTCTTGTATCCCCTTGAGACCGGGTCTGGATAGGTAGCCTGGGCTGATTCAAATCTCATGATCCTCCTGCCTCTGCCTTCCCAGCGCTGGGAATTACAAAAGTGCTGGGAGGGTTGGGAGGTCTTGTTCTAAACTAGTCTCAAGCGGCTGGAAAAACAGGGGAGGTGGCCCTGTTCCTGCCGCTTTCCCCTAAGGGTCTATTTCCAGGAGCCTGAGAAAAGCCTAAATCCGGATGTTTGGGGATTCCAATGTGCTCTCAATTACAGAATTAGACATTCTGGTTTCCAGTCGTAACTGTCACATTATCAGTGCCATCCAGGACTCTTTAACGATGTAGCAAACGTGATAAACCTAAGATTCTAATATTTGCAATGCCTTCCTTGAAAAGATTTCTATGTTTACGCAGAAGTTCTCACATTTTTTTTCACCATCAGGCACTGCAAGGACACACAAGCATCCTCCTACCCCCAGGTTATGTGCGTGTGGGGGGGGAATGCAACCCAGGACTTTTGCTTGTTGTTGGCAAGCGCTCTACCAGCCTGGTTGTAACTTTTGGCCTTCTAGGATTTGAGCGTGTAATCAAACTTGGTTCCCTCTTGCCAGGACACTCAGGGGAGGAATCCCGATATCCAAAATTAAGAGTAGCATGGGAAAAGTGATTAAGGGAGGGGATAGTGTCTCCAAGGCTTTTGGGGGTGCCAGAGTAATGCACAAGGTGTGCCTTGCTCCTTCACACCCCCATCTCAGGCCTGGGAAAGGGGAAGAACTGCGCCCCGAGACCTCGCTTGCCTCTTGGCAGCTTGTCCACACACCCACACCCACACTTGTCACCCGATCACCCTGGCCAGTATGGCTTCAATTTCTACTGTTTCCGAAGAACCGAGGCCCAGGATGGACCCATCAGCAGAGGCCCCTCTGATCAGCCGCTCCCACTTGCCCCTTCCTCCCCACTCCACACCTGGCAGGCCCCTCCCTCCCTTCCTTTCTGCCCGCTGCAGAAAACAACAAGCAGCGACACGCAATTTGGGGAGGCCTCTGGGGCACCCCACCCCTATCTGGGCCTTTCTCAAACCCGTGGTGGAGGTGAGGACACAACTGGGGGATAGTGACCCTCCTCGTCTGTCACCCTAGGCTCCTGTCTCCCTCCCAACAACCCCCAGGCCACCTCCGAAGCCTCCCTCCCCTTTATCAGGAGAGCCCCCTGTGCCCTCTCACCTTTTGGTCCACGATAGAACAGGCTAGTTGCTTCACGTGAGCCAACTCGGAGGCAGCGGGCAACAGCACGAACTCTCGAGTCAATCCGATCTGAATGTGGAAGGAGACCCCCGAGCCCGGAGCCGGGATCTGAGGCAGCAGAGGTGGCGGCGACTGGAGCTCCAAGCCACCGGGGGGCGGAGGGGACCCGGACCCCGGGGAGCCGGGCAGTCCGGCGGGAAGGGAGGGGGCGGCGGCCATGAGTGCCAGACTCAGACCTGCCGCCCGGAGCTCACTCCGGGACTTAGCTCTTAGAGCTCTCGTGCGGCGGTGGTAAGAAACGCAGGCATTTGAGAGACGAGGAATCTGTCAGGTTGAGGGATGGCGGGATCCTGGGCAATGAAAAAAAAAAAAAAAGGAATCTAGTGGGTCGCACGCCGGGGAATCAAGGGAGCACAGATAAGAAAGAAAAGCAGTGGTTTGGGGAAGGGTACCCAGAGACTGGATTGCAAGAAAACAGAGAGGAAAATCGGGTAGGGGAGGGTCCCTGGAATCAAAAGACCTTGCATATATCCAAGGCCCCTGGAAAAAAGGAGGTTGAGCGGAGCAGGGGATCCCGAGGTCCAGTGGGTCTGACGGCAGGATCAAACTCAGAACGGGCCTGAGGATGCTCTGCCTTGGGGGTAGTAGAAAGCAGGAGTCTTCGGTCAGGGATTTAGTGGATCACAGGGACCCGACTGGCTCAGGGATGGGGAGAGAGGGGTCTGCAGGGCCAGGGCTGAAAGAAGAGACTCTCACAGGTCGCGAAAGTTGGAGAAAAGTTGGGTCGGGGCCGGCGGAGAAGACAGCGTTACCGGAGGCGGGGCGGATGGGGGGCAAGAGAGGGTCGCACAGCGCGGGTGGCTCTTTTTTCCCCCCCTTCAAAGTTTAAGTCGGCGGCCGCGGCCCAGAAGGAAGTCTCAGGAGCGATGGCGCGGCGGGCCAATCAACGCAGGGTACCGTGACGTCACGGGGCGGAGCCTGATCGAGGGGCCTGGGGCGGAAGGGGAAGGCGGGACCCCGCACCGCGGAGTTGGGGGGGCGGGAGAACCTGGTTTTGGGGGTGGGAGTAGGACGGAAGGGTCGGCGCTTCCTCCGCAGGCTCCAGCCTGGAAAGCGGGCTTTTCGCTGCAGTCCACCGAGGCGCGCGGGAGGGGCAGCCGCTTGGTAGTTGACCGAGGGAGCTGTCAGGCTGGCCCGCATCCGGCGCCCACCGCAGGGAAAGGATCGGAAATCGGTGTCAAGTCCGGTGGCTTCGGCTGTTGCTCCTCTTCCCACCCCCCCAACCCCACGTCCCCAGCTCAACAACACAGACAGTACACAGGTGGGAAGTCGAAGCCTCAGGGTGCACAGGAGAGCTGTGTCAGATCTGTCTCTAGTGAGCTGAGAGGGGTTTAGAGCCTGTGCGCCAATCAAGGCTGTGGCATGCCAAAGAGCAACAGGACTTCATAGATCGGGGGGGGGGGGCCTACATCTTTCTGGCTGTGTGACTTGAGGTAGGGGCTTCCCCACTGTTAAGTCTTAGTTTCCTGTTGTGAGGCTGTGTTCCAGAGATGCCTTCCTTACAGGTGCCTGTAACACAGCTAAAGTTGAGTTGATGTGGCTGCCCTTTCATTTTGTGGAGAAAAAGGAAGACACGGAAATCACTCAGGAGCTTCTGAGTGGCTGTGTTTTAACTGAATCACCCAACATCTCGCTGGTGAGGTGGCTCAGTGGGTCAGGGCACTTGCTGCCCAGCTCACTGACCTGAGTTCAATCCTGGACACTCATATAATCAAAGGACAACCAACTCCTGTGTGGGTTGCCCTCTGACCTTCACCCTCCTCTGAAATAAATAACAGTGCAGTAACAGGAAACCTAAAAGGTGAACATATACTGAGAGCCTACGAGCCAGGTCTGTGCAATGAACCCCAAACCCATCAGGAGCAATTCTGACATGTACCCTAAGAATCAGGCAGTGGCTACCAGTTAGTTTTCACAAGCAGGAAGCTGGAGCTTAAGAGAGCAGCAACTTGTCCCCAAGAGCCCCCCCCCCACACCCCTATGGTTTAGTGCTGCAGGGGGCAGCTGAGGTCGATACAGTGCTGGCTGTCACCACATCCGGGGGCAGGGGCTGGGGAAGGAAGTCTGAGGCTGGAGTGAAAACCTGAACTACCACCTGGGGAAGCTGCAAAGAACCCAGAGGGATGGGGGGAGGCAAAGCCACGTGGAGCTAAAAAATCACATGCCCACCGCACCTTCTCCTAGATGGGCGTGTCCCCAGCATGTTCCCTGGCCTGCCTGGGGACTTGGACTCACAGCCCTTTTTAGCCCTTGACGTTGTGGAGGTGCTGGAAGGTGGAGGCTGCGAGGCAAGCTGATTGGAATGCCAGCAGGAGAGCCCTTGAGCAGGCCTTCTCACTATGCACTATGCAGTACCGGACTCCCAGTCCTACCCCACTTTCTGAGCCTATAGATGGTGAGGGATGAAGGTCTAACCTCTACAAGTTGACATTAAACACGGGCGGCGGGGGGGGGGGGGGGGGGGAGCCCTAAGGGGAGGGCTCTGCACTGCTCTGAAGGCTAGGCACCTGCATGTGCTCTGCCTAGGTCACTGTTCTGCCAGCCCAGGAGTGGGCATGGGGCAGGAAAGAGGTTTTAGCTCTCAGCTCCCAAGCAGGCAAGGGTTCTGCAACCAAATTGTTTATTGCCACATGGCAGCATCCATTCGTTCACCAGCTCACTGCTCCCAGGAAAGACATGTTTAGGGACAGAAAGGAGGGGCACAGAGATTCGGTCATGTGCTCCCGCTTCCACCCTCCCACTGACATGGCGCCCTCACCCCACTCTACCACAGAACCCCAATCCATCATGTACCCTTCTCTCCAGACTCCACTCAGCCAAGGCAGAGGGAATGACCGACCCTCCCCCACTGTCCACTATCCCCTTGAGAGACGCCCAGGGAACCTAGTTTACTCCAAAGGGTTTATTCAGACAGTTTTGGTTTTTTTCCACATACAAGTTAGGGGCAAAAAGGATGGGGCTTATAAACAGGAACCTGGAGGGGGAGGGAACCAAGGGCACGAGATGGAACCCAAATAAAGAGTGAAATAAATAAGAGGCAAAAGTGAGGAACTGGGAGGAGACTGACAAACTATCACACAGTGATAACGTGGGGTGGGCGCCATTAAAATCCCATTCATTTATACAGATATACAGCGAGCTAGGGGCCCGGGGCTCACTCCAGCTCTCCATCAAGGAGGGCCTGTGGCTAGGACAGTGCCCTGGAGGAGTGGAGGCCCCTCCCCAGGAAGGCTTGGCCCCAGAGGCTTGGTTAGTGTTGGAAAGCAGGAGGAAGGGACTGAGGTCCGAAAGGACAGCCTGGGGCCCACGCAGGAGGCCACAGGAGACCCCTCTCAGCACAGCCTTCATCTGATGGGTGAGGAGGGTGGCTCTCCAGGGTGGAGCCTGGTACCTTCTATCACCTTGGACACCTAGCCCTGGCTGTGCCACACTCAGGGTGACACTATGTCAGGAGTTGGGGATGGGACATGAGCAGAAACCCCAGAGGCCATCCTTGAGGGGTGATATCTGGGGAAAGGGCCATTAGCACCACCAGGCTCCAGAAGATGAAAGAGGCCAAGACTCTGAGCCTCTCAAGGGAGGCTGGGGGCTGCCTGCAGAGACAAAGGGAAGGCAGCTGGTTAGACAGAGCCCCACTCTAGCCCCTGTTCCTCCCCAGTCTTCTCAGGGAAGCCTCAGGGAAGCTCACAGGACTCTGGGCTTTGGCACAACTGACAGGCAAACGGGTCACAGGGGTGGGGGTGGGGAGAGAACGGGGTTGGGGTAGAGGGTGTCTTCTGGGACAAAGACACTGGATTTCGGTATTCCTATCTAGAGTACAAATGGCCCCTGGCCCTTACCTCAGCCCCACCGGCCTGGCCCCGCTCCCTGCCACCGTGCAGCCAGGGCGAGGCCAGGTGGGATCATACGAAGACCTTGGCTAGGGCATCAGCGCCAGCACTGGCGATAAGAGCCTTGCTGGGGTGGCAGGCCACTGCGTGGATGGCCTCCTCGTGCTTCTTGCGGTGGGCCGTGATCTCCTGCACACATGTCTTGTTGTCTAGGCTCCATAAGCGCAGAGAACAGTCATGGCCTGCACAGGTGTGGAGCAGAAAAGGCTGTCACCAAGCTTCAGCCCAGACCTGGGGTTTGAACCCTTCACCTGGCCTCCTGTAAAGACCTTGGAGGGGAGGCAGCTCAGCCCTCATCCTCCCATGGCTCTGCCCTAAGGGTAGCCTTTCTGTCCCCATCCTGTCAACCATTCTGCTAACTGCCAAGTATATATAAGGACCTTGGGAGGAATGCTGCACACAAACAGGCAGCTCTCGCCTGCAGGGAGACTGAGCAAGAACAGCTGGAAGCAGCAGGATGTGGCTCAGTGCCTGTACACTGGCCTGGCCAGCCCAAGGCCCTGGGCTTTATCCCCTGCACAACGGGGGGGGGGGGGGGGGGGGGGGGAGGACAGCAGACACTGACTCCGGGTAATAGGCTTAAGGAGGGAGAACCATCCAGGTAGAGGCACGGCCAAGGCGAGCCAATGAAGACTGGTAGCTGCAGGGAACTGAGAGTGGAAGTGATACCAGCAGGAGGCCCTTTGCTGGGCATAGGAGGGCCTAACTAGCCTCGGCTCTGCTCATGTCCGCCCAGCTCCAGGTGCTCAGGCCAGAAAGCAGAACCTCAGATCTTAAGCTTGTCTGTATCCATGCTGGGTCTGATACACTGGACAGGGAACAAGGAGGCCCGGGTGTAGCCGAGTGGGCCGCAGTACACAGCAACATCAGGCAGAGCAAGCTGTTATTCGCCCCAAGCCTCCCACAGCCCCCACCACCACTGCCCGCACATCTGCAAGCACAGTGCGCACACTCCTTGCAGCTGCCACTGGTCTGAGGGGCCTATCCACCCATTCTAGAGTAGACGGCTGCCGAGCCTGTATCTGAAAGCAGAGAGAGAGCAAGTGCTCAGACTCTGAGGGGATCTGGGCCCATCACTACATGCATGCGGCACAAGACACGCCCCAGGCAGGGCTCCAAGGACAGTCAATGAGGATGAGGCAGGGACTCCAGCAAACTCAAGAGTGGAGCTGCCTGCCGGGGCTGCAACCCTCCTCTTCGCCTGCAACCCTCCCGAGGAAGGGGCAGCAAGGATTCAACTTACTTCCCGACATCAAGAACACACCATTCGGATCCACGGCGAGGCAGGTGACTGCGTCCAGGTGGGCAACCATGGAATGCACGGACTTACCTGGAGAGAGGGAGAGAGTGGCTGGGAAGGTAAGGCCCTGGGGGTAGAGGCTCTGAGGGCTTAGGAGGTAGACACGAGGGTGTGGCAGTCTGAATGCGCTCTGCTCGTCTCCCCCACCCCTCTCCCACATTGAAAAACAGGGCACACAACAAACTAAGGCTAGGCCTCACCTGTCCGATTGTCCAGGAATCGGATACCCCTATCATCATGCGCAGTGATGGTGAGGGGCTGAGTTGGGTGACTCACCACCTGGTTGATCTGTGTTGGGCCTGGAAAGTCAGTGGGGAGAGGAGAAAAGACTTATGGGACAGAGGCAGGAGGGGCAGGCCACATCTGCAATTGGGGGCATGGTACCCAGCCCACTGTGTCAAGCTGCCTGGCTACCACTGAGCCTTGTTTCCTTCCTGCTTGTGGCCCCTGAGGGCACATGGGAAACATTCTGATCTCACTGATGGCTAGGTCCCCAGAACCACAGGAGGAACTGGGGTCCTATGGGTATTCAAACCCCAGTCCCATTGGCCTGCCAAGCCAGGGGCCCTCACCGCTGTTCCCTCGGGACTCCAATGTGAGAAGGGCGCTGCCAGCTTCCAAGTCATAAAGAACAGTATCACCAGAACGAAAGGAGGCCACGACATGGGCAGGCTCGGTGCTGGTGAAGGCCACGGAGGTGGGGATCCCGTGTTCTGAGAGCACAGAGGAAAGAGCTCAAGCGGCCAGTCCTGCCTTGTGGCTGGGGGCCCTCCTCGGGAGCCACCCCCAAGCCCTGGGCTCTGCGTCCTGCTTGTGAGGCATTGGGGTCAACACTCACCTCCAGCCATGGGGAAGGTGCAAAGGCAGCTTGGACTACTGCTGCTGGGATCCCAGATGCGGACAGTGCCGTCAGCAGAGCAGGATGCTAGGCGCTGCGAGGTGGGACTGAAAGCCAGACCCCACACAGCGTCCCCATGGCCTTCCAGGACATGGCTCAGCACGCTTGGGTCTGGGCAGGCCAGGAGAAAATACGCTGTTAGGGACACCAGCCCCACGAGATAGCCCAAGGGCTGCAGTTCTGCTGGGGCCTGGGTGGCTGCCCACCGCCCATGAGCACCTCTGGGCAGATTTTAGGGCTCAGAAAACAGCTCAACAGCTTAGCAAACGAGGCTTTGAGTTCACTGTCTCCCCAGGGCCAAGGTCAGCAGCTCAGGGCACCAGCGCTACCTCTGCTGACCAAGGCTGGCTCCCCTTTTAGCCCCTGAAATGTCTTTTTTTGGTAGTTTCTCATAGCCTCTGCTGCCCTAAGAGCCTTCTGTGGCCTCTCTAGCTGTTGGGCACCACACAGTTCTGGGTCAAGTCCAGCAGATACCTGAAGTATGGCAGTTCACGCAGGACCCTTGACCTGCCCAGACAACTGTTGCCCTGACAAATTTAGCATAAAACCATGTTAAAGATTTAGTAAAATAGCACGGGGGTGGGGGGTGGGCGGCACAGGCAGGGTGATATCTGGGATTCTGAGGCCAATCTGGTCTACATAAGATTTCCAGGATGACCAGAACAACACAGTGAGATCCTGTCTTTAAAAGGAGAGGGGTGTAGGTGGGGCTAGAGAGATGGCTCAGTGGGTAAGAGCATTTGCTTTTATACCAAGCTTGGTTCCCAGCACCCAGACGGTGGCTCACAACCATCTGTAACACGCACACATACATGTAAAAAAGAGCAAGCCGAGCACTGAGGAGGAGGACAAGGGCACGGAGTGTGAGGGACTCTGGGTACCTCTTCCCTAAAAAAACATTAATTACTTAAAAATTTTTAAAACTGCCAGGCAGTAGTGGCGCACACCTTTAATCCCAGCACTTGGGAGACAGAGGCAGGAGGATCATTGTGAGTTCGAGGCCAGGCGGGTGTACAAAGTAAGTCCAGGAGAGCCAAGGCTACACAGAGAAATCTTGTCTGCAAAAAACGAAACAAAACAAAAAACCAACCAAACAACAACCCCCCCCAACCCCAAAACAAACAACAAACAAAACAAGCCCTCTCCCCTTAAAAAGATTTATCAGATCTCATTATAGATGGTTGTGAGCCACCGTGTGGTTGCTGGGAATTGAACTCTGGTCCTCTGGAAGAGCAGTCAGTGCTCTTAACCTCTGAGCCATCTCTCCAGCCCCACAAAAAAACCCTTTTTAAATTAAGCAGAGTTGGGAGTCTATTTAAAGACATTTCTCTCCTTTTTCTCTTTTTTGAAAAAGAACCTCACTGTGTAGCCCGAGCTGGCCTCCAACTCATTAAGCTCTGCCTGCCACGGCCTCTTGAGTGCTGAAATTAAAGGTGTGCACAGCCACACCCCGCCTCTAAGACAGTTAAAAAATGTATTTGAAGAATCTTTTCATGAAGAATCTTTCCCTCCCCAACTCTTTGCAGAATCTCCTACCACCTTACCTACCCAACTTTATGTTCTTTCACTCAAAAAATAAAATAAAATAAAAACCAAAAACAAAAAGTCCAACTAAAGCTAGAACATAAAAAAGAAAAGCAAAAAGTGCCAAAAAGTAAACAACAAAACAAAATCAACCTGAACAACATGGAGTTTATTTTGCCCAATTACTCGTGGGCATGAGGCCTGGGGTGTGACTGCTGCACCCACTGGCACTGCGTCAGCATCAGAGAAAACAGGTTTTCCCTTTCTCAGGGCACCAGGAACCAGCTGCAAATAGTTTCTCACTTAGGGTGGGACTCAGTGTCTGTTTCTCCTACTGAAAGACATGGGGGTGGGAGGGCCTCAAGACCAGGTTTCCTTGTGTAGTCTTGGCTCTCCTGGAACTAACTCTGGAGACCAGACTGTTTTTTGATTAAAGCTGTGTGCTACCATCGCCTGGCAAAAGACTTTAAAAACAGACTTAAAAACTGGACTTTAGACAGAACAAAAAAACCATGTTTCAAAACAGAATAAACAGAAACACAGGAGTCAATACAGAAAGCAGTGCTCAGGAAGGGGAGAAACACCCAACAACACGGGTGTGCATTCCCAAGATAGATTGTTACCATCCACCTGCCCACCCACCATCTGTCCAGTATTTTGAGGTTCCAGATAAGGTCTCACTCTGTACCCCTGGCTGTCCTGGAACTCACTCTGTAGACCAGGCTGGGCTCAAACTCAGAGATCAACCTGCCTCTGCCTCCTGAGTGCTGGGATCAAAGGCGTGCGCCACCACCTGGCTGCTGTTCAGTTTGTTTATACATATTTGAGAGAGAGAGAGACAGACAGACAGACAGACAGACAGAGTGTGTATGTGTGTGTGTTGTGTGTGTGCAGGCAGAGGACAGCGTGTGGGAGTAGGTTCTCTCCTAGCATGTGGGTTCTGGGGATCGAACTCAGATCATGAGGGTTGGTGGCAGATGCCTTTACCTGCTGACTATCTTGTTGGTCCTCTGTAGCGTTATTTTGAGACATGGTCTTAACAAGACTCCTGAGCACTAACACTACTAGAGTGTACCATCACGCTTGGCTTCCCTTTAGCTTTTTCTTAGAGTGGAGAAGACTTCTTTTTTCGTGACAAGGATTCACTATGTTGACTGACTGACAAGTGGCACAGCAGGCCTGGAACCCAACACAGAAACTGAGCTGGTCTCGCGCTAGTGGCTTTCTTTCCTGCCACTGCTGATCCATTACAGAAAGAAATTTCTTTTTTTGGAGACAGGTAAAGACTATGCAGCTTTAGCTGGCCTAGACCAGGCTAACCTTGAACTCAGAGCTTTGCTTGTCTCTGCCTCCTGGGTGCTGGGATTAAAGATTCGTATCTTTTTTGTTTGCTTCTTTGTCTCGAGATCGGGTTTCCTGTAGTCTAGCTGGCCTCAAGTTGCCTATGTAGCCAACCCTGACGTTGTTGGAGTTCTGATCCGTTTCCCCTACCTCTCAAGCTTTTGGATTGCGGTGTGCTGGCTCATGTGGTGTTGGGATGCAACCCAGGGCTTTGCCAGTGCTAGGTATGGCCCCCACCTACTGATCCCCAGCTCCAGCTCCTCCACTAACTCTTCTGAGTCAGCTAAAGGTCAAAGGCTAAATTCCCTGCATACGGTCCACTGACACCTCTCAGCTCTGCTCCTGTGCTTCTAACAACCCCCTGATCCACACTAAGGACACACAGAGCCCACTCTAGCCCTGACTGAGGCTTACCCAAAAGCCGGCTCGTGCTCTCAGACGCAGCCCAACCCTCCCTCCCCACCACCACTCCTGCCTCATCTCCCCCTGCCCCACCCACCAATGCTAAACTAGACTGGGAGCCCTACAGAACTACTCCCCAGGCTATGACTTGAGGTGTGTGTGGGCAGGGTCTGTCCTCACCGTAGCCATCATATGGGTCCATGTTGAGGTCAGGGATCTTCCAGCTGTGTATTCGGGCATCAGCCCCACCACTGTAACAGTACTCGCTGTTGCTGCCCATGGTGACTGCCAGCACAGGGCCCCTGCAGGGTGCAAGGGCAGGTAATGCAAGGCAGCTATGTCTCAAGCCTTCCTTGCTCACAGGAGCTTAAGGATTTCTCCTAGGTTTTGGTTTGGTTTGGTTTACTCCAGACAGGGTTTCTCTGTGCAGCCCTGGCTGACCTGGAACTTGCTCTGTAGACCAGGCTCCTCTTGAACTCACAAGAGATCTGCCTGTCTCTGCCTCCAAGTGTTGAGATTAAAGGCATGCACCTCCATGCCTGGTTCTCCTAGCTATTTTAAAAAATGGTTTAAATGTATTTATTGCCACAGATCACAGTACACACATGGAGGTCTGAGGACAACTTTCTGAAGCGATTTCTCTCTTTGTACCCTGAGTCTTGGGGTCACACTCAGGTTTGTCAGGGTTAGGAGAAGACACCTTGCCCGCTGGGCCATCTCACCATTCCTAGGTATTTTAAGGATGCCATAGGGAATTTGGCACCTATGCTCTGGCTGTGCCACCTGGGAAAGCTGCTGTCTCCTACCCTTCCTTTACTGCTCAGAGGGGCCTCAGTGTAACCACAGTGGGAACCAACATGGCCGCTGAGTCAAGGGAGTGCCCAGGCTCCAGTGTAAGAAGGCTGGACAGAGACTCTGCAGAGCAGCAGGCAGTGGCCTAGCACATGCTGCGGGATGCAGGGCTGAGAGCAGGCTCAGACATCTCCCTACCTGTGAGCGCGGAAAGCATGAATCGGCTCCACATCCAGTGCGGCGTTTCTGTGAGAAAAAGGAATCCCGTCACTGAGACCCCAGGCCCTCAGGCCCCGCCCCCTCCTCGGTGGCACTCTTACTTCTTGGCCGTGACTGCCTTCTGAAGGTTCCACAGTTTGAGTGTGCCATCCTCAGAGGCAGTAAGCAGTGCTGACTGGCTGTGGTGGAAGGCCAGGGATCGAATGCCATCGTAGTGTGAGCGGAGGGTAAACTTGGGGTTCCATGTCTTCTTGAAGGCATCTTTGCTGTCAGACAGCTGGGGATGGGGAGTGGCCTCAGTGTCCTCTTGAATACCACAGCACTCATACTGACACTGACACTGCCCACTTAGACTGGAACTGACTGGCCCCAGCCGGAGCCTGCCTTCTGTGCACCCACAAGAGCCCTTCCCATATACGGCAGCTTTCACCAACATGGAGGCTCTGGAGGGGCCAGGGGAGCCTGACTCAGGAAGACAGGCAGGTCCTAAATACACAGAACCAGGAACTCTGAGCATGAGGAGGGGACACCAAGGCAGCCTGGCCTCCTCTACAGGGACCAAGAGGCTCTCACGAGGTAGTGACAAATACGCAGGACTTAGCTAGAAGCAGGGAAAGGGACTGGGGAAAGAAGCTTCTAGAGTGAAGGCCCTGAGGTAGGAGGCAGCAAGGCTGGGATACACGACATTTGGAGGCATGCCACAGGACAGGAAGCAGGAAAGGTCAATGGCAGACACAACACTGGGTCCCGTTCAGAACCCTGCAGAGCAGGCAATGAGGGCTGGTCCTGGCTTCTCTAAGGAGGCTGGGATTGGGGGACAGTCAGAGTGACCGCAGAGACAGGGCCCGAAGATAGAAAGTCCCAGGGAACAACCCTTGACTGTGGAGTCTGAGACAAGTTTCTGAGCAGAGGCGCCGCCGACCCTGGGAGAGAGGCTCTGAGAGCATGTGTCCTACAAAGTAAGGCTGCTCACTGCAAGGAGAAGGCCAGCTTGGCACCATGAGCTGTCAGGGTAGCCTCAGACGCCCTTTACCTGGGCTTAGCTGGCATTTCTACCATGATTCTAAGAACTGGAGGACGTGCGCTCAAGTGCATTCCCCACTCTGAACCACCACTGTGGGGAAGGTGGAGGAACCTGCAGTACACTCCCAGGAAAAGCCTGCCTAGCCTCACATGCCCCCAACCTCACTGGGGTCAGTCACTTAGGCTGCTCCTGCCCTGGAAAAATGCATCCGAACCCACCCTGGAAAGTCCCAGTGACCCATTCAAGGTGCACAGCATAGAATGCCAGTCACAAGGCTGCTTCATTCTAGCCCAGCTGTTCCACAGACCGCATGGCTGGCACTCATCTCCCCACATCCTCCAAGAGGGAGGGCACGGTGCCCTTCAGACCCTGCACCTCAGTGAGGTGTTTGCCAGGCACCCCTCTGTAAGGTACAATGTGTGGAAGCCTCCCCTGGGGCTAAGGAACGACCTCTCAGAGTCCTCACACGACAGGGACAGAACCCAGGCCTGCAGCATGGTCAGAGCTGAGCCAAGAACTGATGGGGCACCCCAAGAACTTACATCGCAGCTGAGGTCGTTGTCATTGGTGACGGTGAGATCTGCCAAGTCCCCCAGGCTCACCTCCCCGCCCCCGATAGTGTCCATGATGAAGACGTCTGAGGAGAAGCCAAAGGAACCTGGTAGGGGGGAGGGGCGGGTGGGGCAGACAGGGCCAGGGAGAGAGAGAGAGGCAGAGAGAGGCGGAAAGGGCGAGGAGCGAGGAAGAGAGGCAGGAAGACAGGATCAAGAATCGCAGCTGGAAAGGAGGACAGAGACAGACAGACAAGGGAGGACAGACAAAAAGAGAGGGAGACAGACAGACAGACGACCTTTTGGGACAGGGAGGCTGCAGACTCGAGGCTGGGCCTTACCTCTGAGGACACAGAAGCCTCAGGCTTAGCTCTGCAGCCTCCCTGTCATGGACCCCAAGGGACTGGCGTGTGGGGCTGGAGATTACCTTCATGAGGCCGGGGCTGGGGTGTGCCAGGAGGTGGGACAGTCACTTTGGGGGGCAGCCCATCCACATCCCGGAGGTCAGCAAGAATTCCCTGGAGTTTGACCCGGCGGCTTTCTGTACGGAAGAGGCATGAGCAAGAGTCTCCACCAGTCCTGTCAATCTCTCAGGGAAGCCCTCCTCACTGCTGCTGGCTTTCCTGCAACAGTAGAGGCTGCAAAGCCCTGACCCCAGGGAAGGACAGACAGGAAACAGACTGGCAGGGACCCAGTGAAAGGTGGCAGGCAAATCCCAGCCCTGCCCTAGGCCCAGGGGACCCCAAGGCTCTCATGGCCAGGAGTCACAAGACTAGAAGACGCAGCCCCATCCCCCTTCTCCACCATCAGTTTTCATGCTGCCTCCTGCTTGAGCTGGACATGCACTGGACACTTGCTACGAGGAACGGGGCTAGACTTCCGGCAAGGCCACTTGAATACAGCTTGCAGGGACTTTCCAGGGAAGGGCAAGGGCCTGGCCTGGCTTGGGGCTGAGTTACCCTTGACCTAACCCTCGGGAAGTATATCCGTCCGGGCACAGCCCTGGGCAGGAAGCAGCTGAAGCATGCAGGTTACATCCTGTCCTAGGCAGGCCTGTCAGTCCCCAACTCACCCAACTCATGGGGGTTCCCCTCCGAAGCACACCGTCGAGGATCTGGAGACCCCTCCCCATCTTCTCCTGAGCCCAGGAAATCAAACTCATTGATGGCATCTTCTGAGTCATCTTCCTCATCCTCGTCCTCCATTTCAGGCACTAGGGCCTTGGATGGGAGCTGGGGTGGGAAAAGAAGTGGGGAGGAGGCTAGAGTCCAGCGACCAAACCCATCTGGTTCCCAGGAAAAGGCAAGTCAGTCAGCTCATTTCCTGGACACTATGCGGTGGGCCTCCTCCACCTCCAGGCACTCACGCATCTCTCTGCACAGCTTTACTGAGCCCCTACCTAGCACATGGTCTCGGGAAGTGACAATATGACAACCCCTGGGGACATACAGACACACAACTGCAGAGGGGATGAACAGAGCCCTGTATTTCCATTCTGGGCATAAAGCTGACAGTGGTAACGCGCACTTGTCAGCAAGCTGCTTGCTTGAGCAAGAAGCCGTGACTCACAAAAGGAGCTTTCAGACATGGCTTCGCTCCACCCCACAGCCCTGTGAACAGTGACTGAGAGGACCTTCTTTCCATCCTACGTATGTGGGAATAGGCTAGACAGAATAAAGTCAATTGCCCCAGCTCCCCAAATTCAAACTGGGCCAAAGCTTGGGCAGCACCAACAGATTGTGGCACCCCAGGGCACAGCTGATACCCCCAAGGTGGAGGAGGCTCTGAATCTAGAAGGACAGGCATCCACACAAACAAACCCACAGGGCATGAGGAGAGTGAATGCACACAGACAGCATATGCAACAGTCAGGGGTAAGGTGGGGGTGATGGCTCATGCCTGAACTAGTTAGTACTCAGGAGGCTACGGCAGAAGGATGGCCAGGAGTATGAGCCCCTGCTTCAAGTGCAAACAAATGGGCTGGGATGAAGCTTGCCTGGCGTGTGCAGCCCTGAGTTTAATCACCAGAACCACAGAACACAAAATCAAACTACGGTGCAAGATACTTTCTGCTGTGAGGAGCTGAGAGGATGTGAGGGCCACTTCCCGGAGAAAACAACATCTGGACTCAAAAGTCCTGAGAGGTTGGGAGATGGCTCAGGGGATGAAAGGCTTGCCAAACAAGCATGAGGCCATGAGTTCAATCCCCAGCACCCACGTACAAAGAAAGGTATGGCAGCACAGCTCATACTTGCAGTTCAGTGCAGAGGAGAGGGAGACAGGATTTCTGAGGCTTGCTCCTCACCCAGCCGGCAGGCTTATAGCACACCCAGGCCCAGTGAGAGGCCTGACTGCCTCAATAACACAAGGTAAGCTGGGTATGGTGGTACAAGCCTTTAACCACAGCACTCCGGAGGCAGAGGCAGGAGGATATCGTTAAGTTCCAGGCTATCCTGGTCTATATATCAGGCTCCAGGACAGCCAGGACTATACAGAGAAACCCTGTGTTGAAAAAACAAAAAAATTGGGGCTGGAGAGATGGCTCAGTGGTTAAGAGCACTGACTGCTCTTCCAGAGGTCCTGAGTTCAATTCCCAGCAACCACATGGTGGCTCACAGCCATCCACAATGAGATCTGGTGCTCTCTTCTGGCGTGCAGTACATACAGGCAGAATACTGTATACATAATAAATAAATAAATATTAAAAAAAAGAAAGAAAAAGCAAAAAACTGGTGATGGTTATCACTGGTTGTCACCTTGACTACACCTGGAATTAACTGAAACCCACGCAGGTGGGCACACCTGTGAGGGAGCTTCTTTAATAAATCATCTCAGG
>OU015759.1:7548617-7581005 GCA_907169655.1 Acomys percivali | reverse complement strand
ATCTCAGGTGGGCACACCTGTGAGGGAGCTTCTTTAATAAATCATCTGAAGCGGGCACATCTGTGAGGGAGCTTCTTTAATAAATCATCTGAAGCGGGAAGATCTACTTTTAAATCTGGGCCACACCTGCTGGCAGCTTATTAGTCTATCAGTTCTGTTTCTCTAGAGAACCCTAATACATACACACACACACACACACACACACACAAAATGAAAACCACCACAAGGGAGAGAGCTCTTGAGGAAGCCGACCTCTGGCCTCCATATGAAGTACCACCTGCACACACATATATTCTCTCCCCTCCTCTTCCCCCCACCCGAGACACACACACACACACACACACACACACACACACTCTCTCTCTCTCTCCTGAGTGGGAGTGGGGAGGAGCAGAGGGCTCCAGCATCTAAACCAGGAAGCGAAGTTAAGTCCAAGTCGACACATTCAAAGATGCCCTGTAGCCTTTTGCCTACTCTGGGGTCCAGGTCTGTGCATTTTGCTCCCATCAGAATCTCGTCAGGCCAGGACCCTGTGCCTAGTCAGGCCAAGCCCCCCTCTCCTGGTATGCACACATCTTAATGTGCTCAGGGTCTGATGAAGGGAACCCAGAGGCTCTGGAAGCTGACAAAACAGATACCCTGTGGCTCCAGGGCCAGACAGAGAAGGGTGCCTGGATGGAGTGGGAAAGAGCCACAGAATCTACATCTGGGAAGGTGGGGTTCAGGGAAAGCAGAGGCCATTCCCACAGCTGCTATCTCTGCCTTCACAGTACATCCTGCAAGTGGCCACGCCCGGCCACTGCCACTCCACTTGTGGTCTAGACCTGTGTCTTCTTGTCCCACGCCTGCTCAGAGCTGAGCTGTGAAGGGCTCCTGTGAAGGGCAGATGCTTAATGGGCAACTAAGGCCACACCATGACAAGAATAGAACCCTAAGAAGAAGAGAAGCAGGGGGTCCTGAAGCTGGGCCATACTGCATGCTGGGAGCCCAATGTGGGGACATGCTGATAAGGTCAGGATGCTACCCCAAGGTCAGTGTCCACAGGCAAGGGTCCCGACCACAACAGCAGATGAGACCCCAGCAGATCATACTGACTCCCCAGATGTACCCAGGCCTGGGCCAGACACATGTACTCCATTCACACATCTTTACTGAGACCATGTGTGTCACACCTTTTTCAGGACATGTGGACAGAAAGCAAGAGGCACAGGAAAAAACCCTTCAGCTTAGGGTGGGGGCGGTTAGCTCAAGGGAGGCAGCCTAAGTGGGTCGGGGCACCGAGCTGGAGGGGTAGGTCGGGGCATTATCTGGAGCCGGGGCAGCCCCAGGCAGAGGTCGGGGCAGCAGCGAAGGCTCACCCTCACACGCTGCTTCTTGTGTTGCACACTGTCCAGCTCATCGTCCTCGTCGCTGTCCTCGTCCTCACAGTTCTGCAGGAAGGGGATCTGCTCCAGCACGGAGCCCCCCAGGCGTTCCTTGCCATCTTTGCCAGCGGCATTCCTGCCAAGACAGGGAAGTAGACAGAGGGATGTCAGTTTTGCCAGGTGACAGAATTCAAGAGAGGGAGACACCCCAGGCGTAGCTGGGCTCCTAAGGCCCAAGGACCCTTGGCTTTGAACACACACAGCCTCTTAGCCCTGGGACCCTTGTATAGACCTAAAGCTACCTACAGCCACACCGAGTCCTCACTGTGGTGACAGAGCATGCCCCTCCCCTCTGCCCCCGCCGTCCCCTGAACATGCCTGCTCCACATCCAGCCAAGTCAGAGATAAGCTGGGAAGACGCTGTCACTGCCCACCAGCCCCCTGCCTTATCCGCCACAGGCAGCAGCCACTCTACAACACTCAGTCACCTCCAACACTTCAACTGTCAGCTAATATGAACATGGAGAGCCGTGCCCCACCATATAGGCAGCATTCATCCTCTGCCTCCTGTCTTCAAGGGGAGCCAGACTCCAATACCAAGTGCAGGCAGCATGGACAGACTCAGATGTCCTCCCATCATTACAGACTCCCAGCCCCCCTGCTGTCTTCTGTCACACCAGAGCTGTCAACTGCCAGGACACAGTTCCTACTTCTGATGGACATCAATGTAGAACATCCTCTCTGGCTGTTTGAGACCACTTTCTTTTGAGGACTTCCTCCTCCTCCTCCATCTACCTTTGTCCCCTCTCTGGCTGCTACTTCCTCCAATCTCTAGACCTAGGAGCCCTCAGGATCCACAGGATCCCCAAACACATCAGTGTGTTGGTAAACTAGAGATATTCAGGGCTCCCAGCTCCATGTGGCCTCCTGGTGCGACACACAGGTGTCTTCCCTTCACAGCTGCATCCACTCCTGCTTTCCTCATGTCCCCCCCCCAAGTCCTTTACAAGAGACCATTTCTTACCTGTCCATTGCTAACGGCCACCAGCACTGGCCTAGACCCTGCCTGCTTCCGCAATCTCTCCTCAAAGCAGACTAAGATGTCAGATGATATACCCCTGCTGGAAACCACTGGCCTCCCACAGCCCTGTGGGTAAGCATCCACTGTTTATCGTGGCCTGGGAGGCACTCCGTGATCAGCCTCCCGAGATCTGGCCTCACCACAGACCACAGGCCACAAAGGCTCATGTGTTTACTGCAGCAGCCGTGCCACACAGGTCTCCTGCTCCCACACATAACAAGCCCGATCTGTCTCAGAGTCCGGCCCTCAGTACTTCCCCTGCCTAGACAGCACTCCTTCCTGCTCCTCTCCTTCCCAGTGCCACCCCACAGAGCGAGCCTCCCTCCTAGCCACCAACACACACTACTGCTGTTACTTCTTTTTCGTTTTGTTTTGTTTCCCTGTGTGGCCTTGGCTGTCATGGACTCTTTGTAGACAGGGTTTCTCTGTGTAGCCTCAGCTATCTTTGACTCACTTCGTAGACCAGGCTGGCCTCAAATGTGCTATGTAGCCAAGAGTGATCTTGAATTTCTAATCCTCCTGCATCTACCTTCTGAGTGCTGGGATTACCGGCATGGGCCATCACATCTGGTCTATGCAGTGCTGCTGATGGAACCTAGGACTTCATGCATACGAGGCAAGCCCGCTACCATCCAAACTACATACACTCTCAACTTCATCATCTGTTTGTTTGTTTGTCCAGGTTGGTCTCCAACTTCTGAGGTCAAGCACTCCCCTGCCTCTGTCTCTGCCTCCTGAGTAGCTGTGACCATGGCATGCCACGGTACCTGGAAATCTTACTTTCTTCACATTCCTGATAGCACTTAGCATCACCTAATGGTGACTTAGTGCTTGTGACGAATACCAACTACCGATGGGAAATGAACAAATGAGCCCCCTAAGACAAGGACAGAGGCCTCACATTACTGCCCTCTGTAGCCAAACTACCCGAGGTCTGTCTTCAGCTAGGAGCCTGAAGCTGGAAGCCTGGCAATGGTGGCGCCCACACACAACCTGGAAGGGCTGGCGCAATGGCTGGGAGCACCTGACGTCATGCCCTGCCTTCCTCAGGGGAGGAGGACCAGGCTCCCGCTGGGTCAGGGTCTCACCGCTTGATCTGTTCCTCGATCTGTCTCACCAGCAGAGACTCGCCACCGCTAAGTCCTCCGGGAGCTGGTGAAGCCCTGGGGGCCCCCTCGATTGGCTCAGCAGCCCCATTGAGCTCCAGCGAACGGCCCAGAAGGGAGCGCACACGCTTGGACCGCATGTCCAGGATGGTATCCGTGTAGCCCACCTCTTCCAGGTACCTGTGGGAGCAGAGCCAGGGCAAGTAACACATGAACCGAGCCGCTTCTGACTGCTGGGGCCACGCAGAACCCAGCAGCCTTCTGAGGGGCCACCAAAGAGCAGACGGCAGTTTTCAGAAGCAACCCCTGAGCAGCAGCTTGGCTTCTGATTCTTATCAATGGAAGCCCTGGTCCCCATGCACGCTGCTATGGCACACGGCGTCCCCAACATGTAGGGGAGAGCCCACGTGCAGGAACAGCCAGATGTCCACGGATGGACGCCAGGCAGAAGGTGACGAAGGCAGAGCCATCGAGAGATGGCTATGATCAGCAGCACAGCGAACATGGTGTATGCTCCATGTTCCACGTGACTTCAGGTTTTATAAAAATGGAAAAACGAGTGTGAAGGCGTGTGTATGTTTTCATCACACACAGACACACCCTTGTGCTTGCTTCCTGGACGCCTAGAAGACAGACATAAACTGCCCAACAGTGACCTCTGCAGGGGAGGATCCAGGACACAAGAGTACACTGTTTTTTCTGCAGTACTGGGGATGGGCCCCAGGGCCTTGAGCATGCGAGGCAAGCGCTCTACCGCTGCGCTACATCCGCAGTCCACAAGAGAGCGCTGTGGATCGGTCTACTTACTTCTACACCTGAGCATTTATTACTTCTGCAACTTAAAAAACTGAAGCCAGCTGAGACTGGCCTAAAGGAAAAAGAAGAGACAAAGATGAAAAAGTCAATCCTGGGTATCTGCGGCTTCCAAAGTTAAGAGACAACACTGCCTCGCTGCCCTGCTGGAGGCCCCTTTGGACACTTGTGCCCTCCTTGGCTTGTTCCATCTCTGCAATGCCCGTGTGTGTGGCCCAGGCTCTTATCTCCCAGGGGACAATCTGGAAGGTGGCTCTAGGGGTGACTAGCCGCTTGAGATCACACTGCAGGCCTAGTAAGAATCAGGGGCAAGCCAGCAGTTACATAGTGCAGTGCTGTGGGGTGCCAGGCAGATCCACGGTAACCGAGGCTGGCTCTCATTAGATCATTTCACAAGCCCCTGGCTTATTTGTGCTCGCTGAAGCTGGCAGAGGTTGGCGGACACTGAGCTGAGGGCAGTCAAGGTCAGCTTCCTGAGGTCTACACATCCTAAGACTAAAGTTTTAAAGTAGCTCTCAGCAGAACACCTCAGAATGGATTGGCTCTGGAGATCTTTGGCTTCCCAGCAGGGCGCCTATTACACAGTGGTGATTTTTGTGGTGCTGGGGATGGATGCCAGGGCCTAGTGCACAGTAACTAAGGGCTCAACCTTTAAGCCACGCTCCACCCCATCAAACTGTTAACATTATGTAACCTAGGGATTTGACAGTACTTAGCAAACGCATTACAAATACCGGAACAGTAAAAGGAGAGTCCCAGCTGTTAACACAGCACAGAGCACACCACTTGAGAGACCGTGGTACCTCTCCAAGCACTGAGACTGACGGTGGAGATGCCAACATGTACAGGGTCACATTTCCTCAGGATAGGATTACTTACTTCTCAGATATCCTAAAATGTTAAAATCTTTACAGTAATAAAAATCCAGATTTGGCTGCAGGCTGGTGGCCCACTGACTCCGTGTTGGGGCCTTTCTCCTGTCAGAAGGCAGGCCAGCTCACTTCTCACAGGGAAAGCCAGTAGAGTTCACTTCTCTCTGAGGGCCTGGGTTGAGCCCACAGCACCCAGGTACTACTACTGCTATAACTTTTAAAAAAAGATCTATTTACTTATTTATTTATTATTCTGCCCGCATGTGTGCCTGCACATCAGAAGAAGGCATCCAGATCTCCTTATGGATGGTTGTGAGCCACCATGTGGTTGTTGGGAATTGAACCTTTGGAAACACAGATAGTGCTCTTAACCTCTGAGCCATCTCTCCAGCCCCAACTACTACCACGATAACTTTTAACATGACTCTTCTAAAAATATTTTTCCCAGCATCACTCTTTTAAAAGGAAATGTCAGAGAGGCATGCAGGGTCAAGTTGGGGTACAGGGGTGCCCCCTGCTGCAAGCCTTCCCTCTAGTTCCTATTGGGTGACAGGTCATTCCAGCTGTGGGACAGGAAGGCCTGTGGATTCCTTGGGATTATCTCCTGAGCCAAGTATGCCGTGTGTCTCATGCCCCATCCTGTCTCACCCCTCCCCTCACTCACTGTCGCAGAAGCTGTCGCCCCTCCTTCCACACCAATGGGCTGTTCTCCAGTGTGACTGACTCCACAGGGCCGTTGGAGACTGGAGAGAGAAAAGAGGAGGCTGTCTCAGGCAGGGCACAGAAACCTCCCGTCACCCTCTATCCTCTCACATCAATGTGCCACTATCACAGGCCTGTCCCTACTTCCTGAGTGCGCTCTACCCTCCCTCTCTCTCTCTCCCTCTCTCTCTCTCTCTCCCCCTCTCTCTCTCTCTCTCTCTCTCTCTCTCTCTCTCTCTCTCTCTCTCTCTCTCTCTCTCTCCTGGAAGCTCTCCTCACTGCTAGGCTGTGCCTCCACATGTATGGTTGGCAGCTGCTTTCTTATGCAAGGAGTGGGCAGGCTGGAACTGAGCCGGCTGTGCACTTCCTGGAGCATCTCTGTGTGTTTCCCATGCTGAAAAGCAAGGGTAGCGGCACAGGTCTGAGCTCTCAGGTGAAGTGAGGCTGGCTAGGAAACCCACTCTGTGCATCACTCATCAGGTATCCACTGGACATCCACAAGGCTAGCTGGATGCACAGGCCATGCCAGTCAAGAGCTTACATCTTGGCAGGGGGAGCACAGCATGAGACCATGGCCTCCCTAGGCCCAACAGGCGAGACCTTCACAGAGGCCTGAGACCAAGCTCCCCGCACCACACACAGGCAAGCACAAGCACACTGGTGCCCTTGCCACCGGGTCCACCTACACTGACTGGACACTAGTGCCTCACTCCCATGGGCATCTGATCCCTTCTTCCAGAAGCTTAAGCCGCCAGTGCCCACAGAACAGGCCCACATCTGTTCTGCTCTCTGCTGTGCCCCTGCTCTGTGACAGGAAGCCAGTACCTCGTGTTTCAGTTCTGGGGGGTAAATGACTGAGTGACAGCTCAGTGCAAACACCACCTCTTCAATGAAGTCCTCCCTATGCCTTCCGCAGCACACTAAAAATAGTTCCACTCACTCTCCTAACAGGAGGCAGGAGCCGCTGGGCCATCCGTCATGTCCCCAGGAGGACATCAGGATGGCAGACGGGTAGGGCTAGGCACAGTGTCTGACAACAAGGATGCCAACTCCACCCCATCCCACCCCTCTGGCCGCCACTGCTTTTCATGGAGCAGAGAGGAAGCGCAGGCCACCTGCGACTGCTCTACACCAAGCAGCTGCTGTCTGGGGTGCCTCTGGGGTGCCTCTGGGGGTGCCACGGGAGGCTGCAAGGGAAGTACCTTGTTCTGACAGATCTGCCTTCTTCTCCCCCTGATTCAGGTCTGTTCCAAACTTCAGTTTATGATATTTGGCCCTAAAAGAACAAATAATAATGAGTAGAGAAAGGAGAGTACACAGGCCTGGAGGCCACCTCAGGACCCCAGGGGCCCCCATCCACTCCCGGACCCACAGGCCCCAGCTCTAGGATTCTCCTGCAGCCTCAGCTCCGCCTCAGAACCATGGCCAGTAACACCGGCAGATTACGGCAAGAACAAGCAAGGTAGCAGCTGTCCAGAATTGGGGCACATAGCAGGTTCGCCACAGCCCTAACGCTGCTGTCATCTGCTTCACCCCACTCCTAGGGATGATGGGAAGAGGACAGTGGATGATGGGAAGAGGACAGCGGAGAAGCCTCCTTTGCTGGCAGGAGCGTGGCTAGGCACTGGTCACCCGTCTGGATCGGGGGCGTCTCTGGCCGGGGCAGGGCTCACCTCTCCTGCTTCAGCGCGTACTCCAGCATCTTGATGCGCCGCACCAGGTCTGTCTTCAGATTCTCTTGGCCTTTCCTCTCACCCTGGAGGAAAGCCACCTGGGCCTGGGACAGGAGAGGGATGGCAGAGATCAGGGGACACACCTTCCTCCTTATTCAAGCACAGCGCCAGCCCCTCCCCAACAGTGAGAAGAGAGGACATGCTGGGCCCACCTCCAGGGTTTTGGGAGCCCGAGGCAGAGGTATTACTATGAGTTCAAGTCCAGTATGGGCTAAGATAAGGCTCTATCTTTTAAAAAAGGAAAAAAAAAATTAAAAAAAGATGGAGTCATCTTTAACCCATGAACTTCAAACAGGGACAATCCAACCTGACCTGGCTGTGGCCTTCTGAGGAGTTAGGTCAGTGATGGTGTTGGCGGTGTTAAGTATTAACAGCCCAGCCGGGCGGTGGTGGCGCACGCCTTTAATCCCAGCACTCGGGAGGCAGAGGCAGGCGGATCGCTGTGAGTTCGAAGCCAGCCTGGTCTACAAAGGGAGTCCAGGACAGCCAGGGCTACACAGAGAGATCCTGTCTCAAAAAACCAAAAAAAAAAAAAAAAAAAGTATTAACAGCCCTGGGCTCTTCCCGCCCCCATCAGAGTTGCTGTCCCTATGGTTGCTGGTGGAGGTGGTGTCCTACTATTCCTTCAGAGCATCTGTTGCTGGGCGGCGTAGGAAGCTGCTTCTGGCACTCAGGGACAAGAGTAGGAGGTGAGCTCAGCTCCCACTGCAATGCAGAAGCTGTTCGGAGCTTTATGCTGCCCAAGGGATGAGGAGATGTGCCCCAGACCCGGCCTCCGGTTCCTGCCAAGCTCTCTTCTCTGCCTGCAAGCTTGGGCTGCCCCAGTCGGCTCCAGTCTGTCAACAGGTCATTAGAGACACCGGGCCACCAGTCTTCAAGGCAAAGCCTGTCGCTCCACAATCACGTTCCAGAACCCAGAGCACGGCTCTCTCACTGGCTTCCCCAGCATGGCTCCACTGTTCCTGTCCCGGGCAGCCTGAGAGCGGCTATGCAGCTCATTTGCTGCAGACACTAAGTAGCGCATGGGGTCTTCCTCTGCTGAGAGAGTGGACCACAGTGGACACTGTTCCTCACATGCTGCTCCAGCCTGCAGTGAGGGCTGCTGTGTCAGTCCTTGCCTTAACCTCTCTTCATTCTCTCTCTGTGTCCACTAGTTCAAATGCCCAGCTAGTCAAGGGGACCCAGCCCTTGACATCGGGAAAAGCGCCTAGGAGGCCAGGCCCCTGGGGACACTGTCTTCCTGGTGCCCTGCTTTCTGCACATCACAGGACTGCTCAAGTGCTTCCAGGCTGACCCGGCCAATTCTTCCAGGCAGTGGTCAGATGCCCAGCCATGCTGCTTAGCCTCTCCTTCGGGCTAGCATAGCAGGGACCTATCTGCCCTGTCCCCCTGCCCAAGGCTTGCTATCTCTCACCTCTGCTTTTACCCAGGGTTAACAGAGAACTGAGGCTGACCAGAAGCTAGGTAAGAGGAGGGAGTTGTAAGCAGAAGACAGAGACAAGCGGGCAGGGTAGACTGATGGCACTCTTAAATAAAAGTACATCAAGGTTGCATCAGAGTGAACTAGGGTTAGTGAAGAGAGTGGGTTAAAAGGACCACGGGCCAGAGATAAACATGGTGTCTATTGGAAGAGCACAGAGAAGCCACAGAAGAAAGCTACAACCAGGTGTGCATGTCACCAAAGTCATTCCACTTGTGAATTTAGCGAAGCTCAAAGAAGAGGCAATCCAATAAAAAGGAATAGCCAAAGAAATCCTGGACCTGGGCAGTGGTGGCGCACACCTTTAATCCCAGCACTCAGGAGGCAGATGCAGGCGGATCACTGTGAGTTCGAGGCCAGCCTGGTCTACAGAGAGAGTCCAGGACAGCCAAGGCTACACAGAGAAACCCTGTCCTGAGAAAAAACAAATAAAACAAAAAAAGAAACCCTAGGACAGGACTGAGGATGTTGGGGGTGCTTACCCAGCATGCATGAAGCTTTAAATTTGATCTCCAGCACCACATAAAATTTGGTATGATGGCATTAATACCTGTAGTCTTGGCACATATGCGAATAAATCAATGCAATGAAAACTTGTTTAAAGCCCAGAAGCATTGAGAAGGGATGAGTGGGGGTCTCGCCCGCAGCCTCTCGTTCTGCTGCCCTCTTCCCAGCTCCTCTGGTGGAAAAGAGGAAGGAGAACCAGGAAGACGTGGCTGAAGTGGTTTCGATCAGTGGAATCCCACCAGAAATGGGAAGTTTTGGCACTAGCCTGTCTGACTGTCTCCTACATGACAGCAGCAGGCAAGCTGGAAGCTGGGAGTGCCATGCCCTCCAGTCCCGGGGGCCCCAACACCCTGAGTTCTGACTTGGGACTGCCATCTCTCCCAGCATGCCCCGCTCTCTAAGGCAGCATCTTCCTGAACACAGAGCCATTCCTGCTGCAGACCTTCCCATCAGCAAGTGCCCACTGGATCCCAGAGTGCCCAGGAGGCTGAGGGGAGGAGGGGACCGCACACTTCTCCTTGGCACTTCATCTACTCTCTCCATCACCAGGACATGAGGTTCAGACCTCTCCTCACAGCTCCCTTCTCAGGAGCGTATAGCAGAGCTCCACAACTGACTACATGCATGAGCGCAGTCTCCTGAATAAAGCAGCCTCTTCCAATGGTCTAGAAGCTTCTGAGGGCAGGAGCCACCCATGCCCACATATTCCCACTGATTATCAAAGTACACCTGCACCACTTCTCTACTCTGAGCCCTCTTCCCACGGGTGTCCTGGGCACTGGCTGCACAGTGGGTTTCATATCCTAAACACCCAGGACCAGCTCCTCAGTGCTGACGCTGCCCAGTCATGAAGGGTCTCATGGGAGCTGGCCTTCAGAAGGCCTGAGTGGTCGGGCATGGTGGCGCACGCCTTTAATCTCAACACTCAGGAGGCAGAGGCAGGCAGATCACTGTGAGTTCGAGGCCTGCCTGGTCTACAAAGCAAGTCTAGGGCAGCCAAGGCTACACAGATAGACCCTGTCTCAAAAAACAAAAACAAAAACAAAACCAAAAAGGAGGCCTGACTGCTGGGCAGGAAAAAGATGGGAGAGAAAGAATGCTGCTTGCCAGACGTGCTGGTGCACACCCATTATAAAGGATGGGATAACTCCTATCATGGTGCAGGCCTATAACTCCAGCACTCCAGAGCCTGAGCACAAGCACTGTGAGTTTGAGGCTATCCTGAGCTACAGTGTAAGACCTGAATCAAAAAAATTAAAAGGTGGGGCTGGAGAGATGGCTCAGAGGTTAAGAGCACTGACTGCTCTTCCAGAGGTCTTGAGTTCAATTCTCAGCAACCACATGGTGGCTCACAACCATCCATAATGTGATTCGATGCCCTCTTCTGGTCTATAGGTGTACACAGAGGCACAATACTGTATACATAATAAATAAATAAATAAATAAATAAATTAATTAAATAAAAAGGGGCCAGATGTGGTAGCAAGTGCCTTTAACTCAAGCACTCAGGAGGCAGACCTATGTGGGAGTGAGGCGTAGAAAGGGCATCTCTGAGTTTAAGGCCAGCCCAATCTACTGACCTATATATAGAGTTACAATAGAGCCATAGCTACACAGCAAGACCCTGCCTCACTTCTCCAGTACTGGACTACAAGTGTGTGCCATCGGGCCTAGTTGTTTTTTTTTTTTTTTTAAGGTGGGGGGGTTCTGGGGAGTCAAACTCAGGTCCGCATACTTGCACAACATGTACTTTGCCAACTGAGCAGTGTCTTGAGGCCTCGAAGCCATTTCTGGCAGGGGGAAAGGTAGAAATCATCCTGAAATTCAGTGACAAGGGTCAAGATAAATGAGTTATGATCTAAATACCCAAAGGGAACACTACAGGGTTATGAAAAATACGAGCTCTCTGTGCTGATAGGAAAAGGAAACTAAAATGTAGACCTTATAAAGAGTCACAAAGTGCTATAGCCTAGCACATTTCCACTCGCTCCAGGGCGGACACACACACACACACACACACACACACACACACACACACAGCCTGATGTTTGACTTATAATGTATCAAAAGCACAAAGTAAGTGACGATTGATGCCGCAGCCCCACAGACTATTCTCCGTGCCACAAAAGGTTACTAAGTGAGGGGACAGACACGCATCTCTCATCAGGAGCGCACACCTGTAATCCTAACACTTAGAATGCTGAGGCAGGAGGATGGTAAGTTTGAGTACACAGCCAGGGGGCGGAGATGTTAGAGTGGATGCTGTCATTTGTACTCAAGCCAAGTTCCAGAGACCAAGAGTCAGCCTCGCACTATGCTAGGACGGCCTGGGTAACCTGGTGAGGCCTGTAAACTCCCCTGGAGACTTTCCTCACTAGTGCTGCTAGTGCTGAGAGGGAAAAGACACAGGTCAACACAGCCACTCGCTGCTGTGACCCACACTATTTGTCTTCTCGAAACCCCGTTCCTCCTCTGCTTATGAAAAAGAAAGAGGAAGGGATACCGTTTCCCCCTCTTGGAACGCTACAAGAATTAAACGACAGCATATATCATAATACGTAATACCCTGTTAGGCACATAATATGCCCTGAATGAATAGCAGCTGCTGTCATTATTGCTGAGTGAGGTAATGACATTGGCCCTGCCTACATAATGGGGGTATTGAGAGGATCTGATGAGATGTATGCTGGGAGAGAGCCTTGGTTAGAGTTGGGCACAACACGAGGAGAACTTACGTAAGGATTTCTCTCCCACCTCCCAGCCTCAGCTACCACCAGCCCAGGATGGAAGCTAAACACGCAAAAGTAGAACGCTCCCTCCGTTCATCCCATGGACAAAATTTGAGTCAAGTCACTTGTTTGGGGCCCTACCTCAATTAGACAGGGAAAGAGCACACTGGAAACACAAAGATGGGTTGCCAGAAGCCAAGTACTGGCTATTTTTGTTCATAACATCCCATCTTACGAGGCGTCTGACTCCTGGTGGCCCACCCCTGAAGGCCTCAAAGTGCCCACCTTTCTGACTGCCTAGATCCTAAAGGCCACACTCTACAGGCTGTACCTTTCTCAAGGTCACAGAAACCCAGCCCAACTCCTGTTCCATGAGGCGTCAGTCACCTGGCACGCTCTTTTCCACAGACCTTCTAGGTCCTTTTCGGCACCTTGTACACACACTTTTCTCCCGGAGTCTCTCCTTACCCTGTCTTCCCCCTTCACCCAAAGGCACTTCCATTTCTTTTCACCGGGTGCAACACTGGTGCTCTTGGCTTCACGCTAGATCTACCCAACAAACGCCCCTACAGTTCAGGGCTCCCTACTTAACATCTTCACATCTTTCAATACCTGAACCACCATCACTCGGATCCCTCCAAGCCCCCAAACTGTCGCTCCCCTCTCTCCAGCTCTCCTAGGGGAGCCTAGGGTATGCCCCCTGCCCTCTCTGTGATTCCGCCCGAACGAACCCCTCCTCCCCTACATCCCCCAAAGTGTCCTTCTTGGACAGGAGGCCACCCACTTCACCCTGGGACATCTCCCGTAAACCTTCCTCCCACCCTCAGAAGTCCTCACGCAGCCACCTTTCAATTCCCCCACGCCGGACACTCCCCCAAGCTACCCCCGCCCGGATCCCAGCTCCCAAGACTTCCTCTCTTCACTCCTTGCACCCAGGGGATGTCAAGAGCGTGTCACCCCACAAGACACCCCCGTCCATCCCACCCTGACAGCCAGCCTCTGCTTTAGGATCCCGATGCGAGGTGTGGCGTTATCGATTCGCCCAGACTCCCCCCTCACCCCCCCCCCCCCCATCCACTTTCTCAGCACTCCGTCCCCGAGGACCCGGAGTCGCATCGCCCAGACGTCCTTAGGCTTGGGCCCGTCACTCCCACTCGCGGCTCCCCGCCGACCCGGCTCGGTCCCGACCCGGCCCGCGTCCCGCCGTGAGGCCCCGGGGACCCCGCCGCTGGCCCGTCGCCGTCCCCGCCCGCCCCCTCCCGGCCGTCCCGGCGGCCATTGCTCCAAGATGGCGGCGGCGGCGGCGGCGGCGGCGGCGGCGGGTGAGGCGAGGCCGGGCAAGGCTGGGGCGGGGGGCACGGGAGGGCGAGGGCGGCGGCGGCGGCGGCGACAGCGCTCACCTGCAGCTCGGCGCGCTCGGCCTCCCAGCGGGCCTTCTCGGCTTCGAAGCGTGCCCACTCGTGTTGGATAAAGTGCAGGATCCCTGGCAGGCTGAGGGGCTCCGGGCCCGCCGTGGGGCCCGGGCTGCCTCCGCCGCCACCTCCTTTACCTACCGGGACGGGCCCGGGAGCAGGGCTGGAGGCCGGGGCCGCCGCCGCCGCCGGGTTGGGAGCCGTGCCCGAGCTCAGAGGGCGACAGGAGGAGGCGGCCGATGCGACCGCGGCGGCCGCTCGCTCCTCCATCATGGAGGCCCCCGGGCCGGCCCGCGCGCCCGCTGTGCCTCGCGCGCCTGCGCGGACGCGCAGCTTCGCACACGCACACACACCCTCCGGCTCGCGGGCGCGCGCGCGGGCGCTCACCCTCTCTCGGCGGGGGCGAGGGGAGCGGAGGCGAGCCCCGGGGTTGGGCGCGAGCCTCGCCCACCCTGGTCCACCACCACCAGCACCAGCACCCCTCCTCGATGGTGCGCGCGCGTGCGCGGGGGGGGGGGGGGGGGGGGGGAAGGGGGGGGGGGGGGGGTTGCGGACAGGGACGGGGAGGGGCTGCCTCAACTTAGGCAAAGGTCCTACGCCGCCCCTCTCAATTGTCTCCTCTGTGGGAATGAGACTGGACTTCTTTCTGGCTTCCCCCCGCCCCTCCACCCAGTGTCAGAGCCCTATCCCTATACAGATGTAAATACACCTCTCCCCACCCCCACCCCGCATCACTTTCACTTTTTAATGGGGGTGGGGGGGAGGAATAGACAACCTGGGGTGGGGAGTGGATTCTATTCGGAGTCCTGACCATGTCGGTTGTCATAGTAACCCTAGCCAACCTGGAGACCTCTTCCAGCCCCCCTCCCGTTTTTTCATTATGTGGATTCCCAACCTCTACTATCACTGCACCAAGGAGGAGGTTGCTAAGGTAACCCAAGTCCCTGGTGGTGCTTCTGACCCTATCCTCATCAGTTGCTATAGCAACCTTCCTTCACCTACTGCTCAGGTAGAGGAGTACCCAGCCCCAAAGACAATCGTTCCTCTAAGAGGAATGTCTCTGCCCCACCCCCTCCCCCATCGAACCCAGTTGGCATTACCATGGAAACCATCTCCCCTTCCCATATGGGAGGTCCATGGACAAACCAACCAGGTGTTTTTATTTAGAAGAGAAGTGCTGCTGTGGGACAGTTGCTATGGTTACAGGGCCTGGACCTTTTCCAGGGAGGATGAGAAACAATCAAAGCCACGTCCTGGCTACAATCACAGGGCAATCACCCACCTTCTAGTGATCCTAGGAACCAGGTCCAGGAAGATAGGGGATGTTTTAGGATTATCTCCAAAGGATGCATGTGTCGAGGGAAGGGGTTGTCATGGTAACAGCTGCTGTCACTTCTGCCCTTCTTTTGGACACCATCGTATGGAAGAGGGATAGGTATAGCTAACGGTTGATAACTCTCCACTCCCCAGATGGTTGAAGTGGTAAAACCAAGTTTATGGACTTCGGACAGGAGAAAAAAGCCCTTGGCTTTGTAAATGCTGCTTCTGTCGGTAGAATGAAATTGCACTTAGTTGTGTGGCGTTGGCTCATTTGATGTTTTCTGGTTCCTCCCTTAGCAGCCCAGATGACCCAAGGTGGGACCACCCTCCTTAATCGCCCTCAGCCTGAAACCTAGGGAGGTAAGAGTCCCTTGATGTCACAACGGCCACACGGATACTGCCCTTCCTATGTCCTTAAAGGCTTTCCTGAATAGATGATCTTTTTGTACCTATTGTGGGTGATAAGGTTCAGGCCAATTCCAAATAATACGCTTACACACACCTTAAATTTTTCAATTGTTTATTTGTTGTGTGCACACCCATGCATGGAGGTCAGAGGACAGCTTGCTGGAATTGATTCTGTTGTTTGGGTCCTGGAGACTAAACTGAAGTCAGGCGTGGTTGTCCAGCACTTTTACCTGCTGGGCCATCTCAGCAGACTTTAAGCACTGTTTGGCTGTTGGCTGTTGCTTTGGAATGTTTTTTAATCCTCCTGCCTCCACCTCTCCAGGACTGGGATTATAAGCATTTAACGCCTCATCCAGCATACATGATATTTGGGGGAAAGGATGGAAAACCAGTAAGATCTCAGTGTCCCTCTCCCTCCTGTGACCAGTGATGCTCACTCATGCCCCCTGCTGGTCTCTGACCTTATTACCACTAAGTTGTTCTGGTTTGCCTGGCTCAGAGCTGCCCCATTGCAGATCTCTGAACACAGAGGCTGGGCTTTGGCTGAGAATATAGCTCAGCTGGTGGAGTGCTTGTGGAAGATAGTGGTACATGCTTGTAATCCCAGCCCAGCCCTTGGCAGGTAGAGTCAACCCTCAGCTACATCCCTAGTTCAAGGTCAGCCTGGCCCACATGGAGACCCTGTCTCAAAAACAAACACAAAACACCCTGGCACAGAGTACTTGGTAAGTACCTGCTTGCTGATATTCTGACTTCCGGTTGATAAGCCACGTGCCATATTCAGCTTTACAAGTGCCTGTCAACTTAGCGCTGGAAAAGGCTTATGAGTTATAGTGTAAGAGTTGGGCTATGTGATTGCAAAAAAGATTCAGAGTTGGGTGGACATGGTGGCATATGCCTGTAATCCCAGCAGTGGGAAGGCAAGTGGTTCTTAGTTCAAAGCCAGCCTTCAAATGAGAACCCCCCCCATCTTTTTTTTTTTAGACAGGGTTTCTCTGTGTAGCCTTGGCTGTCCTGGACTCCCTTTGTAGACCAGGCTGGCCTTGAACTCACAGCAATCCACCTGCCTCTGCCTCCCGAGTGCCACCACGTCTGGCTGAGAACCCCATCTCAACATGACAGTTTATTAGGGTATTTTGGGTTTTGAGACAAGGTCTTGTGTACCCCAGGCTGGTGTCACACTCATACACACACACAGTTTCTGCCCCTAGAATTCGAGGATTAAGGGCAAGCGCTACTGTGCCCATTGAAGCAGGATTCTAGAGCTAGGGATTCTAGAGCTAGGGATTCTAGAGCTAGCTTCTTCTTGTGTCAAATCCCATGTCCTTCTTCTCAGCTGTGTGACTTTGAGCAGGTGACTTCACCTCTCTGTGTCTCCATTTCCTCACTTTATTTTTATTTAAATGTGTGAGTGTTCTGCCTGCATGCATGTCTGTGCACCACATATGTGCTTGGTGCCCACAGGGGCCAGAAAAAGGCATCAGAGCCCCCTGGAACTGGAGTTACAGACAGTTGTGAGCAGCCATGTGGGTGCTGGGAATTGAATTCCAGTGCTCTTCACGGCTGAACCATCACGCCACTCCAGCCCTGTTCTTTATTGTATTAAGGATTAAACATAAGATACCTTTTTGTGCTGTGCAATTATGTCACTAAAAGCCACTCCTCCAGCGGACCCCTCGATGGTGAATTTTAGACTAGCCCTCTATTGCTGATCTATGCCCCCAGACCCCCTTTTATTTATTACGTATACAGTGCTCTGCCTGCATATACACCTGCATGCCACAAGAGGGCACCAGACCACATTATAGATGGTTGTGAGCCACCATGTGGTTGCTGGGAATTGAATTCAGGACCTCTGGAAGAGCAGTCAGTGCTCTTAACCTCTGAGCCATCTCTCCAGCCCAGCCCTCTTTTAAATAAAAAATAAAATATAGAAGACCGGGCATGGTGGCGCACGCCTTTAATCCCAGCACTCAGGAGGCAGAGGCAGGCGGATCGCTGTGAGTTCGAGGCCAGCCTGGTCTACAAAGTGAGTCTAGGACAGCCAAGGCTACACAGAGAGACCCTGTCTCAAAAAAAAAAAAAACAAAAAACTGTGACCTAATGCACTTTACGTCAAACGCGTCATCTTAACCAGTCTTGCACACACAGTCCAGTCGCACTAAGTACATTTACAACTGTGTGGCGTCCCACAACTGTAAACCCAACATTGGGAGGTAGCTGCAGAAAGGTCAGTAGTCCAAGGCTGGCCTCTGCTGCGTGGCCTGGGATATAAACACGCTCTCTTTGTTGGGCAAATAAGGCGCCAGAAATGTTTTATCTTGCAAAAACTAAAACTGGATGCTGAGGGTGTGTTTAAACTATTTGCCTGGATCCACCAGTGAGGGGCTGGGAGTGTGGCTTGGTAGATCATGTATCTAGCATGGGAAAGGCCCTAGTCTCTCTAGCATCCCAAGAAAAAATCAAAAGTCTACACCCTTCCTCCACCCGCTGGCAGCAACCAGCATTGTTTCTTCGTTGGGGGGTGGGGGTGGGGGCGGGGTTGAGTTCGGTTTGGGGTTTTCGTTTTAAACAGGCCTTCCTTCACGTTAACCTAAGAACTTAACTCACTCACAGTGTAGTTGAGTGGGGAACAGCGACCCCCTCCGGATGAAGTGACAATTTCAAGTGGTCCTCCTTGGGCCGGGGCATAAGCCAGCCTAAGTGGAGAGTCTGAGATCAGATCCAGGCAGAGGATCTGAGAGTTTGAGGGAGGGGCATGCTAACAACTTGTTCCAGGCTCCGTTTTCATCCTATCTCCCCAGGATGCCCTGGACCCCAAGGCTAGGGTCTGACATCGGGCCCCATGCGGCTCACCCGCTGCTGGGCTGCCCTGGCAGCCGCCATCATCCTCAATCTCCTAGTGTTCTTCTATGTGTCGTGGCTACAACACCAGCCCAGAAACTCCCGGGCCCGGGCCCCCCGCCGGACTCCTGCCGTTGGTCCCCGAGTCACCGTTCTGATTCGGGAATTTGAGGCTTTTGACAATGCGGTACCGGAGCTGGTGGATTCCTTCCTGCAGCAGGACCCGGCCCAGCCGGTGGTGGTGGCGGCCGACACACTCCCTTACCCACCCCTGGCCTTGCCTCGCATCCCTAATGTCCGCCTGGCGCTGCTCCAGCCGGCCCTGGACCGGCCAGCTGCGGCCTCGCGCCCAGAGACCTACGTGGCTACCGAGTTCGTGGCCCTGGTGCCTGACGGAGCGCGGGCTGAACCACCAGGTCACCTGGAGCGGATGGTGGAGGCGCTCCGAGGAAGCAGCGCCCGCCTGGTGGCCTCCCCGGTTGCCACCGCCAACCCTGCGCGGTGCCTGGCCCTGAACATCAGCCTGCGGGAGTGGACCGCACGCTACAGCCCAGCGCCCAGCGCGCCCCGCTGCGACGCCTTGGATGGCGACGCGGTGCTCGTGCTGCGCTCCCGCGACCTCTTCAACCTCTCGGCGCCCCTGGCGCGGCCCCTGGCCACCAGCCTCTTTCTGCAGACCGCCCTGCGCGGCTGGACAGTGCAGCTGCTGGACTTGACCTTCGCCGCGGCGCGCCAACCCCCGCTGACCACCGCCCACGCGCGCTGGAAGGCGGAACGCGAGGGGCGCTCACGGAGGGCGGCGCTGCTGCGCTCGCTGGGTATCCGCCTAGTGAGCTGGGAGGGAGGTCGGCTCGAGTGGTTCGGCTGCAGCAAGGAGAGCGCGCGCTGCTTCGGTACCGTGGCGGGCGACACACCCGCCTACCTGTACGAGGGCCGCTGGACACCGCCTTGCTGCCTGCGCGCGCTGCGCGAGACTGCGCGCTACGTGGTGGGGGTGCTGGAGGCGGCGGGCGTGCGCTACTGGCTGGAGGGCGGCTCGCTGCTGGGTGCGGCCCGCCACGGCGACATCATCCCATGGGACTATGACGTAGACCTGGGCATCTACCTGGAGGACGTGGGCAACTGCGAGCAGCTGCGGGGCGCGGAAGCTGGCTCGGTAGTGGATGAACGCGGCTTCGTGTGGGAGAAGGCGGTGGAGGGCGACTTCTTCCGAGTGCAGTACAGCGAGAGCAACCACCTGCACGTAGACCTGTGGCCCTTCTATCCCCGCAATGGGGTCATGACCAAGGACACGTGGCTGGACCACCGGCAGGATGTTGAGTTCCCGGAGCACTTCCTGCAGCCGCTGGTTCCCCTGCCCTTTGCCGGCTTCATGGCACAGGCCCCTAACAACTACCGCCGCTTCCTGGAGCTCAAGTTCGGGCCCGGGGTCATTGAGAACCCAGAGTACCCCAACCCTGCACTTTTAAGCTTGGCAGGCGGCTGAAGCCCTTGTGCCCGCGTCTGGGGCCAGGAGAGGAACAGCAGGGTACAGGAATCTATCTGGTTTTTGCCTTTGGAGTTCTGTGTGGATCTGGGTGTGTTTGTTTGATTGGGCAGTAGCGTTGTGCACTGGAGAAAAAAAAGGGGGAGGGGGTGAACAGGCCATGGAAGACTGGAGGTAGTCAGCAGGACAAGTCTAGCTTTGGCAGTAAGCAGAACCCAGCCAAAGACTGGAGCAGCACATAGATTCTTTTTTTTTTTTTTTTTTGATTAAGCCATGAGATGGGGCTATGTGTAGAGACCTCCTAGCCCAGCCCATCCTCGTAATGGAGGAAAGTGACGTCAAAGCCGAAGGATTTGAGTCCATCTTCATAGTCTCTGCCCTATATTTCAAGAGCCGTAGGACCGAAGGACTGACCAGCCAGCTTCAGCCTACCACATACAACTTAGGTGGCCCTGGACCAGTTCGGCCTCCGTCCGTGTCTAGAATCCTCAGGACCCTTAGCTGTAGTGTTTGCTTCCTCCACTAGAGGGCGGGTCCGTCCCGTTCCTGTTCATCTTTGATGCCCGCCCAGCGCCTCAACTTCCCAGCCCTCATCTCTGGTTTTCTTGGGGTGGCTCTGGGAGGTGGGACAGCACTGGCCACCTCCCGTCCTCTCTGAATGTGGTACTTCTCGCCCTGTAAGGTATCTGCTGCTTCTAACCCCATCGTGCTCCTGGAGGACTAAGAGCTTTGCTGTGGGATCGTGGCGGGCATATTACCTCCTCGTTTCAGTCCTCTGCACCAGTTTCCCTGCACCTGGTAAACCTTCGCCATAGCGCACAGTTATAAGGAGAGCTTACTGGGGCCCCCGCATACACACGGACGGATGTATCCTCACTCCCACCCCCCTGAAGTGACAGCTGCTATTACATACATTCTCCGGGGAGGAAAACTGAGGCCAAAATGACCGTTACTTATCTATAACCAGATAGTTTAGGAAGTGGCCAGTAGGGGACTTGGATTCAGGTCATCATTTCAAAGCCCACACTTCACGTCTTTAGGTCTCACTGTAGAGAATAGGACCCAAGTGGGGCCTTGCGGTGGCTGTGCCATTTAACAGGATTTTAAAAAAAGATTACCTTATTTGATCATGCATTTATTTATATTATGTTCAAATTGCTACTGCCTGGCTGTATATTGTTAAATACGACTTAAATTATGCTACTTTAAATTTAAAAAATTCAAGACGAATAGAGCCTTTTGTTTTCTCGCTTCATTCTAGGACTTGTTCCACACACTTCCGGCATGTGCCCCACCCCACCCACCACCCCCCAACTCGTTTTACTGGGAGGAGCAGGAGTTTGAGACAAGCTCTAACCTTCTGGCCCATGCTGGCTTCAAACTTAGGCTCCTCCTGTCTCTGCCAGCGCAGTGCTGGGATTACAAGTATGCGCCACAGTGACTGGTTTCAAAAGAGGCCTTCTGATGTTACTCCTTGACCCTGGAGTTTGCAATCCTCCTGCCTCAGTTTCCCAGATGCTGAGATTATAGGTCATGTGGTCCTGATTTTTTTTTTTTTTTTTTTTTTTAAAGCACAGGCCTAGGAATGTAGCTCTCAGATTTATCTAGCTTGCACAGACCCTAGGCCTGGTCTCGAAAAAATTAAGTAAGATGAAATGAAGAAAAGAAAAAAAATAAAATCATCATCATCATCATCATCGTCATCATAATAAAGGCTAACTATTAAAGCCGGGCACGGCAGTATGCATTTGTGATCTCAGCTACGTAGGAAGCTGAGGGCAGAGTATCTCCATCCCAGGAGGTCAAGGCAGCCTTCAACACAGCAGGACCCCAACCTGACCAAACTAAAGCCCACCAGGAGTGGCAGTTTGTACCTGCAAGCTCAGCCCTTGAGAAGGTGGAGGCAGGAGGAGCAGGAGTTCAGTTATCTACATGGAGTGTTCCAAGCCAGTCTGGGCTACAAGTGACCAAGTCCCCATAAAACAAAACAACTATTTGGTGGCGCACGCCTTTGATCCCAGCACTGGGGAGGCAGAAGCAGGAGGATCTCTGTGAGTTCGAGGCCAGCCTGGTCTACAAAGTGAGTCCAGGACAGACAAGAATATACAGAGATATCCTGTCTGGGAAAAAAAAAAAAAAGTGGGGGCTGGGGGAGTGGGAAGGGGGGCTCAGTGGTTAAAGTGCTTGTTATGTGTGCTGGTTAGTTTTTCTGTCAGCTTGACACAAGGCTGGGCTCTTCTAGGGAAAAGACCCTCAATTGAGAAAATGCCTCTATTAGACTGGCCTGTAGGCAAGTCTGTGGGGCATTTTCTTGATTAATTGATTGATGAGAGAGGGCCTAGCCCCACGGTGAATGGTGCCACCTCTGAGCAGGTGGACCTCGGTTATATATATAAAAAAAAAAAAGCAGGCCGAGCAAGCCATAGGGAACAAGCCAGTTAGCAGCACCCCTCCGTGGCCTCTGTTTCCATTCCCGCGCGGACTCCCTCCGTGACAGAGTGTGACTTGAGAGTTGTAAGAAATAAGCCCATGGGGCTGGAGAGATGGCTCAGTGGTTGAGAGCACGGCCTGCTCTTCCAAAGGAACCGGGTTCAATTCCCAGCACCCACATGGCAGCTCACAACTGTAACTCCAAGATCTGACACCCTCACACCAACACACATAAAATGAAATAAAAATTAAAAAAAAAAAAGAAAGAAAGAAGCCCTGTTCTCCCCAAATTGCTTTTGGCAGTGGGTTTTTTTTTGTCTTTTGTTTTTTTTAAAATCACAATAGAAACCTACCTAGGACACTGTCCAAGCATGAGGCTTGAGTTCAGAATCCAGCACCCATGGAACCTTCCACCGGGGGCTGGAGTTCCGGCTCGGTGCCCAAATAGACAAGCTGCTTTTGCAGAAGGCCAAGGTCCTGTTCTGCCACCCACACGGTGGCTCAGGACCACCACTAACCTTCCAGGGCATCAGAAAATACATAGGGCAACCTCATAGACATAAATAAAAGTATTAAGAGAGGGGCTGGAGAGATGGCTCAGTGGTTAAGAACACTGATTGCTCGTCCAGAGGTCATGAGTTCAATTCCCAGCAACCACATGGTGGCTCACAACCATCTATAATGTGATCTGATGCCCTTTTCAGCACTGTATGCATAATAAATATTTTTTAAAAATATTAAGAGAAAAAAAAAACCCAAAAACCCCAAAGCCAGGTAGTCATGGTTCACACCTTTAATCCCAGCACTTGGGAGGCAGAGGCAGGCAGAGCTCTGTGAGTTCCAGAATACTCTGGGCTACACAAATAAACCTTGTACAGAAAAAAACAAAGCAAAAACAAACAAACAAAAAGATAAACTATTGAGGTATGTCCTGGGGTGACAAGTGAGCAGAGACCCTCCCACCCAGTAATGATAATAGAGCCAGCAAGATGGCTCAGCAGGTGGTCACACTTGCTGTCAAGCTTGGCAACCTGAGTTGGATCCCCAGGTCCCACATGGTGGATGAAAAAGCATGCATGCCCTTCCCCAGTAAATTAATAAAGAAATACGTAAATTTACTGCTTTACTGATTGCCAGCCAAAAGAGAAACCATCCTACCTTTTAATGGCCTGTGCATCAAGATCAGACCAACTAAACGCACAACCTTCCTTGCAGGTGGAAATACTATGCATCTGTGCCCCATGCTGAAGTCTCCATTGTAAACACAGGGGTCTCGGTGAGACTACCCGCCTGTGGATTTTCCAGGGAGTGCAACACCCATGTAAAATGAGGGAAAGGTCTGTTGGCTTTCATTAGAGACTTGGCCAAGGCCTGCCTATCGCACTGAAAATCTTGTTGCCCAGGGGCACCTGGTAATTAGCCACCAGAACATCTTCCAACACACTTGGAGCTGCCAGTTTAGTGGGTACCAGTGTCAGACTGCCTCCTGGGGCATCGAGAAGAGGGACCCACCCACACATCTGCATAGTGTTACAGATGACTAGCCTTTTGGCTGGGACTACGGTCGGTGGGAGAGTGCTCAGCAGGCAGAAGGCCTTAGGTTCAGCCCTCAGCACTTAATGGAGGCAGAGGCAGAAGAAGCAGGAGCTCAGGGGTAACCTGGGCTACATACAACATTCTAGGCTAGCCTGGGCTACACGTTCTCAGCTAGTCCAGGCTACAAAGTGAGACCCTGTCTCAAAACAAAACAAAACAGGACCCAGGAGACTGCTGAGTAGATCAAAGTTGTTTACCACTGAGCCTCGGGGCCTGAGTTGGTGTCCCAGAACCCACAGGCTGGAAGGAAAGAACTGGGATTTGACCTGTGACGGCCACACGCACAAAAATCATTAAGTGTAAAACAAGTTAAAACAAGAATTACGTAAATAACCAGAGTAGGTGACAGGTGGGTAGGAGCGGTGCGTGGGGTGGGGGGTGGGGATTAGATTGACATCCGCAGAGAAGACCTTGCTGAGGTGACATCTGAGCGAAGATTTGAAAGAGATGAAGACCCAAGTAGAGATTTGGGCCAAAGGTGTCTAGGGGAAGGGACGGCCAGAGCAAGGGCTGTGGGGCAAGAGCCAGCCTGGCATATGCAAGAAATAACTGGCAGGGAAGACAAGGCTCAGGGCGCTTGCCACCAAAGCCTGAAGACCTGCGTTCGAGCCCTAGAGCCTACACGGCAGAAGGAGAGAACTGACGTAATCATACACACACATCGCACACATGAATGTGCACAAACATGCTCGCACATATATACAGACAAACATACCCTTTTTTAAGAAGGGCATAACGGGGCTGGTAAGATGGCTCCGAGTGGCTCCGAGGTTAAGAGCACTGCTTGCCCTTCCAAAGGTCCTGAGTTCAATTCCCAGCAACTACATGGTGGCTCACAGCCATCTATAATGAGATCTGGCGCCCTCTTCTGGCCTGCAGGTGTACATGCAGGCAGAGCACTACATACTGGGGGATTCTAGGCAGGGGCTCTGAACCTGAGCCACCCCAGCCCCTGTGCAAACAGGATTTGTAAGTAGAGCAAAGAGAGAATAAAACACAAAGTACCTTTTGTCTTTTTTCTTTCGGTTTTTTGAGACAGGGTTTCTCCGTGTAGCCCTGACTGTCCTGGACTCACTTTATAGACCAGGCTGGCCTCAAACTCACAGCGATCCGCCTGCCTCTGCCTCCGCCTCCCGAGTGCTGGGATTAAAGGCGTGCGCCACCACGCCTGGCCTCGTTTTTTGGGTTTTTTGAGACAGGGTTTCTCTGTGTAGCTTTGGCTGTCCTGGCCTCCCCTTGTAGACCAGGCTGGCCTCGAACTCACAGCGACCCACCTGCTCTGCCTCCCAAGTGCTGGGATTAAAGGTGTGCGCCACCACTGCCGGGGCAGCCCCCCTTTAATACACATATTTTAAAATATTTCACACTGTGCTTCTGTATACACATGAGGTGGGGTGCAACTTGTAGCAATCAATTCTCTTCTTTGACCATGTGGGTCCAAGGCATAAAAGTCATGTCATCTGTCTGCCTCAAGTGCCCCTGAGCTGTCCTATTAGCTCAGTTTTTATATTGCTCTTTGGTTTTTTTAAAAAAATGTTTATTTATTTATTATGTTTACAGATTTCATTATAGATGGTTATAAGCCAACATGTGGTTGCTGGGAATTGAACTCACGACCTTTGGAAGAGCAGTCAGTGCTCTTGACCTCTGAGCCATCTCTCCAGCCCCCTCTGCTCTTTGTTTTTGAGGCAGTGTTTCTTTGTACAGCTTTGGCTCTCCTAGAATTTGCTTTGTAGACCAGGCTGGCCTCGAATTCACATAGATTCACCTGCTTCTGTCTCCTGAGTGCTAGGATTAAAGGCCCATGCCACCACCACCCGGCCACAATGGTTTGAGTTCAGTGAAGTCTAAACTTGACCTCGGTGCTAATATGCTTTGTGTGTTTAATGGAAATATTAAAAAATTATTTTTTGTTTTGGAGATAGGATCTATGTAGCACTGCTGGCCTGAAACTCAGTCTGTAGAGTAGGCTGGCATTGAACAGAGAGATCTGTCTGCCTCTGTGTCTGGGATAATAGCATTAAAGGCTAACAATACTTTTTTTTTTTCAAGACAGGGTTTCTCTGTGTAGCCTTGGCTGTCCTGGACTCACTTTGTAGACCAGGCTGGCCTCAAACTCTCAGCGATCCGCCTGCCTCTGCCTCCCGAGTGCTGAGATTAAAGGTGTGCGCCACCAGCAAGCCCAGCTCTAATAATATTTTTTGAGACAGTGTCACAGCCCAGGCTGGCCTTCAGGTCCTGATTCTTCTTCCTGTGTCCTTTCCCAGGTAAAAATCCTCGAACTCCCTGCCCCTAGAGGCGTTGCAGGTATGGCTGTTGTGTCACAGGTGCGACAGGAGGTGGCAGAGAGGAGAGAGGTTATGTCTGTGCTCAGTGCTCTGACCTGTGAACATCTGAATGATTAGTAACCAACCTCGCACTCCCTGAAAAAAGCGAGCCTGGGATGCCCACCGGGATGGGCTCCCAGGGCGGGGAGCCAGCCAGAGACCAGAAGAACCCTGCCTGGGAACACAGGAGCCCGGTGGGGGTGAGCCGGAGATAGACAAGTCGGGCAGGCCAGGGAAACAAATAAGTTGTGATGACCACCAGTCTGGTGCTATGCAGGCCTTGGGGGCGCAGACCATGCCTGAGATGTCTCCTGCCTGGTGCCATAATGCCCAAGAGAGGCACAGCACTCCTGAGATGATCCCAGACACTCAGAGACCCTGTGCTCTACTAAGAAGAGCAAGGAAGTAGTGGAGACATGGAAGAGAGAGAGAGAGAGAGAGAGAGAGAAACAGAAGGATGTGGGCACAGTGAAAAGAGGTAGTGAGGAACTACTTGATGTGAGTAGCTAGTGATACCACCTGGGACCATGGTGGGACCCTGACCTGTGCTGCCAGCATGGGCCATGTCCTGGGTCTGTTGGCCCTGCAGCAGTAAAGGTGGTACCACCAAAGGATAGGCGGATGACCCTGGGCTGAGCTGGGCTGGCTCTTGGGGAGATATTGGTGTCTGAGGGCTGTGCAGAAGTGGCCCTCACCCCTCACCTGGGCATCATGGGAGAGCTGGGCCCCACACATTGCAGAAGCTGCAGGTGAGCACATGAGGACTGGCCCTGTCACTTATCTCCTGTGTGATTGCATGGATAAGGGAGATACCTTCTTCCTCCCTACCCGCCTGTGGCAGGTGGGAGACCTGGCCCTGGTCATGAGAGCAGGAGAGCTGGTCCTGCCCTTCAACAGCTACAGCATGCATGGTAGAGGTGACCCTGGTGGCAAGTTACAGGCAAAAAGGACCCCAGGGTGTGAGAGCATGGGAGAGCTGGCCCTGACACTTGTCTGTCAAGTGGGTAATGACATGGGTGAGGGAGAGATCCCCTCCCCCCCAATTCGCACCTTGTCACTTATGGCAGGTGGGAGAGCTGGCCCTTGAGTCATGAGACTGGGAGAACTGGCCATGTCCCTCACTGGAGAGTAGATCTGGCATCCTCTCCTGGGCAGCAGCATAGAGCCGGCCTTGGTGCTGGTGAGCCAGCCCTGAGGGTGAGAGAGAGCCAGCAGGCTGACCAGTTCAGCTACCTTGTAGGCCCAGATCCTGAACTTTGAATTGGCCCGCCCTAACATCTACTCCATTGATGGGCTGCTGGAGTGCATGAGGGGGACAGTCCTAAAGATCTAAAATTACAGACTCTACGTGACCCAGGACAACAGCAGGAGATCCAGGACGAGTCCCAGTGAGGTTCCAGTACTGACGGAGTAGAGGAAACCAGAGGCCTTGTACCAGAACATGAACACAGATATCAAAGAAGTGTGACTAACAGCTGGACGTGGTGGCACACCACGTAACCCCAGCTCTCTGCGAGCCAGAGGCAGGCAGATCTCTATTGAGTTGTAAATTCAAAGCCAGCCTGGTCCCCAAACTGAGTCCAGGACAGGCAAGGCTACACAAAGAACCCATCTTAAAAAAACAAAAACAAAACAAAACAAAACAAAACAAAACAAAAAAAGCTGGGTATGGTGGCACAAGCCTTTAACGCCAGCCCTTGGGAGGCAAAGGCAAGCGGAACTCTGCTGAGCTTGAGGTCATCCTGAGCTGTTACACAGAGAAACCTCATGTCTGGGGGAAGGGAGAAGAGGTGTGGACAAAAAACTATACTACGGCAGACACCGTCACCATAGTTTCCACAACACCCTCCCCCCTTTCTTTGGGGGGAGGTGCAAGGGTATGAGGGGAGACGGAGATGAGTGGGATTGGGGTGCATGATGTGAAACCCACAGAGAACCAATAAAAAGAAAAAAAAAGAAAAAAGAACCCCCGAACTTGCTTCGCAAATGCTGAAATTAAGGATGTGTGCCAGTGGGCTGGCATTCGTCGATTCTAGGGTGCTTTTCAATACATTTGACACCATTTAATTGCTAAAAAATAATGTGTTCTGTAATGACAGTTATTTTTTTTTCCCCTTGGCTTTCAGTTGAGACCGGGAGTGTTTGTTGCCATGGAGGGACCGCTGGGAAGGTCTCACACACACACACACACACACACACACACACACACACACACACACACATACCACAGCAGCTATGGCCATTAACATCACATCACAATATTTTTGCCTTCAAAGGGTAGAGAGCTCTACAGGACACCCCAAGCCAAGACAGGTAGGAGGGATGGCTCTGGGTGACAGAAAATGCCATCTCCTTGAGTGGGAGTAGGGTGGAGATTTGTGGACACATTCATATATAAGCATATGTACCCCAGGATTGAGGCTCCTAACAGCCGGCCCAGGAGGGGGAGACGGGGACCCCTGGCTTCCTGCAGTGTGTAAACAGCCCACCCCTGGAGCCCACATCAGTCCATTTAACCAGACCTCATGACTCCCACTTCCAACGCGATGTCGGCAGGGCACAGGAAGTGCCTCCTGAGAGTCACATGACAGATTCCTTCTCACACGTGGCAGCAGCGTCTCCGGCCGGTCCTGGGTACTGTCTGAGGAGGGGGTTCCCTTCCTCCATGGTGAGGGCCAGTGGGCTCAGAGACACGCCATTCTTCACCTGGATCAGCTCCGGCTCCGAGCTTGGTGTCTTCGTACGATCCACGTAAGTCTGAAGCAGCCCGGCCCCAAAAGCATCGCCTTCCACGTTGAGGATGGTACAGGACCTATCCCTAAGATGGTGCGAGCAGCAGCCGAGTGAGACAGAAGGAAGAGGAGGCAGGAGGCCAGGCCCGGCTGGTCTCTCGGCATAGTCTGTTCTGGAACTCACTATGTAAACCAGGCTGGCTTCAGACTCACAGAGAGTCTCCTGCCTCAGCGCCCCAAGTACTGGAATTAAAGATCTGTACTACTGACTGGGGGAGCGTGTTGGTGGCACACACCTTTTATGCCAGCACTGGGGAGGCAGAGGCAGGAGGATATTTATGAGCTTGAGGCCAGCCTGGTCTACACGGTGAGTTCTAAGCTAGTCAGAGCTTCATAGTGAGACTCTGTTATTTAAAAAAAAAAAAAAAAAAAAAAAAGAGCCGGGCATGGTGGCGCACGCCTTTAACCCCAGCACTCGGGAGGCAGAGGCAGGCGGTTCGCTGTGAGTTCGAGGACAGCCTGGTCTACAAAGGGAGTCCAGGATGGCCAAGGCTACACAGAGAAACCCTGTCTCGAAAAAACCAAAAAAAAAAAAAAAAGAGGAGGAGGAAGAGAATCCCTAAAATGCTACCGCCCCACTGTATGAAAGGATTAAAGTCCCACATGCTCCCTCTAGACCTGTCTTGTCTTTCTCGCTGTCCCCAGAAGCTCTTTATGTCCTTTCCCAGGAGACTCTTCAGACACCCCAACCTCCTCTCCACGCCCCAGATTCTCAAAGCCCCACTCACACTAGCCAGTCAACGGCCAGGATCCAGGAGATGTCCTTGACAGGGAGGCTGACTGCTTCCAGGATGATGGCCAGGGTGAGGACGCCCCCTGCCGGGATGCCTGCGGCCCCCACGCTGGATGCAGTAGCTGTGAGCCTGGGGAGGGTGGAGGTGAGACAGCGGCATTGGTGATGGGGAGCGGGGAGGGGCGGAGGAGGGTGCTCCTGCCACCCGAGCACCGCGGCACTCACAGAATGGTGATGATCTTCACAAAGTCCAGGGACACCCCATTGAGCTGCGCGATGAACACTGCCGCCACACACTGGAACAGTGCCGCCCCGTCCATGTTGACCGTGGCGCCGATGGGCAGGATGAACCGGCTGATGTGTTTGGCCACCCCATTCTTCTCTTCTACGCACTTCATCATCAGGGGCAAGGTGGCAGAGCTGATGGAGGGTGCGGCGCTGAGTGAGTGTGCGGGAGCACTCCTGGACCCGCGAAGCCTAGGCCCGCCCCCCCAGCTGAGGTCTTCACCTACCGTTCAGCCCTCTACACATCATCCGCAGTCCCTGCCCACTTGCCCAAACCCCCTTTTTCCTGTAGCTCTCCCGTGTCCTTCCCTTCTCAAAGCAGCAGGCACCCAGGATCCTGCTAAACACAGGAATCCTGAACAGTACTGAGTGGCGTATGCTGCTTCTGCAAACGCCCACAGAAGGCTGGATGTGGTGACACTGGCTTGTGGCTTGTAACACCTGGGAGGCAGAGGACCAAGTTTCTTTGTGTGCTTTTTTTTTTTTTTTTTTTTTTGAGGCAGGGTCTCACTATGTACATAGCTAGGGCCAGCCTAGAACCTGCTATGCAGACCAGGCTAGCTTCCAATAGAGATCAGATCCATCCACCACTGACTCCCAAGTGCTGCGATTAAAGCGCCCGCCACCATGCCCAGCAGCAAGGATTCCAAGGTTGAGAACAGCCTAGGCTAATCCAGTGAGACCTTGTCTGGAAACAAAGAAGGCTGGAATGTAGGTCAGTGGTTAAGCACGTGACTAGTACCTACCAGTTAGGGCTGATGGGTGTGGCTCTGTGGTAGGACCCATCCCTTAGCACACACAAGGTCATGGTTTCAATTCAAAGCACCACAAATGGGGGATGGGAGTGGGGCTAAAGGTGTTTGCAGGCAAGCCTGACAGCCTGAGTTCAACCCCAGGGCAGAAAAAAAAAAAAAAAAAGTTGTCCTCAGACCTCCACAGATGTACAAATACATACAAGAATAAATGTTTTGCTTGTTTGGTTGTTGGTTTTGTTTTCTTTTGTTCTAGACAGGGTCTCTGTTTTGTTTTGTTTAATATTTTTATTTATTTATTACTGTGTATACAGTGCTCTGCTTGCATGTACACCTGCAGTCCAGAAGAGGGCAACAGAGCACATTATAGATGGTATGAGCCACTATGTGATTGCTGGGAATTGAACTCAGGATGTCCGGAGGAGCAGTCAGTGTGCTCTTAACCTCTGAGCCATCTCTCCAGCCCTAGACAGGGTTTGCTGTGTAGCCCTGGCTGTCCTGGAACTCATTTTTTTTTAAGATTTATTTATTATGTATACAGTATTCTGCCTGCATGTAAAACCTGCAGGACAGAAAAGGGCACCAGACCTCATTGTAGATGGTTGTGAGGCACCATGTAGTTGTTGGGAATTGAACTCAGGACCTTTGGAAGAGCAGCCAATGCTCTTAACCTCTGAGCCATCTCTCCAGCCCCTGGAACTCAAGAGATCTGCCTACCTCCGCCTGAGATCAAAGGCATGCATCACCACTGCCAGGCTACGAATAAATGTTGGAAAAAAAAAAAAAACTTGAAGGCTAGCCTAGCCTGAATACCCAGAGGAAAACCAAAGATGATCATCTCAAACAAGGTAGGAAGTGAGGGGGGAACACCTGTGCGTGTTCTCTGACTTACACACACACACTGCACTGTGAGCTCACAGTAACATGTATACAACACACACAAAGGAAAGAAAAAACAAAAGAAAAAAAAAAAGGACTAAGTCAGTAGTTGTCTCATTTTTCTCAAGGGCAGTGGAATCAGGGCCTTGAGCAACTGATAAAAGAAAGCTGGAGAGATGACTTAGTGGTTATGAGCGCGGGTTGCTCTTCCAGAGGACCTGGGTTCAATTCCCCGCAACCACATGGTGGCTCACAGCAGTGACTACAGCCCCGCCCACTCCTGGCCTCTGCATACACTGCAGACCTACATTCAGGTAAAACACTGATACGCATAAAATAAAAAATAAAGGTTCAGCCCGGCATGGTGGCCCACACCTTTAATCTCAGCACTTGGGAGTCAAAGGCAAGTGGATCTCTGTGAGTTTGAGGCCAGCTTGAGGTCTACCAAGCGAGTTCTAGGACAGCCCAGACTGTTACACAGAGAAATCCTAACTTGAAAAATCAAAACAAACAAACAAATAATAATAGTAAAAGGTTAAGTAAAGGGGGATGGAGAGATGGCTTAGCAGTTAAGAGCACTGTCTGCTCTTCCAGAGGTTCCGAGTTCGATTCCCAGCAACCACATGGCGGCTCACGGCCATCTATAATGTGATCTGACGTCCTCTTCAAGCATTTGCACATAGAGCAGTCATACATATAAAATAACTAAGTCTTAATAATTTATTTTAATTTTATGT
>OU015759.1:7531837-7547617 GCA_907169655.1 Acomys percivali | reverse complement strand
AAGTTCCAGGAAGACTAACCCACTGGTCCTGGTGATCGCTTATGGCACAAAGAACTGAGGTGTTTATGACACTGTGGGGGGGGCGGCAAAAGGTATAAAAATTACAGGCAGAGAATTCTCCCTGCAGACACAGAGACAGCCAGCGTGGTGGCATACCCTAAATAAAACACAGGTCAGGCCGGGCATGGTGGCGCACGCCTTTAATCCCAGCACTCGGGAGGCAGAGGCAGGTGGATCTCTGTGAGTTCGAGGCCAGCCTGGTCTACAAAGTGAGTCCAGGACAGCCAAGACTACACAGAGAGACCCTGTCGCAAAAAAAAAAAAAAAAAAAAAAAACACACACACACACAGGTCAGAAGGAACAAGAGGACAAGGCCTGCCCAGTTACACGTGTGACAGTGATTTTTTTTTAACATATACATGTATTTTATTATACATGAGTAAAAAATAAACTACATACAGCAGGAAGAACCATGAGACAATCCTGAGTTATATAAATGTTACATTCATAGTGATTTGGCTATTTGTATTTGTCAAACTTGAAGTAAACATCTTTCCTATCTTGTTGGGTCTAAATTTCTGAATGAAATTCAATATCTATCATATCTCATCTCTATTAACTGAAATCATTTATCTTGGTCTAAAAAAGATCTTATCCGCTAGCCAACTAAACTTGATTGTAAGACTAAACTATCTGGTCTTCAATCCCCTCTCAGAAAATTGAAAAGGAATAGAACTTAAATGCCTGAGTGAACCGGTAGTGCAGGTTAGCAGCTTCCAAAGTGAAAAAAATGACGAGACAGTTTAACTGCCCGAACAGTCACCCAACACTATAATGCTGAAGCATCATCTTCAGCCTTCTGGCCCAATATCTCTGTCAGACATATTCATAAGGCAGGAACTATTGAGGACTTGCTTACTCTGTCTTGGCAGAGTTTGGCCAGCGACTCTGCCTGCATCTAAGCTTCCCCATTTTAGGGCAGAATTCTGTCTGTGGCAGAAATGAGGACATTTTGTCCAGTGGCTTATTTGCCACATTTGAAGCCAACTCCATAAGGAGGTTCTTTGATGCTCATCATCTTCTTTGAGGTCAGCTGGCTGTTGCCAGGAGTTAACTTGTCTTGTTGTCAAAGAGTCTTTAGAATAATAAAAACAGACTAGTATTTGACATGACCATGATTTACATCAATGTACAGAAGTCTATACCAATGACTTAGAAATAACCTCCTTTGTGAGTAACTGTTAAGGCCTCGAGTTAAGGAGTAGGTTCAATCATCTACCTTTTGTCCTATCCTCCCTCTGTATTGCTATATATCCCTTTCTTTCTTTTCAGCTCCTATCTCCTTACCTACAAAAAGAAAGATAAAGGAAAAGAGAGACGTCCCTGAGTTCAGCCTAGCTTTTTCTCTGTACAAAACCAATAATAACTTATAACCACCTCCCTATGAAAACAAGCATTGGTAGACCAAGAGAGCAAACAGAAACCTACCCAACCCCACTTAGAGGAAAAGGGATGTTGTTCTCTTAAGGTTTCTTCAGGCTGATTTGGGGTGAATAATACCTTAGAAGGGGCAAAAAAAAAATTGGGGGAAATGGTTAAGCAAGCCAGGGATTGCATTTGTGGTCCAGTTTCTAAATGTTGAGAGATTCCAGGCTTAAGAGCAATGCTGGACCAATTGGGATCAGAAGTTTCCTACAACGCTATCTGGGAAGCTGTCCAATTCTGATGGGTAACAGCAACAGAGGCGCCTTGGGGCTGGAGCAAGGAGGGTGCAGGATGTCAGTGTCCAGCACGCTGAGAGGAATGAATCCTGCCTACATTCACGTCTGTGTGAGGGTGTCAGATACCCTGGAATTGGAGTTGCAGATAGTTGTGAGCTGCCATGTGCGGGCTGGGAATTGAACCTGGGTCCTCTGGAAGAGCAGCCAGTGCGCTTAACTGCTGAGCCATCTCTCCAGCCAAACTTGGGCACTTTTACTGGCCAGATGCTAATTCTCTTCTGGATGACTTGGGTGCTGTGATGTCTATGCTGCATCTTAACACTGTGGCTGCCCTGGGAAAAGCACATCTGGGAAAAATGGTGAACACCTTGTGAACTGGGGAAATCAGAGATGGCGCCATCCTGGGACCACAGACTCAGAAGGAAGCTAATTTGAGACCTCATTGTGGGCGACACCCTCACCACCCAACCCCCTCGACCTGCTATGTCTTTCAGCTGGAAGTCACAAAAGCTTTGATCACTGTCTCTCTGGCCCACCAAGGTCATTGCTTAAAGATAGATTTTATTTTATTATTATTATTTTTTAAAGATTTATTTATTATTGTGTATACAGTGCTCTGCCTGCATGTACAGAGCTACCATGTGATTGCTGGGAATTGAACTCAGGTCGTCTGGAAGAGCAGCCAGTGCTCTTAACCTCTGAGCCATTTCTCCAGCTCCTTGCATATTTCATACACACACACACACACACACACACACACACACACACACACAATAGTACTTATACTCACACTTGTGAAAGTTTGCTTATTTTCAGAGCAAAAAAACCAGATAATTATGAAGACAAAGCAGGCAGACGGCAATTCAGCATCAAAGACTGCTTCAGCTACTGTTTTCTCAAGAAAGTACATGCATATCATCTTTTAAAAAGGCTAGCCCAAAGGATTGATTCAAAAAAGACTGGACAAAAACAAATACATATAGCTTTTACAGAGCTTGGCCAATATCTTATTTTTCTAAAGATACCCAAAAGATGTTTTCCCCCCAAACAGCAATGAGTAATTTTGAGAGAACGATGCCCCCATTCCCAATAGGTGGGGTGGCTATTTTTGGTGGGCTACCAATGTTCATTTTTGCCTAGGGGGGTTAGTTGTAAGTTAACAAAATTATCATTTAGGGATTTCTTTCTTCTATCCTTCTTTCTCTCTTATTTTTCTACCCTATCCAATGTTAGGGATATAAGGGAAGGCCATCTTGTTCTTGGAGTCAAACTTCTGCTGGGTGAGCTCAGGCGCTGTCAGAGCTGGGTACTGCTGGCTGCCCCTGCTGGTCAGAGGTTCAAAGCCTGGCATGAAAAGGTGCAGGAGTAAGAAGGGCACCCATGTTCACAGCCAGCTTGTGCAGGTATGAAGCTCAGCTGGCCTGGGAAGCACAGACAGGTGGTCACCCCGCTCTTGGTGGCTGACACCAGGTGGTTGAGATCTCCATAGGTGGGCGTGGTCGGCTTGAGGGTGCGGAAACAGATGTTGTACAGGGACTCCACCACAGTGTCGGAGACTTTGGATCAGAGTATGATGCTGAAGGTATCCGTGATGCGGTCCGGGCACTCTTCTCTGATGTAGCTGATGAGCAGGGTCCCCAATGCCTGAGCCAGTGCTCCCCACCCACCCACCCCCACCCAGTGAGTGCGGTCAGCTGGAAGCCCTGGACATAGTCACAGCTTTCAGATTTCTTTCTTACCACATCCGGGACGGAGTCCACTGGCTAGGCACCCTCTGTGTAGTAGCCTTTTGCCCAGTTATTTCCTGCACCACTCTGGCAGAACACAAAGTTGTCTGGCCTGAAGATCTTCCCAAGTGGTCCAGACCTGACTGAATCCATTGTGCCCGGTTCCAGGTCCACCAAGATGGGTGGAGGTACATTTTTATTACCAGTGGCTGTGTTGTAGTATACATTGATTCTTGCCCGATGCAAATCGCTGTCGCCATGGTAACTTCCAGTGGGGTCGATACCATGCTCATTACTGATGACTTCCCAGACTTTGGCACCAGGTCAGGTTGGCGCACTCGCCGGCATGGATGAGCACGAGCTCTCACGTGGTGCCTCCTTAGCTTCTCGCTGGCTTGGGTCTGTGTCATTGGGTCTGGCTAGCCTCCTCTTCCACACCCACTCCTGGGCCACCTGGAACTTACTCCAGAACTGACGGGCTGAGCCTCTTCACCTATTTCTTAACCTGGCTATCACACAAATAATTGAGACTCTTTTATAGTACAAGGCTTCACAACACAATCTGAGTTTTAAAAAGTCTGTGCTTAACCTTCTATGCTACGGTGGGCGTGGTGGTGCATGTCTTTAATCCCAGCATTCTGGAGGTAGAAGCAGGCGGATCATTGTGAGTTCGAGGCCAGTCTGGTCTACAAAGAGAGTCCAGGACAGCCAAGGCTACACAGAGGAAACCATATCTCCAAACAAACCAAACCAAACAAAAAAAAACCTTCTATGCTACTTTGTTTTACTCCTAGAAAACATCTCAGCGGTACTTACACTTTGTTTCTTTGTTACTTTGCACAGGGTTTCCAGAGGTCCTGAGTTCAATGCCCAGCAACCACACGGTGCCTCACAACCATCTTTAATAAGATCTGGTGCCCTCTGCTGGCCTGCAGGTGTATATGCAGACAGAGTGCTCATACACATAAAATAAATAAATCTTTAAAAAAAGAAAAAGAAAGAAAGAAAGAAAAGAAAAGAAAAAGAAAGATTGATGAACACGAGCCCAGAAGTAAGCCAGTAATCACAGTCCCTCCGTGGACTGGCTCTGCTTCAGTTCCTGCCTCCTGGGTTCCTCCTTGCATTCCTGTCTCTGGATGGGGGACTGTAAATGGTCCCTGGAAGGTACAGGTAGCAATAGGTGTGGGACGGGGATGAAACATGCTCCCATGGTCCTGTGGCTCTGGGAGGGGCTCCCATGATCACGTGTGAAGGAATAAGATTAGCACAGGAGCCAGGCGTGGTGGCTCACGCCTTGAATCCCAGCACTCGAGAGGCAGAGGCAGGTGGATCGCTGTGAGTTCGAGGCCAGCCTGATCTACAAAGTGAGCCCAGGACAGCCAAGGCTACACAGAGAGACCTTGTCTCAGGAAAGAAAGAAAAAAAAGATTAGCACAGGTGGGATCCAGGGCTGCAGCTGAGGCAATCAGGCACAGAGGCCATGGCGCCCCCTTCTTTCCTTTTTCTCCAGGGGCTCCTGCTCACAGTGGCTGAGGAAGGGACCTCAGAAGGGAAGAGGCCCTGAGAGGAGACTCATTTTCTGCCTGAATCTTGAGGGGAGAGTGAAGGGCCCTCCCCCAGGGACCTCAACACCCCCCCCAAAGATCCCAGTTTGCTTGACTAGACCAACTCCATGACAGGCTTCAGGTTTTCAGTCTGCCTAACTAGGCCAACTTTCTAACAATTCCTGGAAAAACCACAAGTTATGGACAGCTCATGGACAGCTAATCACCTTACAGAACAAAATGATTGGAGACCATGTTTTTTATTACGTCGTGACCTTGGTAAAGAACACAGCTGGCCCCATTCAATCAAATTAAAAGGCCAACTCCTGAGTAAGAGCTAAAACCTCAGTGACTCAAAAAGTCCCCAGTAACCAAACAAACAACCAGTCCTGAATGTCGTTGTACACTCTGACCAAATTCTGTCACAGATCCCTCCAACTGTCTATAGATTGAGCCTGCATGCTCATTCTGGGGTCGCCCCGTAGAAGAGAGAGGTGACCTTAGCATGCTAGAATAAAAACACTTTTTGTTTTTGCCTACTGCCTTGGGGGTCTTTCTTCAGCAGATCACCTGGACTCTAACAAGAGGACACAGGGAGGGACAAGAGGACACAGGGAGGGACAGAAGTTGCGCAGCTGAAAGTTTCAGGGAACAGGACATGTTAAGGGCTAAGGGCGGGGGAAGCCAGATTACACTTTATTCAAAGTGAGTCACCATCACCTGCTGTGTTTTCCCTGTGTGTTGATGGCTGGGGTCCAGACAAGGGTCACCGTGGTCATGGCGGGTACTTCCTGCCAGAGATTGGTGGACGTAGGGTCTGCATGAGATCTGCAGATGGAGGATACAGGCTCTGTGGATCCAGGCCAGTCAAGGGTGTGGAAGGGGGACTCAGGACCTCGATGCTGCACTTAGGGTCTCTAGGCAAGAGGGCACTGCGGGAAGAATGACAGCAGAAAGGAATGTATTTGTGGGAGATGCCAGAGGAATGGGGATTGTTTAAAACCATATGTGAAATAGGATATTGGAGGGATAAAGCAAAAATTGTAAAATCAAAGTCCCTCAAAACAACAACAACAACAAAACAAAGTCCCTCAATGTGCCATTGACTACCTCAAAACTGGTGGATTCAATGCAGTTAGCTAATAGTTATTGGCAATTAAAAATACTTAAAAAGGGAGGCTGGAGAGATGGCTCAGAGGTTAAGGGCACTGACTGCTCCTCCAGAGGTCCTGAGTTCCATTCCCAGCAACCACATGATGGCTCACAACTATCTGTAATGTGATCTGATGCCCTCTTCTGGCCTGCAGGTGTACCTGCAGGCAGAGCACTGTATACATGGTAATACATAAATAAAGTTTTAAAAAAATTTAAAAGGCTGGGTGGTAGTGGCACATGCCTTTAATCCCAGCACTTTGGAAGCTGAGACAGGCGGATTCCTGAGTTCTAGGCCAGCCAGCCTGGTCTACAGAGTGAGTTCCAGGTCAGCTAAGATTACACAGAGAAATCCTGTCTCAAAAAGCAAAACAAAACAAAACAAAAACAACGGAATGAAAAGATTAAGCCTGCCGGGTGGTGGTGGCGCAAGCCTTTAATCCCAGCACTTGGGAGGCAGAGGCAGGTGGATCGCTGTGAGTTCGAGGCCAGCCTGGTCTACAAAGTGAGTCCAGGACAGCCAAGGCTACACAGAGAGACCCTGTCTCGAAAAACCAAAAAAAAAAAAAGGAAAAGAAAAGATTAAGCCTAGTTTGGCTTGAGTCCAGGTCCCTAAAGCTTAGGGGACGTCCCCCAAGTAGCTGCTGATGACAAAGTAGAGCTATGCTTCTGTCCCCTTGGGACTGGCATTCCTCGGGGCCTGGGCTGATCCATCTTTATGCACTGATGCTTATAACTGAAGGATCACACTGAGCAAAAGAAAAAACTACCAGGAAACGATGTTGGGTTTACTTACATACTGCAGAGTGAAACAGACAGTTCCCAATATCTGCAAGCCTGTAAATACAGGAGAATCATACAATCAATCTAGATTGCTTTGTCCATATCTTGTAAAAAAATCTTTAGGGTCCTCTATGGACATCGTTGTGCTATCTGCAGAAATGCTTTCTGGCCTTGGAATAGTTGACACACATCACATGTACGTATCATATGTATGACACACGTATCATACAGCTTTCCCACCCAGGGAGTTTCTGTTGTTGTTGTTGTTGTTGTTGTTGTTGTTGTTGTTGTTGTTGTTATTCTGAAGCATGGACATCAGAGTCTCAAATTTCACTTCTAGTTTTATTAATATTAACCCATTTCCTTATGAAGTTAATCCAGTTAAAAGAGGTCAGTATTAATCACTTGTCAAAACCAAAACTAAAAAGTAGAACTGCCCTTTCTTTCTTTCTTTCTTTCTTTCTTTCGTTCTTTCTTTCCTTTTTGTTTTTGCTCTTGAGACAGGGTTTCTCTGTGAAGCCCTGGCTGTCCTGGACTCGCTTTGTAGACCAGGCTGGCCTCGAACTCACACAGATCTGCCTGTCTCTGCCTCCCGAGTGCTGGGATTAACGGCGTGCGCCACCACCCGGCTGGAACTGACTCTGGATACTGTTAATTATTTATCTTCACTCTCTGTCTTTATTGCCTCCTTCCAGTGGCTTTGTTTCATGGGCTGGTGAGTCTTGGGTTTTCTTTTGGAATTGCCAGGGTCTTGTGTTCTTGGTTTTTTTTGTTTGGTTGGTTTTTGTTGTTGTTGTTGTTGTTTTGTTTTTTTTGTTTTTCTGAGACAGGGTCTCTCTGTGTAGCGTTGGCTGTCCTGGACTCGCTTTGGAAACCAGGCTGGCCTTGAACTCACAGCGATCCGCCTGCCTCTGCCTCCCTAGTGCTGGGACTAAAGGCGTGCGCCACCACCGCCCGGTCCTCGTGTTCTTGCTTTAAGGGCTTGACATAAGAATCAAGGGCCCCTTGGGCAAAAATCCACACAGGACTTACTAAGTTGCTTTCTGTTTGTTTGTTTGTTTGTTAACCTCACTCTAAGCCTCACTTATTCCTCCAAAAGTGGAAATGACAGAATCCTTTTGACAGAAGCAAAAACCACTCACAGTGTTCCCCCAGCTTCAGGCACAAAGGCCTGTGTCGGGGTAGAGAGTAGTCACAGTATCTGATTCAGCCCATGTCCTGCCTCAGGCAGGTCCTGCTCAGCCGGGAGATCTGGCTTCACTGACTAATCCCTCCTTTCCATATGTTTTCAGAGGGGATCACTACTTCCCAGAGCTAGTGATTTCATAAATCTTCACAGTCTTCTTAATTATAAAAAAGTTGTCTGAGACAGCCCCGTAGAGAACCGAGGCTAGGCAGGCCTGAGGGAACCACGTTTCCAGGAGTCACCCAATGCCTTCCCTCCGGCCTCTGTTACAGACGTGGCCACTCTTCCTTCGGGAGAATTCCTTAACTTCCGAGAATTCCTTAACTTCCGGATGACCTGGGTGCTATGGCTTCATTGTTTCTCCTTGCTAGGAGCGTGTAATTGAGAATCACTTCTGTGCCTTAAAAGCGGGGGGCGGGGGGGGGACCCAACACTGTGAATTGGGGGCACTCAGTACCGCCCCGCCCACCAGGGGCGCTCAGTACGGCCCCGCCCACCGGGCTCCTTCTCTGATACTAACCCAGCGGGTCTGGACTGTGAGGGAAGCTAATCCCTCCACCCACCCCTCTGCCTGCTACCCTGTTCTGCTAGAAGTCCCAAAGCCTTACTCAGTTTTGTGTCAGTCTTTGCTCTAATACAGATTCAACTCTTCCGGGGGAGTCTGAAGGTATCTGATCTCTCTCTCTCTCTCTCCTCTCCAAGTTACCATGACAGCATCCCGGGCCTCCTACGCGCTAGACAGAAAAGCCACCGCATCCTTCCCGCGGTACCTTACTAAAGTGTGTATCTTGAGCTTAGCCATGAAGAAAGATACGTTCAAACTGGGAGTTATTAAACAAAAACAAAATAGCCAGCAGATGCACTTCAGCAAGGTGTGGGGGTAGCATCCGTCACCCCCCACAATGGGAAGGCAGTGGTGGGAGGGCAGCCTAGGCTGTATAGGGAATGCAAGAGCCTGCACTACAGGATAATCTCTTCCAAACCCAACAAAATGAAGCTGAGTGTGGTGGCCCGTGGTTCAACTCTGTCACTCAGGAGCTAAAGGCAGGTGGATCACTGTGTGTTCCATGCCAGTCAGTGCTACGAAATTCACCATTCTCACATAAAACAATAACAATAACAACAACAACAACAAAAAATCAAACACAGGCCAGGCAGTAGTAATACGCACCTTTAATTCCAGCACTCAGGAGGTGGAGGCAGGCCAGTCTCTAAGTTCAAGGCCAGCCTGGTCTACAGAGTTAGTTCTGGGACAGCCAGGGCTACACAGAGAAACCTTGTGTCCAAACACCAAACACACACCACACACACACACACACACACACACACACACACACACACAATCTGCCCCAAACTAACAAAAACCAGCAAAGTAAAAGAACCCGTACACTGTACACTGCCCCCCTAGTATTAGCTGGGTGTGCCCCAACCCAGCTTCGGCTTCAGGACAGCCTGCCCTTTGACCTGGAATGCCCTGAGTAAAGATCCAAGTCAGAGAGGGGCTCTTCCGTGACATCTTCTACTCTGTCACCTGACCCAGGCCACTCACTGTCCTTGAAGCTTGCCTGGCTCAGCATGGTCCTCTGTTACAATGTCTGACTGTGGCAGCTTCCAGAGAGCAAAGACCTGCCAGTGTGCGGAGAACGGCCAACAGCTGCAAGGCAGAGCAGACCACAGAATGGGTTCGCATTCCCTCACGGCTCCAGTCTACTCCAGCAGGCCTCCCTCGGCACCTGTGCAGGTTCCTCTTCCTGGTGCTGTGGTAAAACACAGAGATCTGGTTCCAGTTCAGAGGTAGAGTCAATGGCGGTGGTGCGGCCACGGTTTCAGGAGCTCAAAGCAGCCCCTCACAGCACACCCACAGTCTGCAGTGCTCTGTGAATTCTCTTTATAGTCCAGGGAGTCCTGGCTGGATGGCGCCACTCACACGGGAAGATGGGTCTTGTCACAGGTGCTAAGTGATCGAGCTAATATCGCCAGACATCCTAGGCCCTCACAGATGGGCCTGGGGCCTGTCACCCAGAAGATTCTAGACTCTTTCCAATGGACAACATTGACCATGGACGATGACCTAGTATTAACACATGTGGATGACTGAAAGTCACCCATGCTTGCGTTAGCTTCCAAAACAAATTACAATTAGCGAGTGGGACCTAAACCCCATTTCTTTGAACAAATGTCCCAGTGATCGCAAGGTGTTGGTATTTTTTAAATCAGATTTCTGTGTTCTGGATCCCTCTTGAGTTTTTGGAATCAAGCACAGGGGCTTGCCTGAATTGGCAATACACCCATTTAGTGCCCGCGCTCAGCACCAGCAGGTGCGTTTGTCTAAGTCCAAGGTCGGCCTGGTCTCCACTGCAAATTCAATACCAACCAGAGCCACACAGTGAGACCCTGTCAGAAGAAGAAAAAGAAAGGTGCCCTAGAGATGGCACAGTGGTTAAGAGCATGTGGCTGTTCTTCCAGAAGACCTAGGGTTTGATTCCCAGCAGCACACAACAGCTGACAACCCTCTGTAACTCTAGCTCCTGTGTCTCTGATGTCCTCACTTGGCCTGCCTTTGCACCATGCGTACAAGTGGTGTACAGGCTTGCATTCAGGTAAAATACTCATACACACAAAATAAAAACATAATAATATTTTTTGTTTAATTAATTAATTAATTTATTTATTTATTTATTTATTTATTTTTAGGTTTTTCAAGACAGTGTTTCTCTGTATAACAGTCCTGGCTATCCAGGACTCGCTTTTGTAGACCAGGCTGGCCTCAAACTCACAGCGATCTGCCTGCCTCTGCCTCCCAAGTGCTGGGACTAAAGACGCGCACCACCATGCCTGGCTGATAATATGTTTTAAAGATAGAAAAGAAGCTGGTGGTTCCGGCATATACCTGTAGTCCCAGCACTCGGGAGGCAGAGACAGGTGGATCTCTGTGAGTTCGAGGCCAGCCTGGTCTACAAAGTGAGTCCAGGATAGCCAAAGGCTACACAGAAAAACCCTGTCTCGAAATACCAAAAACAAAACAAAACAAAACAACACCCAGAAATGAGCCAAGAAGCCCAGAGTGTCAAAGAAAAGCAGGACCAGGTCATGCTGAGCGCCTGAAAGAAAGAAACGTTCTGCATCTCTGTTGGTTGAAGCCTTCCCTGGAGCGGTTCTCTCTAGAAGCATCTCTGGAAGCGCAGGGATGAACAACCAGAACAATCCCGAGTTCTCTCTCTTCCCAGCCTCCTGTTTTAGGCTCACGTATATATCTCCCCTCAGAGTCTCTCCTAGGATGTTTTCAGCTGGCAGCCTCCAAGCTCCTCCACGAAGTGGTTCGACTTCTAAGGGGATAAATAAACATCTTGCTCTCTCACTAGTCTGTTCCCCATCCCACACTTGGGATCAGCACAAAAGCATGCTTCTCTCTCCCACAGTCGGTGGATCTGCCCATGGCTGTGCTGCCGGAAACAGATGAACACGTGTTTGTCGTTCCACAGTGTCAGGATTAACTGGATAGCAATCCACAGCAGTGCAGAGGTTGCAGTGACAGCAATTTGTCATCTAACCCTCCTACCTTGGTAGCTTGGCTGAGGGGAACGAGAACCGTTTTATTCTCCTTAATTATTAACGGGCACTCTCACATCACGCAGCACATGGCGTCTCGTGTCTGTGTGCGTGTCCGCGGGTGACAAAATGACACCAAGTTGAGAGGCAGCAGAAGCGGGGCAGAAAGATTCCACAGTGATACGGAGGCAGACGGGACTGCAGCTCAAAACAATTTAGGGCTGGAGAGATGGCTCAGAAGTTAAGGGCACTGACTGCTCTTCAAGAGGTCCCGAGTTCAATTCCCAGCAAGCACATGGTGGCTCACAACCATCTACGATGTCATCTGATGCCCTCTTCTGCAGGTATACATGCAGGCAGAGCATAATAATAAATAAATAAATAACTATTTAAAGCCAGGCAGTGGTGATGCACATCTTGGGAGACGGAGGCAGACGAATCTCTGAGAGTTTGAGGCCAGCCTCTTCTACAGAATTTTAGGGCAGCCAGGGCTACACAGTGAAACCCTGTTTTTTGTGTTTTGTTGTTGTTGTTGGTGGTGGTGGTGGTGGTTTTTCGAGACAGGGTTTCTCTGTGTAGCCCTGGCTGTCCTGGACTCACTTTGTAGACCAGGCTGGTCTCAAACTCACAGTGATCCTCCTGCCTCTGCCTCCCCAGTGCTGGGCTTAAAGGCGTGCACCACCATGCCTGGCTGAAACCCTGTTTTAAAAACAACAGCAACAACAATAACAAAAAAAAAGCAAAAGAATTCAGAAACAAATTACACCCACATGGGCAATGTGACCTCCTGCCGTTATTCCTCACGTCACACACATGAACGTTATCTAGACAGTATTGGTACTGGGTATCAGAAAAGATCGGAGCATCTGAGCAGTGGCGTTCAGTGCCATGTTTAACACGGGACTGACGGGACTCAGAGCTTCCATGGCTTTTGGGGGTGTGTAGGGCTCCTGAATTCAGTTCCCCACGAATTCTGAGGGTTGACTATGTGTTTGATCCGGACCCCGGGCTCTTCTTAGCCCCTTTAGATTTCTGTTCGCCATACTGAAAGGGCCTCACGCTGTACCAGAAGCCGTCTCGGACTTTCCTCCTGCCTCCTGCTTTCTGCTGAGAGGACAAGCACACGTCACCGCGCTGGCCTTCTCTGTGGCTTAATTAATAATTTTTCACTTCTCCATTCTTCACACCACTGACGAAGTGTTTCCCCCACTGTGGTGTGGAAAGGGAGGAGCGCTCACTCACTGATCACGGATATGTTAACTGGGTCATCCTCCTTAGGCGACTTTTGAAGGCTTCATACTGATAGGCATGCACCTATCCCACCCCCACCCCCACCCCCACCCCCACCCCCATCGGCCCTCTGCTGAGCCCCGGCGGTTTTTCATGGGGGCAGCGTCATTCTGTCGTTCATTTCCAGACTGTGGCTACTGAAGATTCCAGTGTCAGACAGGGGACAAGCAGGTGAAGAAAGCTAAGCCCGCCCCCCACCTCTTGGACTCTGGTTTTGGTGTCTTGCAGGGGGCTCTGTGCCACACAGTCTTTGAGAAGGACCAGAGGACCCGATGGGAGAGTAGTTCATGTTCAGGGATCTCTGCCATCCCCTCTCTGGTCCACAGCTGTCTCCTAAGGCCTTTGGGGTGGAGGAGTTGCTGCCGGGGGTGTAAAGGGGTATCCTGTGCTCCATATGATCTGCTGTCTATGGCCTAGTGACTGGATACAGTTGCTGTGTTTTCTGTTTCTCAGTTTCCCTATAAGAGGACACAAGGTAAAGGATCGTTGAATTGTTTTTTGTCTTTGTTTTGTTTTTTTGAGACAGGGTATCTCTGTGTTAGCCTTGGCTGTCCTGGACTCGGTTTGTAGACCAGGCTGGTCTCGAACTCAGAGCGATCCGCCTGCCTCTGCCTCCCGAGTGCTGGGATTACAGACGTGCGCCACCACGCCCAGAAGATTGTTGACATGTATGACCGGCAGTGGTTTTCAACCTGTGGGTCGAGACCCCTTCAGAGATTACACCATCTGCCTGTCAGATATTTCATTACAATTCATAACAGTAGCAAAGTTACAATTGGGAAGTAGCAATGGAAATAATGTTACAGTTGGGGGGGCGTCCCCACAACAGGAGGAACATTGTAGCATTAGGAAGATCAAGAACCACAGTTGTCAAGACTACACAGAGAAACCCTGTCTCAAAAAACCAACCCCCCCCCAACAAAAAAAGGTCACCTTAAGTATGAACAGTGCAGCACCCCCAATTCAGTAGCCTGCTACCATTTGCCTAGCTGTGAGATTTCACTGAACTGGGCCGGTGAGGACAAGCAGTTGGCAAGAGAATTTGTTTCTTAGAAACCTATCAGAGCAGTTGGCTGATGGCCCGAGCATGCATCTAGCTCTGTTCTTCGTGCTGAGCATAGCAGAAGGAGACGGCCAGAGGACCAAGCTTAGCTGTGGCTGTTATGCACCTTCTAGAGAGGCCCTCACTGCTCTGCCATTCAGCTTAGTAGAACTGGGGCTCTGTGAGGACAGGGAACTAGGCTGCTGTTTGGGGTAGAGCAACCACCTAGGAAAGACTCAGATACATGTGGATGGATGGATGGATGGATGCATGCATGCATGCTTGCTCAGGGCCCTGCCTGCCCATAGATTTATTTACAAAATTCTCAGTTTTGTGACTAATGAACGTGTTTTTAATACTCAGTTTGATTTTTTTTTTTCATATTTGGGGGTGTGTGCTCACACTCGCCTGTGTGTACGTGATGAAACTGCATTCAAGGTCAGGTTTATTCCTGGCAGCTGTCACCTGGCAAGCCTCCGAGAACCTGAGGTCTCCTATGGAAACGCACTGAGTCTTTCTTTTTTTATTTTTTCCTAAGACAGGGTCTCTCTGTGTAGTCTTGGCTGTCCTGGACTCGCTTTGTAGTTCCAGGCTGGCCTCAAACTCACAGCAATCCCCCTGCCTCTGCCTCCCGAGTGCTGGGATTAAAGGCATGTACCACGCACCCCCAGCTTCACTGAGTCACTTTTTAAAAGACGAAAAATAAAAGGGATGGGTTCACGTGAACCTGGCACCAGCTAAAGTCTCCTTAGCAGAAGAACCTCATTAAGAAAGCCCCTCCATAAAAGCAGGCTGTAGGCAAGCCTGCAGGACATTTTCTTAATGCTTGATTGATTGGGGAGGGCCCAGGCTGTAGGTGGTGCTGTCCCTGGGCTGGTGGTCCTGGGCTCTATAAGAAAGCAACTGAGGCTGGGCGGTGGGGCGCACTCCTTTAATCCCAGCACATGGGAGGCAGAGGCAGGAGGATCGCTGTGAGTTCAAGGCCAGCTGGGTCTACAGTGCGAGTCTAGGACAGCCAAGGCTACACAAAGAAACCTTGTCTCAAATAACAAAACAACAAATAAAAGAAAGCAACTGAGGCAGGGCATGGCGGCTCATGCCTTTAATCCCAGCAGAGGCAGTCAGATCTCTGTGAGTTCGAGACCAGACTAGTTACGAAGAGAGTTCCAGGATAGCCAGGGCTATTACACAGAGAAACCCTGTCTCAAAAAACCAAAAAAGAAAAAAGAAAAGAAACCGAGCAAGCTGCGGAGAGCAATCCAGTAAGCAGCATCCCTCCATGGCCTCTGCATCAGCTCCTGCCTCCTGGTCCCTGTTGTGTTTGAATCCCTGTCCTGACTTCTTCTTCCATCATCAACAGTGATGTGGAAGTCTAACCTTTTCCTCCCCAACTTGCTTTTTTGGTCATGGTGGTTTTTGTTTGTTTGTTTGTTTTTCAAGACAGGGTTTCTCTCTGTAGACCAGGCTGCGTCCCCTCTTCCCCCCAGTGCTGGGATTAAAGGCCGGTGCCACCACTGCCCAGGGTTGTCATAATAGCAATAATAACTTTAAGAAGGGGAAACCACGTGAGCCCGAGAGGGAACAGGTGCAACACACGGGGTTGGTAGCACCCACCCTTTGTCCTAGCACTCTGCAGGTAGAGGCAAGCAGACCTCTGAGATACAGCCTGGTCTACATAGTGAGTGAGATCTTGTCTTTTTTCTTTTAAAGGGAAAAATGGGGGTGGCGGAGGAGAGGAAACCTCATGGTTGTAAACAGAGCCACACATTAACTTTTTTTATTTCA
>OU015759.1:7485335-7521837 GCA_907169655.1 Acomys percivali | reverse complement strand
GGAGGCAAAGACAGGCAGATTTCTCAGTTCGAGGCCAGCCTGGTCTATAGTGTGAGTTCCAGGGTAAACAGAGCTACACTGTGATATTCTGTCATTTGGACAACAGCAGCAACAACAAAACAGCCCAGGCATAGTGGCGCACGCCTTTAATCCCAGCACTCTGGGAAGCAGAGGCAGGTGGATCTCTGTGAGTTTGAGGGCAGCCTGGTCTAAGGACAGCCAGGGCTGTTACACAGAGAAACATTTTCTGGAAAAAAAAAAAAAACTAAAAATGAAAAACCAAAAAAAACTGGTGAAGGCAGGAGGATCAGGAGTTGAAGACCAATGTCAACTATATATGAAGTTTGAGGTAGCCTTCGCTACAGAATACCACCACAAACAAATAGAGCCCGATGGCAAAATCAGTTAACTCCAGCGTCTACAGAGGTTGAGGCAGAAAGACGGAGCGGCCTGAACCACTTCGTTAAATTGTCTCAAAATAAAGAGTGAAAAGAAGCCTGAAGATGTAGCTCCGTGGTAGAGAGCTTGCCTCCCACCCCTCAGCTACCAAAAAGAGAAAGAGCAAAGAAACAAACAAACAAATTAGGTGTTATCTGTGCCTTACTCCAATTTACACTAGATTTATTTCATCTCCCCTCCTCCTCCTATTGCTTTCTGGCGCAGGGTTTTGCTGTTTCCCGTGCTGCCTTTGAGTAGCCCAGGCTAGCCCATAACTCACTTCACAGCTCAATCCAGCCTCAACTCTCCCAATCTTCCTGCCTCTCTCCCTCTTAAATGCTGGGGTTATGCCACGCCCGGCTAATTTTACACGTTTATAGAAACAGATTGATCGTGAATTCTTCCAACAAAATCTGGGCACGAGATGTCTTGCGCCCTTCCTGGAGCGCTGTGATTCGGTTGTGATTGCGAGCATCCCCTGCTCGGCCTCTCTTTCCTTCCTAATCCTTGGCTGCCTTTCTGGCCAAAGCCTGAAGATCCTTGTCATTTGCCGAAGTTCCCCGCAGTTTCAGAGAGATGCAGCTTTTTCTGCTCGGCTGGTAGGCGGCGCTGTACGATCGACTTCTTGCTCCCTTGCTGCCCAGGTCTCCGACCCCGCTCCGTTTAATTCTCAGGAATAGAGACTGAACAGGCTTCCGAATCGCCAGTTTCTCTGCTAGAACTTTTGTGGCTGTGTCTTGGTCCGGTTAACCTCGCCTCTACCCATTTCTGCAATACTAAACTGGGTCCCCTAGCACTCTTGGTGGATGTGACCTCCAGCTATTCGGGCTTCCAGGGCCAGGCTTGGGAAATCTTGACAAGAGCTCCAACCCGGCAGCCCGCTCTTCTCTCTGTCAGCTAATTGTTTAGTCGGATGTTTGTTTATCCTGGAGAGGAGGAGGGGGGCCCGGGTGCGCGGGGGTGGTTGCCCCCAGGGAAGCCCGCTTCCGGTTGTTGGCTTATTCAGCTACCATTCGCCTTCTTAAGCACTGGGAAGAATTGCAGAGCTGGGAAGGTCCTGCCCAACAGTGCCGTCACACAACAACAACAACAACAACCAACAACAACGACAACGATAACGACAACAACACTTTCTGAGCCGTTCTCTTGTGCTTACACCTGTTAGAGCCGTGCTGTTAGGGACGTCGATGGGAGCACTAGACCTGCTCTCGTGCGACAGGAGAGAATTATAAAGAGGTAGGAATAGTCAATAGTCAGTCTGTGGTGGCACACACCTTTAATCCCAGCACTCGGGAGGTGGAGACAGACGTGTGTGTGTGTGTGTGTGTGAGAGAGAGAGACAGAGACAGAGACAGACAGATACCGAGGGAGGTGGAGACAGACGTGTGTGTGTGTGTGTGTGTGTGTGTGTGAGAGAGAGAGAGAGAGAGACAGAGACAGAGAGACAGAGAGAGAGAGAGAGAGACAGAGAGACAGAGAGACAGAGATACCGAGGGAGGGGGAGAGCACTGACCCCGGGTGGCCCAGGGGCTTTAGGATGGTAGAGGGGTGGGCCATCGGATCCAGCCTGAGAGACTTCTGAAAGGACAGGGGATGAGCAGATAAGGACTTTGCCTTTTTGACTACCATGAGGTTGAATGGCAACTCTCCTTTTGTTTAGTATTCTGTTATGTATGCATGCGTGTATGTATGTGTGTGTGTGTGTGTGTGTGTGTGTGTGTGTGTGTGTGTGTGTGTATTGGTTGAGCGAGAGCTACTGGAACAAACAATGCAGCCGAGGTGGACCTTGAACTGTACCTCCACAGGGCTGTGACGACAGGTATGTGCTGTCACACCGTTGATATGGTACTAGGCAGGCGCCCTAACAGCTGAACGATACCCCTTGCCTAGTGGACACATTTATCAAAGACCAAGGAAGTGACTCTTCAACCCGAGACTTAAAGAAAAGGTGACACACTTCAAAAGGGAAAAACCAAGAGTTTGGAGTGAGACACTGCCCAGTCACAAACTTTCCAAGAGTGAGAGGGTTTGGTTTTCGTTTTTTTAATTTTTATGTGAATGAGTGGTTTGCCTGCATGGGTACCTGTGCTTGGTGCCAGTGGAGGATAGGAGAGGGCATCGGAGCCCCTGGAACTGGATTATATGTGGGCAACAATATGGGTGCTGGAAATCGAATTCAGATCCCTTGAAAGGGCATTTGGTGCTCTCCCCTTCCCGCTTTGGTTTCTGGTTTTGATTTTCAGACAGATTTTCTCTGTGTGACCTTGGCTGTCCTGGACTCGTTTCATAGACCAGGCTGGCCTCGAACTCACAGTGATCCACCTGCCTCTGCCTCCCTGAGTGCTGGGATTACAGGTGAATGCCACTGCGCCCAGCTGCATTCAGTGTTCTTAAGCCCCCCCTCCCCGTCCCCCCAACACCCCCCCAAAGATGTTATAAAGATAGTTTTCTGTTTTCTGGCTGGGCATGGTGGCGCACGCCTTTAATCCCAGCACTCAGGGTTAGGGGGAGACAGAGGCAGGCGGAGCTCTGTGAGTTCAAGACCAGTTTGGTCTACAAAGCAAGTCCCGGACAAAGACTAACACAGGGGAAATGCCCTCCGAACAAACAAACAGTTTTCCCGACTCCGTTGTGGATTGTGGTAGTGCATGCATTCATGTGAAGACATAGGATTTGTTAGGCTTTTGATCCAAGCTATGAGTCCAACAATGGCCCACCTTTCCTGACCCTTGCCCTTTGCCAATCATGTCAAATGAGAATTTGAGTTCCCACCAATGGGACAAGACAAAGTCACTACATCTATCAGGAAGAGAAACCTGAAGCCGTCTCAGCCCTGTATGTCCAACAGCCGGGTATGGGTTTTGGCACAAACACACACAGGCGTTTGCTGCCATTTATTTTTATGTACATGGCTATACACTTGCATATGAGTCTATGCAGATCCTGTGGAGACCAGCAGAGGGCACCAGTTTCCCTGGACTGGAGTTTTAGGCAGTTGCGAGCTGTGATAGAACCTGAGTCCTTTGGAAGACTGCTAGTGGTCTTAACCTCTGGTCCATTTTTACACCTTCCTGAAAGCACTGCTTTTGCAAAAATACTAATAACAGTAGTACTAATAGTAAGTTGTCTTGCTGAGTTATTTTCTGCTTTGTTCTTCCTGGTCCAACTCCAACATCATTTTTTCCCAACACTCAAGAGGCTGTGACACGTTCAATTCCTGAGCAGCCAAGGATACCTAGTGTCTATCTTTATTTTTACCTATTTTGAGACATTCTGTGCTGAGGATGGATCCCCAGGGCCTTGTGTATGTAGGCAAACATTCTACAAGGAATTCTAGCCTCAGATCCAGGTAGTGATCTATTTTTTATTCTTTTAAATTATGTGTCTATGTGTGTATCTGTGAACTTGGGTGCAGGTGCCCAGGGAGTCCAGGGCTTTCGGGTTCCTTTGGAACTGGAGTTACATGTGGTAGCTGTTACTTGAGTGCTGGGAACTGAACTTGGGACCTCTGCAGGAACCCACTTTTTTTTTTAAAAGATGTATTTATTATGTGTACCATGTTTCACCTGCATGTACACCTCCCGGCCACAAGAGAGCACCACATCTTAGTATAGATTTTTGTGAGCCACTGAGCAGTTGCTGGGAATTGAATTCAGGACCTTTGGAAGATCAGATGGTGCCCTTAACCTCTGAGCCATCTCCCTAGCCCCGAACCCACTCTTTTCTTCCTTTCCTTCCTTCCTTCCTTCCCTCCTCCTCCCTTTTCGTATTTCTCTGTGTAGCCCTGGCTATCCTGGAACTCCCTCTGTAGACCAAGCTGGTCTCTGCCTCCTGAGGGCTGGGATTAAAGGCACATATATTGAGGTGTTTTTTTTTTTTTTTCTTTTCTGTTTTAGCTCTGGCTATCCTGGAACTCTGTAGATCAGGCTGGAGAAGAACTACTCTCTTCAGAATCTGCCCTCCTCACAAACTCTAAATGAGAGGCTTCATTGCTGGAGTGGTTTTGTGCACATGTAATAATTTTATTTAGCAAGCGGAAGTCATTCCCCTACGCCAACTCCCCTCCCCCTCGTACATTTAGAGACACAGTAGTTCTCCCTTAACTCCCATGTTGCTATCTGATGTTTCAGTCACCAGAGGCCAGTTGGGAGATATAAATAAGAGATCACACTCACATTTCTTTCCTTACAGCATAACATATTCATAGTTGTTCTATTACTGTCGTGGTGAATCCCTTGCTGAAAGTAATTCATCGACTATTATAGATGTTACCGTATGGAGAGCTCCCATGTTTTGAAGCGTTCTAGTGGTTCGATGACCCCACTGGGAATCGTGGCTTATAGGGGCTATTACACCGCACCCAATTCTCCAAGCAAGCGACCTTTTTGAGCTGGGTCCTATTACTCCCACTTTACAGATGAAAAGCCTGGAAAGTAGTGCAACGCCGCCTAGGAAACACGTGCTTCCTTTTATGCATTCCACACACTTCTTATTCAAGCGCCGGGAAAGCCCGTCTTTCACAATCCATCCTTCCGGAGGGCTCCCAGAGGAACTGAGGATTAGAGGGGAGCCCTCTCCCATCACCATTTCATCTGCAAGCACCCAAGGTGACATGTGGTATGCTGTCATTTGCCCGATGATGACCCGGTTGGCCCAGGCTGCAATGCAGGGGCCTGCCCTCCCTCTGCCCGGGACCAAGCACTGGGTGAAATCACCAGCAACCTGTATCAACGCGCCCGGCCCACAGGTTTTTTTTTTTCTTCAGCGCCCGGGAAAGAGCACGTGCCCTCTGTCCCCGCCCACTCTTCCGGGCCGACCAACTGCGAGGCTCGGATTGGGCTGCGGAGGACCACGCCCCCTCCCCTCGCCCAATAGACTCTCTCCCTGGGTACGCTCCCTCCTTCGCAGCCCCGCCTCCACACCCCACGTTACGTCCATCCCTCTCTCTCTCTCTGTCTCTCTGCGGCCCCCCCCAGCCCCCCGTTAACCCGAGGCTGCAGCTCGACCAGGCGAATCCACCTCCCCCCATCTCCCATTGGCTGGTGAGGTCCCGCGCGAGCGGGATGGAGCCCCCCCCGCCCCCAAAGTCCCCGCCCCTCAGGAGCCGGGCCATTTGCCTCTCAGAGCTGGCTTTCTCCGGGAGCCGGCGCGCGCGGGGTGTTGTGTGTGGGGAGGGGCTGCGGGGATCTGCCGCCCGGAGCGCGCAGGGCCGGGCGCGCCCCCTCCCTCCCCCCCCGCGGCTTCGCAGGCTGCAGCCGTCGGTGCGCACGCGCCTTGAGCCCCCCCCCCCCCCCAAACCCCTCAAACCCCCCAAACCCCCAGCCGCCGTGCCCTCCCGGGGCCCGTGCGCGGTTTGTCCTCGCGCGCAGCCGTGAATCGGGCGCCGCAGCCGCTCGGGTAGCGGCGATTTGCTCGGGCGCGCACGCGCACTCGGCGCCCTTCGTGTCCGCGCGTGCCAGCCAGCCAGCCAGCGAGCCAGCCTTCCCGGGCTGCCGTCCTCGCGGCGCGTTTGTCCCCATAGGGTTGCTGTCGACCTTCCGACACTCCCCCCCCCCCCACCCCCCCCAACACCCCCCAACACATCAGAACGCACGCGCACTGGCGAGAGGGTCTCCAGCGCGCGCACGGCCACGGCGGCCGCAGGAAGGAGGTGCCGCCGCCGCCGCCGCCATTGCGCGGGAGGGAGGGAGGGAGGGAGCGAGCGAGCGAGGCTGGTCCGCCCTCCCCTTAGTTCCCGCCCCTCCCCCCTTTCCCCCTCCCCGCCCCCCGCCCCGAGGGAGAGCCGCGGTGCGGCGGGAGGAGGAGGAGGAGGTGGTGGAGGAGGCGGAGGAGGGAGCCCGCGAGGGAGGGTCCGCCCGGCCCCCCGCCGCCGGAGCCGCCGCCGCCGCCGCCACAGCCGCCACAGGAACGAGTCGCCAGGGGAACATGGCGCCGGGCCCGCCGTCGCTGCGGCCGGGATCGCGGAGACCGGGGCCGCGCTGAGGGCGCCCCCAAGGCTGGTGAGTGCTGCGGAGAGCCCGCGGAGGGGGGGAAATGTGGGGGACGGGCGAGGCGCCGGGCGCCGCCCCGCTGCGGGATCCAAGGGTGGGGGGAAAGGCGGGGACCGCGGGGCCGGGAGCCCGCGAACAATGGAGGAGCCGGAGGGGGAGGGGAGGCAGCGCCCCCCCCATCCCCAAGCGCCCCACGGTCCCCGCTTCTCAGCCGCTGCATGCCCGGGCCCGGCCCGCGCGGCCCGCCTTGCCCTTCCTATTCGCCGCTGTCCCCGCAGCCCTGCAATCCCGGCGTCTGCCTGCACACACACACGCCCCACCACGACCCGATTTGAGGGTGGTGGGGTGGCGGTGGTTGATCTCGATGTCTTACAGCCTCCACTCGAGATATCCGACTCCCAATCCTGAGCCGCCTCCTTTCCCACTTCCTCCCCCCCCCTCCGCCTCCCCCAGGCATACTCTTCGCCGCCTCCTGGAGTGGGCTGTTGTGCTCCTGGGACGACCTCTGCATCCCTTCTGACGCCCACTTTGGACATCCGTGGCCCTTCTGCCTTACCTGTTTTCTGTTAGCATCACTTTTGTTGGGGAGGTCCCAGGCGTCCTCCTCCTTTGGCCTGTCTGTGTTATTATTCTTGCCTTAGAACATCTTGCATTCCCAGGAGCTGTCCCTTTAGGACCTGCCGTTCCACCTCCGGGGAGGTTCATGCTAGACCTGTGTAGATGTAGGCACTGCTGTCCTCCCGGTCTTCCTTTACACTTAATTCTTCCTCTCACTTGGGGGCTAACAAGCCCCACACTTATGCCCTACACTTATGTCTCCCCCCTACCCCCCCAGCCCAGACCTGCTGCACCTCCCTGATGCCCCTAAGCTGCTTCAACCGTTCTCAAGTTCAGATGCTCCTTGATTGCATCCTTCCTTCTCAGGGCTTGCTCCCGTTTATCATTCAGACCCTGTCCTCTTTTTCCAGACCCTTCTGCCTGCCAACTCTGCCCCTTGCTGGAGCTCTGATCTTGCACCCGCACTCCCCTGCAGTGCCTGGCCTCTTTTTCTTTTTCATTTTTTGGGCCTCTTTTTTTACCCCCCTTTTCTGTCCCTCATTTCTGCCATTCCCTATAGAAGACCTCTGCCCTAACCCTAACTGCACCCAGTTGTGCTGTACCCTCTCTTTCCCACCCTTATTTCAATGGTCCTCTGCTCTGCTCCATTCATCATCCATCCCTCACCTCCCCCCACCCCAAATCTTCTGTAAGTTACTCTACACCTGCTGTCTGTGTCTTCTAGGCTGCTGGCGTGCCTCTGCACCTCAGATGACGCAGACCCTGGCCCTCCACACTCTGCCCGTTCTGCATTTCCTAGGCTTACCCTACCTTCCTACCTTCCTTCCTTTCTTCCTTTCTTCCTTCCTTTTCTTTACTTTTTTAAAACGGGCTTTCCCCTTCTCTTTCCTTGGTGTCCCCTCCCCACAGCTCCCTCCCTCCCTCCCTTTTGGAGCTGTCCATTTGTCGGCATATTTTTGACCCGTTTTAAATTTAACTATCGCTGCCCTTGTCAGACTGGTCATCGTCACCACTGAGCCCTGCTTGTGTCCTATGTGTCCTGCCTTTGGTGTCTCTCACACCTAAGCTGGCCACCAGCCTTTCCTTTTCATTGAGCTCCGTTCAGCCTTTCGCTGGACTTTTCTTTCTCTTCATTCGCTGCCCCCGTTTCGCTCTGCCTCTTAGCTTCCTTTCCATTAGTTCTGACCTGAAGGTGTCGTTCCTTTCTTTTTATTCACGTCCGCCCCCCCACCCCCCACTTTCTTGGAGCCTCCAAATTCTTGGATAGGTGCTTATTTTCTTTTGATACCCCTCTCCCAGCTCCTTTCCTCTCTGGCTCTCTCCCTTTTTCCTTGAACCCTTCCGGCTCCCTTTCCAACACTTCACTCCCACCCAACCTGCTTCTCGGGGGGAGGGGCTCCCCACGGGGGCTGCCTGCGACAGGCGTTGAGGGCATCCCCCTTTACGTCTGCTTCACCTGCTCTGCATCTCTCAGCCTTTGCCAGTTGGGAGGCTGGACCGAGGTCCTCTAGGCACCAGTCCAGGCTGCAGAGTCTCTGTGGAGCCCTGAGTGTTGGGATTTTTATCCTCAAAAGTCCTCCTGAGATCTGCTACAGAAGCGCGCGCTTGACTGGTTGCCGCTCTCTGCAGTCTGGGAGCATCTCCCCATTTCTCTGATTCGTACCAAGGTTAGTGATGATGGGTAGGATTCATCCAACTGCCCCATCTCCCCTCCCTCCTTCCCTCTCTGGGCCAAATAGCTTTATGTCCTTGGGGAAGGGGACTGCAGCCGCCCAGTTCTCACTTTCCTGCTTGCCTCTCTGAGCAGTTGTAGATTGTTGAACTCTACACTCTTCTACCTCCACACCAGCACCACCAGGGGAGCATTCAGAAGTATGCTTTTTTGTTTTGTCTTGTTTTGTTTTGTTTTGTTTTTTCCCCTGAGTCAACCTCCCCCCCACCCCACCCCCCCAGCTGAAAAGTCATCTGTTTTACTCCAGGTCAGGGAAATGCTAGGTCTGCAGGTCCCCAGGGGGTGTTGTGGCCACACTCAATGTTTACTGCTCTGGCCTTGAGAAGTGTCTTGGCTTCTCTCTTGGCCTTTGGTTAATGCTGTGACCTTGGGGGTGGGGCTAGACCCAGTAGGTTTCTTCCCTTTTTCACCTCTGCCCCCTGGAAGACTCCGCCAGCTTCCTGGTCTTCAAAAATGGGGAGGGCCTGGGTTTGGGAAGCACTTTGCGGTGGTTGTTGAAAGAAAGAATGCCAAGTGTCGCTAAAGCCGTCTGGTTTTGCCGGCACTCCTAGCCTCGGGAGCCCAGTGCTTCTGGGCAGGCCTGTGCGGGGTTACCGAGCTCCTGAGCGTGCGGAGAACCAGTTCGTGAGTTCCGATCGCCTGCGTGTTTTGAAGGACTTGGTTGGGTAGAGTTGGAGACAGCTGCCGAGCACTGGCTGATTTGGGATGGCTGTTGGTGAACTGTGGCTTTCCTATTCTACCTCTGTGTTCCTCAAGTTCCTCGGTGACTTTGTGGTGGGGTTGAGGAAATTCGTTCAGAGGTAGAGGTAGCTTTTTACGGAGTGCCACCTGACCATAGCCGTCTTTAACTTAGGAGAGAGGACCTTTGGCACGCAGTTGGTTTATTTATTTTATTTCTTAAGTAAACATAAATCTAAATCAAAAGGCTCTTTTTCCCCCTCCCTGTGGCCTAGGGCAATTGCATATTAAGGCAGCTGTCCAGCTGTGAAGGCACATTTACTGGAAGGGCTTTCTTTCTTAACTGAGCTGTGATGAGACTGTTTATTTCAGCACCTGCTTAGAAATAGTTCTGTGTGAACACATTTGAAATTAAAAAAAAAAAAAAAAAAACCTTCACTGTCATCTACAGAATTAGACCATTGACTCATCCAATGTTAGGGCATTTGTGTACAAGAACCCGGGGTGGGGGGGTTGTACAATAGATGTGTGTGGCTCTCCTAGCTTTTTAGGACTGTAGGTTTTCTGGGTTTGGATCTTGTTTCTTCTCAGTTCTGTACTGTGGTTGGAAGGCAGTTAGAACGTTGCTAGCTTGTTCCGCCGCTGCACTGCAGGACTTTAAACTCTGACAAGGAGAGTGGGGATTTTGATGCTGGGTGTTAACTTTGGTTTCTTTCTTTGGCCCCGTGTCACAATCTCCTGAATTTATTTTAGAGTTTGTGTTCTCCGTGCCAGTACAAACAGTTGTCTTGTTTTTCATTCTTAGTGTGGCGGTAACACCTAATTGAGAATAGGAACAACTGTGTGTGCAGCCCCGCTACAGTGTGTGTTTTCTAGAGTTTTCCCAACACGGGCAGCCTAAAAAAGTTGTGCGTGCTCAAAGCTGGAGTTCACATAATAGAGAAGAGACAGACAGAACAAAGAGATGCTTTTCCTCCCCGCTAGGAACTGGTGTCCAGGCCTGTCAGGGTTCTGGTGGTGGTGGAGGCTCCAATGCCAGAACTGACATTTGCTGTCACTATGGGATTGGGTGCTACAGAGATGTGAGGTGGTAGCCTTGGCCTTCTGGAGCAGTTTCTGTGCCAGTTGGGGCGGAGTGTGAGGCAAGAGATGGCAGCAGACGACTTTTTTTCCAGCGCACTAGCATGTCTTCAAGGGCTCTTTACCCTGTCTAGATTTCTAGAGCTAGCCTGCTAAGATTCTGGTCCCTTCGCAGCCCCTCCCTTTCTCTTGAAATCCACCTTTCTTTGTGCTCATGCCCCCTCTCCCTTGCCCATTGCCTCCAGTGTTTTTTGTTGTTGTTGTTGTTTTTGTTTTTTTTAACTGGCCTGATGGTGCTTCAGGAAAAATAACAAGTCAGAAACCATCAGTCTTCTTCATTCCAGACAGACGGTTGCAGGTGTCCAGCCTGAATAGTGACTTTTGGAAAAGGACAGTCTGGCCAGAGTGCAGGTTGCACAGGTAGTGAAAAGCCATAGCCTCATAGGCCGTGTGTGTGGTCAGTCTTCCAGATAGAGCAGAGCAGGCTGTCACAGCTGAAGGTGGGTAAGGTCGTATAGTTTAGATTGCTTTTCCATCCTTGGCCTGTTAAGGTCTCCTGAAAGGTGTTGGACCTCTAGCGGGCCCCTTCTTGCCATCCTCCTGGGATTGTTGTCATTTGCCACCTGGCAGTTTAAAACAATGTCTTTGTTCATTTATTTTATTTTATTTTTTTCTGAGATAGCATCTCACAAGGCTTCTTATCTGGACATGTAGCTGAGGGTAGCTTTCAGCTCATCCTTAAGCTTCTAAAATTGAGGGATTGCGTTGTACCACATGTAGTACAATTTACCCAGTCTGTGTGATGTTTGATTAATCATTTACCTCTTTAAAATTTCTGTTTCACAAACCCCAAGATTATTTGCCTGTAGAGGGAAGGCAGCTGGTAGAAATGCCCTGTTAGGCCTTGGAGTTTGCAGGAACCTAGTTTGAAAATCAGCGCCTCCTTTGCCGCTGGGGAAATGAAAGGCTTGCCTGGGGTCATGCTGTAGGTTTCTGTTATAGTGAAGATCACGGGACAGGAGCAGGGCCTGCCTTCTGTCAAGGCCTGGCCCTAAGTATTAGCATTGGGGACAGCTTGCTTTTCCAGTGGGCTGGAGACCCGTCTGAAGATGTCCTTCCCTCATGGCAGACTCCACTCAGTGGAACATGCTGGGGCTCAGCACCCTGGGCTGTACTAGGATCCCCCTTTTGCCCTTGTCATGTCCTGAAACAACTCAGATGGGGCTTTTCCAGGGCTCAGAGGAGACTGAACAGCCTTACCCTTGTGGGTGCTTTTTTTTTCCCCCAATAGAAAATAAACACTGCCACTTTCTCAGGCATTCACATGGAAATTAGTTTATAGGGGGGGCGGGGGGGGGGCGCTCAGCTCTCTCTCCAGATTGTATTAGCTCTATAACTCAGCTTACACCTCTTTTATAAAATGGTAGGGAATTTCTCAAGCTGAGTCATTGTTGACCTAGGCTCTCAAATAGCAGTGGTCTGAATAGCACTTGAATTGCTGGTATTAAGAAATGCAAACAAATCGTTCATGTTCATCTTCCCAAAAGCTTATTTCTATTTAACTTTTGATACAGTACTTTATCAGACTTTATCTATAAAGAATTCATGAGGGGGGGAAAAAGAATTTGTAAAACTAAGTGAGCACCTGTCACCCTACTTTTCGTTGGTGGGCATCTCGGATACTGAGGGATACCGCTGAGCTCAGTGGAGACCTGGCTACCTCCAGCATGAAGCATCATTATTACAAGAATGTAATATTTGTTTTTGCTGCAAATAGCCACCTTGCCTACCTCTTACGAAAGGAGTGCTGCTGTGTTAGGGACTCTGGAGCCCTGTGACTTGGGCATCTGTTTATGTCTTCATAGACCTTTGTTCTTCTCTGGCCTCTTCCTGGTCACTGTGGTGACTACAGCAAGTTGGGAGTTGAAATTGGGCCATTGAGAGAAAGCGCGCGCGCGCACACACACACACACACATACACACACACACACAGCTGAGCATGGTTGCACACACCATGCTAGAGAGGTGGAGGGAGGAGCAACCCTCAACTACTTAATGAACTCAAGGCCAGCCTGAGCTACATGAGATCTTGTCTCAAAAACACCCCCTAAAAAAAAACAAACGAACTAGAAAAAATGTTGAGGGAACTCCCATCCTGACCCTTTGACTTACTAGCTCTGTAATTTGGGAAGACTGTTTCCCTTCTTGGAGAATGAATGAAGGGAGTGTGTCAGATGGCTCCTACCCTGCCTTACTGTCTAGCCAACATGTTGTGAGATTTGGTCTTTTTGTTGTTGTTGTTGTTGTTAAATCCAGGTATCATAAAATTAGGTAAAGTAACAGAAGCTACAAATGTTTCGCCAAGTATTGACTGCTTTACTTCCTATTTTTTTTAGGAGACAGATATTTAAGTACCTCTACAGTGCTGCTTTTTGGTGCTGGGCAGGAGCCCTGGAATAGCTGTTGCTGGGCATGTGCTCCACCACTGACTGACAGCCCCAGCCAAGAGTTTCTTCTTTTGAGAATATTCGTTAGGCAACTGGAACTCTATAGGTGTAATACTGCCATAGTTTGTCAATTTACATTTAAAAAAGTTAGGAGGTGGGTGTGTAGCTTGGTGGTCATCTTTTGTCTGGCATGCATCAGGTCCTGGGTTCCGTTTCTAGACCTGTAGTCAGCCAATGCAAAACATTAAAACGTACCTAGAGACTAAAGGTGGCCCACGCCTTAAATCCCAGCCCTCGGGAGGCAGAGGCAGGCAGATCCCTGTGAGTTCGAGGCCAGCCTGGTCTACAAAGTGAGTCCAGGACAGCCAAGGCTACACAGAGAAACCCTGTCTCAAAAAACCAAACCAACCAACCAACCAAACAACAACAAAAAGAAAACATACCTAGATGTATAGGGAGAAAGCACTGCTTCTTAGTTTTGTCTTATTTGTTCACTACAAATAATACATTTGTTCATTTATTTGTGTGTGTGTGTACATACATGAAGGTCAGAGGACACCATATGAGAGTCAGTTCTCTCCTTCCACTAATGTGGGACCTGGGGATTGAACTCAGTCAAACTCAGGTTGTCAGATGTGGCAGCAGGACCCTCCATTCACTGGGTCCTCTTGCCCAGCTCACTATAATTATTTAGTAATACTGACTTGGAATTGAAAATCAGCGTTGGGGTGAGAGTATGTTAGCCAGCTGTGGCTAATGCATAGCCTTCCCACTTACAGGACATTTAAGACTACATTCTTTGAGAGGACCCAGGTTCTATTACCAATACTCACAAGATGACACACACTGTCTGTAACTCGGTTCCAGGCTCCTTTGCCTTGTTCTGCCCTCCGTGGCCAGACACACAGGATGCACAAACATACATGCAGGCAAAACTCCCATACACATAAAATGAAAAGAAAAGAAATATGCGTGCATTTGCGTTGAACCTTTTCCTATCTGCATTTAAATGAAAGGTCAGAATCGTGGTTTATCCCTTGGAGCCTGTGTTAGGCATAAGACAAAAGAAAATGATGATTGTTAATTGCCACAGGTAATTAAAAAGGGCTCTTTGTTCAGTAACAAATTGATTGTGTACAAATGAAAGTCAGCGCTGCATTAATGCAAGCTTACTGGAGTTATGAAATCTGTGTCTTCAGCAGAATGGCTCAGCGTGAGGACCACCTGGGGCGGGGCGGGACAGTGCCCTGATACTGCTACATCCTCCGTGCTGTTACTGTCGCCGGGCTCACAGAAATGTCTCCCTCTGATTGGTCAATTGAATGCAGACAGAACTTTTTCTGAGAAATGGAGAAGGGAGGATGGATTCTGATGGCTGCAGGAGTGAGCCCCAGCTGTTGGCATGTGCCCAGCATCAAAGCCACAAAGAATGAGAGTGGCAGTTGCTTTTGGGCTTGTGATGTGTTTATGAGGAACACAGATCTTTCTAAGTTAACTTCATCATTATTATTACTGACTTTGTGGGTGGCGGGTTTGAGAGTTCCTGTATTAACATGCTCCACAGCTTGGTGCCAGTGGAGGACACTGGTGTTAGGTACCCAGAACTGAAGGCATAAGCCCCTAATGTGGGTACTGGGAACTGAACCCAGGGCCTCTGCAGTTGTAGCAGGTGCTCTTAACTACTGACTGTTATCTCTCTAGCCCCAACAAATGGTGTGTGTGTGTGTGTACACATATGTGTACATTATTAAGTCAAGGTCTCACTGTAGCTCTGGCTAACCTGAAACGTATTTTGTAGAATTTGGTGGCTTTGAGCACACAGAGACACTTCTGCTTTGGCCTCCTGAATGCTGGGATTTAAAACTCTGTGTCACCATGCCCAGCCACTTAGGCACAATTTTAAGATTTATACAGTTGTAGATGTATACATAGTAACCTGTTCAATTAACTAATTTGGGTTTTTTGAGACAGGGTTTCTCTGTGTAGCCCTGGCTGTCCTGGAACTCATTCTGTAGACCAGGCTGACCTTGAACTCAGAGATCTGCCTGCCTCTGCCTCTCAGTGCTGAGATTAGAGGCATGTGTCACCACTGTCCTGATAATTAAATACTTTTGAGGCAAGGTGTAGTGTGGGCTAGTTTCCCACCTCAGCCCCCTGAATTCTGGGATTGCAAGCATGCAGTACCACACTGGCCTATGAGTATAGGCTAAGAAGCAGAGGTGCAGACCAAGAGCCTATATGAACATGTTGACTATAGTGACGTTTATAAACTTAAAAGAAGAAAATATAAATGTTTTAACCTTAGGAGAATCACTACTTATAGAAGAGTCTGAAGTCATTTTAAAAATGCTTTTCAGGAATACTTGACATGGGAAAGTGCACACAAAATTAGGCGTGTGGGGGGAAAGCAGGATGTAGCGCTACACAGGGTGAATCCAGTTAAAACATGGAAGCGGGGAAGGGAGACCGTGCTGAGGGGCTAGTTGAGCTATCTGCATTGTTGAGTTTGGGCTGAGAACCAGTTTTTCCTGAGTTGTGCATGGTGTGTGTGTGTGTGTGTTTACCTTCATACAGCTGTCTGTGCTTCACATGCATGCCTGTGCCCAAGGAGGTCAGAAGACGTCAATGGATCTCCAGGAACTGGAGTTACAGATGGCTGTGGCCAGCATGTGGGTGCTGGGAACTGAAGCTGGGTCCTGAGCTAACCACTAAGCTCTCTTACCTGCCTGGCGGGTTTGTTTTTAAAGACTGGGTCTCACTTAACCCTTTCCGGCCTGGAACTTGCTGTGTATATAAGGCTGACCTCAACGTTACAGGGATCTGCCTCCCTTCCCCTGCATCTGCTCTGTTGGGATTAAAGGTGTGTATCACCGTGCCAGCTGGATTTTAATGTATTTTATTTTAAATATTTATTAAATGTATATAGGTGTTTTGTTTTCGTATGTCTGCACCCCACGCCTGCCTGGTGCCCTCAGAGGCAGGAAGAAGGCATTGGAGTCCCTGGAACTGGAGTTGAGATGTTTGTAAGCAGCTCTGTGGGTGCTGGGAATTGAAACTGTATCTTTTGGAAGAGCAGCTAGTGCTCTTGGCTACGGAGTCATCTCTCCAGCCAGCGCTCCTTACTATGTTTTTGAGAAATTATTTTAACATAGGCAGATTCGAGGGGTGCTGTGCATGCCACTAGGCATGTGTGGAGGTCAGTGGGCAGCTTTGTGTAGTGTATTTTCTTTTGGGGGGCGGGGGTTGGGTTGAGACAGGGTTTCTCTGTGTAGCCCTGGCTGTCTTGGGACTCACTCTGTAGACCAGGCTGGCCTTGAACTCAGAGATCTGCCCAGTGCCTGATTCTTGATTTAAGAAAAAAAGTTAACCAAGTTGGTTGTACTGTATATTTTTCTATATAAACACGAAAGAAAATTATGCTGAAAAACAAGAAATTAAGAACGTGGAGATCTTTTGGACTCTAGTCCCTCCAGGGCAGTCACTTTCTCATAGAGTAATTGAATTAATTATTAACAGCAGCCACTGCTTCCTTTGTACCAGCGGCTTCCAAGCACCCCTTCCTTGCTGCCCAGTCACCCTCCCAGGTGGGGAGCATTTGCAGCTTCTAGGTGGGAATTGAGACACAGCAGTGAGGGGCTGGCCTACCGCTACCTGGCTAACCAGCCTGTGTGGAAAGCTTCTCTGATCTGCTTTTCCCTTTCCAGAATGTTCTACACAGTGATCTCCCGAAGAGACCTACAGTCAATTTGGTGGCTGGCAGTTGGAGTATAGTTCTGTTCAGCAAATCCCTTGTCTCCCAGGTGTTCTTGGTTCAGGGAGAGTCAGGTCAAAGTCAGGAATAGCTATGGAGTTAGTTATGTCTTTTTCACATTTTGGGGGGCTTTAGTGGCAAAGGTTACGGTGCAGAGAGAGATAAGGGTCTCACTAGATTGCCCAGGCTTACTTTGAACTGGAGATCCTCCTGCCTCAGCCTCTAAAGTGTTGAGATTACAGGAATGTGTCAGCAAACCTGACCTATGCCTTCTCTTTTATGGGCCAAAATGTTTTTAAAGAGTTAAGTAATTTAAGCCAATAGCACAGCCCACGGAAGGTGGGAGCGGAAGGCTGTTGAGTTAGTTCAGAGTCCTCCTCAGCAAGCTAGGACGCTTTGGCCTGCCTGATGCTAGCTGCAGATCCTGTCTCAAAAAAGATGTGCATAGTTCTACTGAATATCTAATCTGCTTAATCCCATCTATTCAAATACTTTTGCATGGTTAGGAGCTGCTGAGCAGAGGAGAGCGGGCTGGCTCTTTGTAGCTCATGGGTATAAGAACAGACGTTGTGTTTGGTCTTCCACCTCCTCTGCAGCCAGGTACACAAACGGAGCGTCCTGCTGCCCAAGTATGTGGGCCACTCAGAACAAAGTCCTCTCTTCCCTTACAGGCAGCACAGGGAGCACACTGTTTCTGTACCCAAAAGCACACATTTTAGAAGGCCAGTGGCCTGATTCATTCTTCCTGATCTTATCTTAAAGAATTAAGTGTGACTAAACATTTCAATGCAAGAATGCATTGACTGGGTCTAAGACTGATTGCATCTGAGGGAAAAAAAACATTTTTAGGAAACCAGTCCAGGTTCATGTTTCTCTTAAATAAGGAATAATTTGGGCCAATGTGTAGCTGAGTGGTGGAGCGCTTGCCTGTGCACAGTCCAGCTTCATCCCCAGCACCACAGGGAAGAAGGCATAATTAGCCATTTAACAGAACACTCATATGTGGCACATGCGTTCTTTTTTTTTTTTTTGGTTTTTCGAGACAGGGTCTCTCTGTGTAGCCTTGGCTGTCCTGGACTCACTTTGTAGACCAGGCTGGTCTCGAACTCACAGCGATCCACCTACCTCTGCCTCCCGAGTGCTGGGATTAAAGGCGTGCGCCACCACGCCCGGCTGGCACATGCGTTCTTACTTGCCACTAGTGTTTGCTCATGGGGGCTAGCTCCGGAAGACCTGATGGCCAGTTGCCATGTGAAGGAGTGTATGCGGAGGAAATAGCAAATGTGGGGCTGGGAGTGGAGGCATGCCTGTAATCTCAGCACTCGGGAGGCCGAGGAACTTGTGTTGAGGTTAGCCTGGAGTACGTAGCTAGTTTCTGTTTTAAATTAAAAAATCAAGGCTGGGTAGAGGCAGGTGGACCTCTAAGAACTAAGACCCTATAAATAAAATAAAGTAAATAAGCCAAGACTTTAGGCAGCTCTGTGGGAATTTGTGTGTGTGTGTGTTGGTGTTCTTCTTGTTCTGGTCCCAAGACCAGAAGAACCCAGGGCCTTGATGCTCATACCTTTCAGCTTCGTTGCATTATTTTTATTTCTACAGCAGGACCTCATGATGATGTCCACCTGTAATCTCAACGCATGGCAGGTGGAGGCAGGGGGAATAGACTTTTAAGACCGGCTGTGGCTGCATGAGGTCCTGTCTCCAAAAAAGGTGCGGGGAGCTGCCAGGAGGTTTAGCTCACTTCATAGAGTGTTCCCTGGGTTCCACTGCTTAAATCAAGCATTTGCGTTTGAGGGCAGCCTGGGCTGAAGCGACCCTGTCTTCATTGTGGTGGCGCCTCTTCTTCCGGGAGGTAAGGCTTTGAGGAGAAGCCTGGCCGGATGCAGGCTTGAGTGCTTTGGTCCTCACTGGGATTCCTCACATGGTCCAGTCTTCTGTGCTGTTGTCATTGGCTTCTTACCAACCTTATGACGGGAGGCTGATGGCTTATTTTTATTGTGAGTTGTCTATAAAATAGGCTCAGTACCTACTCTGCCTGCTTAATCTTTCACCACCATGGACTAAGTGTGGTGAGAACGCTGTAAAGTTGGGAAACCCTTGAGCTTGTGGCGAGGATGGACGGTGTAGCAATGTCCAGGTAAGCATTAGGCTGCCCCAGGCTGGATTTGCTGGGGTAACCTGAGCAGACCAGCTGCGAGCCTTGTTATCTATCGCTTGCTCTTTGAACAGCTATCTCTACAACCCAACTGCTAGTAGCTTGCCCCCAGGACATACTGAGTTTTGGGGTCTTATCAGCAGGTATCTCATATTTGGAGATGTTAACTCCTGGTCACAGGCCAAACATCAGTTGTTAATGTTTGTCAGACCTTCCAGCCCCTAGGCCAGACCTCAGCTACTTTCGCTCTCGGCAGGCTGCTGCCTGCACCTTGTCCCAGTCTGTTCCCTCTCACTTAAGGCTGAACCCCCCCTTAGGCAAGACAGACTGAGCCTGAGCAGAGCGGAGCAGAGTGGACCGCGGCCACAGTGAATGTGCAAATCTAATGGTAGGCGTGGGAAGCTTGGAAAAGTGAGTCCTGGGTCATGGTCCGTGCTCGGCAAATGCCTTGTTAGTGCATTTAAGGACCAGCTGAGAGGATGGTGGGGGGAAAGTTGGTTTGGTTTTGGTTTTTTGAGACATTGTTTTTCTGTGTACCTCTGCCTGTCCTAGACTTTGTAGACCAGGTTGGCCTTGAACTCAACAGCGATCCACCTGCCTCTGCCCCCTCTCGGCCCTTCTGCTTGGTGAGTTCCCTGCTCATCCTTCAGCATCTCCAGCGGCCATGTTTTGAGACCTTGAATGCTTGGATTTCTTCAGCCTGCTCTTCAACACACGTCACTTGTTTCAGTATAGTGACCTGTTCATAGGGCTCTCTGAGTCAGCAGTCATAAAGCACCCTGTGCTGTTCTCTTGCCCCTGTCCCCGGCTGCCCTGTCGCCCTCCTTGGAGTCATCCATGTTTCATCAGAGGTGTAGATGTGTCGCCCTCTCCTTTTGCTTGAGTGGTGTCGTGCTGTAGTTTGTGTCAGTATCTTTTTTTATTTAATGTCCTGGGAAATCATTTCCTATTCAGAGTTTTGTTCTCTTAGACATATACGTTGCTAGTGTGCTCCCAGTTAGTGCTGCAGAGAAGACTTGAATGTGTCATTTCCCAGCCAGTAGGAGAACTCGGAGGAGTGGAATTGTCTCTTTTCTTTGTTTCTTTTGAGACAGGGTCTCACATGGCCTAGGCTGGTATTGAACTTGCTATGTAGCCAAAGATGATCTTAAACTTCTGATAGTCCTGCCTCTACACGGTGCCACTGTGCTGGCATCAAATCCAGGGCTTCCTGCATGCTGGGCAGCACTGCCTTGCCTGAGCTGTATTCCCAGTTCCTGTTCGGTTCTGTGGAAAGCCACGGCTCTCCCTCATTTGTTTTCTTTTTCTTTTTCTTTTCTTTTTTTTGGGGGGAGGGGGACACAAGGTCTCTCTGCATAGCTCTGGCTGTCCTAGAACTCACTATTTAGACCAGGCTGTCCTGGAACTCAGAGAGATGCACCTGCCTTTGTTTCTGCCTCCCAAGTGTTGGGAGTAAAGGCATGTGCATCACACCCGGCCTGGCTCTTCCTTCTGAAGGTAGGTTTGTTGGTGGTGTTTAGTGAAGAGCCTGGCATATGAGGGCTTAATTGGGACTGTTTCTTTTTGTTGTTTCCTTGTCAGTATTGGGGATAGAACAGCACTTCACATGTGCTAGGCCATTCCCTGAGGCCTGAATGAAGGATGACGTATTGTGGCTGGGGAAACCGACACTAACACTTACCTGGGTGCCCAAGGCTGCGGTGACCCTCCAGCTTGCAGCGCTTGTGCAGCTGCCCTCACAGCCCATAGGACACGATTGGAAGGTGTCTGTTAGGTGAAGGAGACGCCATCCTAATGCCGCAGTCAGCACATCATCCCTCTCCCTTGGGAGCTCACCTCTAGGGAAAGAAACCCTTTGAGGTTTCAGCCAGACAAACTAGATCCTCCAAGCTGCATATAGATGACTGTAATAATAACACGGCCAGCAGCGGGCCCTCCCTGACTGCCAGGCACCGTGCACACAACACACACCCTTGTGAGCTTGATACCGTGCTTGCTCCCACTTCTTAGATGAGGCCACATTGCCTCAGCTTCCTCATCTGAGAAATTGTGGACTTGACCATTTGTGCTAGCATTGCAGTGATTTCTTCACAATCTGCCTGTCTGTGCCTCCCGAGTGCTGGGATTAAAGGTGCGAACCACCACCCCCACCTGCTCCTGATCATCCTGGCTCTGCCTCCTGTGTGCCAGTGTTGCAGGCATGCCCCACCATGCTCAGCTTTTGGCATTGGAGAGTTGGTCCCAGGGCCTCATGCATGCTAGACACTACCAACTGAGCTATATCACCACCTTTCATATTTCTTGTATCTGAGGTAGTCTCTTGTATGCTGCCCCTCAGTCAGACTGAAGAAAACCAACAAAAGCAACCTAAAGACATAGCCTGACTAACTCTGTTTACTTCTTTTTTTTTTTTTTTTTTTTTTTTTTTTTGGTTTTTCCAAGACAGGGTCTCTCTGTGTAGCCTTGGCTGTCCTGGACTCACTTTGTAGACCAGGCTGGCCTCGAACTCACAGCGATCCACCTGCCTCTGCCTCCCGAGTGCTGAGATTAAAGGCGTGCGCCACCACGCCCGGCAAAATATTTTATTTAATTTTAATTAGTGTGCGCATTAGTGTGAGGGTGTCAGATCTTGGGAGTCACAGACAGTTGTGAGCTGCCATGTGGGTGCTGGGAATTGAACCCGGGTCCTTTGGAAGAACAGGCAGTGCTCTTAACCACTGAGCCATCTTTCCAGCCCTTCTGTTTACTTCTTGATACATAGCTTACGTTGTTTGTTTCCCCAACAAGCCTTCCGTGACATGCAGAAGGAAGTGCCTTGTCTCATGCTGAGTGCCCTTCAGTACTCACTCTTCTGTCTTCCTTTGGCTTGTGTCGTGTCCTTCCCATGTCAGAACCTTTGGTCAGGGCCTTCTGTCATTGTTTCTGTAGGCACATAACCCAGGAGTGTCTGGGCATTGTCACTGATCAGGAAATGCTGGTGGAAGAAATAACTTACACAGCAGAAGCAAGGTTCCTGCTCACACCTCAGGCTCTACTCACAGTTTCCTTCATATCCCGGAAAGGGGTGGCTGTGATCTCTCTGTGTCCGTGTGTGCTGAAGAGAGCCACAGTTCTGCCAGAGAAGGAAGTTTGGCTCTGTGGAGAGGAGAAATAGTTTTTGTGTAGGCTTCCTTGTATTTCAAGCTCCCTGGGGTCCCATTTGGAGAAATGTTTTGTTTTTAAAACCCTGCTTAGTTATGCAGCATGATCTTTTCTTGTACTACTTGAATCTACAGCTCACGTTATCATAAAAGATAACGTATGTGTTATTTTAAGCCTGTTACTTAGTAAACTAGTCAATAAGAGCTAAATATCTAAAATGTAGTCAAGTGTGATGGCACATGACTTTAATTCTGGCACTGGAGAGGTTGAGGGAGGAAGAAGATTGAATTTGAGGCTAGTCTGAGCTACACGGTAACTTCCAGGCTACCTAGGGATGGCAGTACCCTGGCTTTTCCTGCTCCACTCTTCAAGTTTCATTCTGTCTGGATGGCCTCAGTTAGACACGACCAAAAGTACAGATTCAGAGCAAAGGCGATCAGCAGAGGCTTCTGCGATGCTCTCAGGACGATGCATGGATCCCTAGGATGCTCTTGGGCTGTAACCTGAATTTGGTTTTGTTTATTTTCTGCATAGAGCGGATCTGTAGCTTTCATCAAATTCTCAAAGGAATTCATGACCCAAAAAGCTTAGAGCCATTGGTTTTAAGTAATGCTGAGCCCCATGGCCTCATTTTGTCTCCTTCTGTACTGTAGAGGCCCTGAGTGCTGTTTTTCTGATACTGATCTGGAGAGGTCCTTGGTGCAGGAGAACTCTGCTGTTGAGGTTGTAAGAAAGGAAATGTGTAAGTTGTTCTTTGGAAAGTTTGTTAATTTGGTTCTGAAACCTTTGTCTCTTCTCTGATTGTTTACTGTGTCTTCATATTTGAAACAGTCTGGCTTTTCAAGCCCAGGTATTCAGTCATTCATCTTATGTCTTACCTTGCCCGGTAATCAGTATGGTGTCAGGTTGTGTTTGGTGGGCTTTGAGATCTAAATACCAGAGCCCCAGAGCTCATTAGCCTCAGCCAGGCCTCTGTTTTCACTTACGTGAAATGATAATATAACTGTTACCCATGGGGCATTGGCAGGATGTGGGATCCTGCGTGTCACCTGTTTTGTTGCTGAGGTTCAGTCAGTAGAGGCTTGCTCTGTCTGAACTCTGAGTTCAGTCCCCAGCACTCACTGGCCAGTCATGCTGTAGTGTGGGCCATGACTGTTCAGTGCTGGGGAAGCGGAGACTGGAGGATCCCAGATGCTCACTGGCCGAGGTAAATTGGTGCGCTCCAGGTTCAAGAAGAAACCCTGCCCCAAAATACACGGTGGAGAACAATTGAGATAGATACTTGTTATTGACCTTTGGCCTTCTCTCTCTCTCTCTCTCTCTCTCTCTCTCTCTCTCTCTCTCACACACACACACACACACACACACACACAAACACACAAATATGGGTACACACATGACCTGAAAAAAATTACTGAGCCACTAGGAAGAAAGAATAATACACTTGCGAGGATGGGAAAGTGGATATTGTGGTTATAACAGTGGCTTAAGTATTTTATATTTGGGCTTTTTCTTACATAACGTGATTAGGATGAAGGCTCCTGATCCAGGGCTCTAGAAATTTTTTTTGTGTAAGCACAAATTTGGATCAGATTGTCTAAACTGTTCATAGGTTGTCTGAGGGATCTTTGACCACTATAAGATTAAAAATTCCTTGAGAGAGCCAGGCGTGATGGCGCGCACCTGTAATCCCAGCACTCAGGAGGCAGAGGCAGGTGGATCGCTGTGAGTTCAAGGGCAGCCTGGTCTACAAATCTAGTTCCAGGACAGCCAGGGCCACACAGAGAAACCCTGTCTTGGAACTCCCCTCCTCCCCACCTCCCACCCCCAAAAGAATTAGTTGAGAACCAGGAGGTAGTGGCACACACCTTTAATCCCAGCACTTGGAGGAGGCACAGGTAGGTGGAGCTATGTGAGTTCAAGGCAAGCCTTGTCTGCAGAGTAAGTTCCAGGACAGCCAGGGCTGCACAGAGAAACCAAGGGGTGCGGGGTGAGAGGGCTTCTGGAGAGATGGCTCAGCAGTTAAGAGCACCTGTTCTTTCAGAGAACCTAAGTTTGATTCCCGGCAGCCACATGGCACCTCACAGCCATCCATAACTCTTTAAACTTGGCTCATTTGGCCTTTTGGGGAGTGTGGAGCTATAGTTTATCTTTCACCCTGCGGTTGTGGATTTTAATGGGATGTTCCTAGAGAGCTTTTCCCAATTAAAAGAAACATAATGAAGGCATAGAAAGTTTAAAAAGTTTCATATGCTCTTTTCTTGTTGGGTGTGTGGAAAGTGGAAGTGCGAAGAGGGAAGGAGGGGCCATCAGGAGGGACTTTGTGAAGACCTTCCTTGCCAGCTCCTCCAGCTGGGAATTCCTTCCGTACGTGGTAGCTGCGCTGGACCGCCTGCTTTCAGCTCACTGCGCTTTGTAGGCTGTCAACTCATGAGGTGCCTCCACCTGGAACATCCCTTCTCCTGTCATGGAGTCTGGCTGGCACTAATAGAGGGTTCTGGAACTTAAGTAAATGAAAAAGAATGTTGCATATGAAGGAACAGAGCACCGCTAAAGGAGTCAGAATGACTGAAAATACAAAATAACTACCTGGCAGTCATTTGACATCTGGAGAGAGCTTGGGACATGCTCACGACCGGAGCATATTGTGTAGGCAGTGGAAGGGCCCTGGCAACAGCATGCCGCTTCTGCACTGGGTTCGCTCCAGGAAGAATTGGGGCCTGGTGCTGCTGTGGGGCTGCTTCTGTACCAGCATGTGGGGCACATGCAGGACGCATGGCTGCTGCGAAGGGCAGAGCTGGGATCATGCGTGCTTTCCGGCCCTGCTGGATCATTTAAAGGAGCATGTGTGAAACACTTAAAGATGGGGGAATGTGCTTCCCTGTTAGTTATGAATGCTTTTCTCTTGTCTTTGTCTATAATTTAAACAGATGAAGGTTATTTGAAGTTGCATAGGAGCTCTTACTGAGGGTGTCAGCATTTGGGAAGAGTTGAGGACGTAACTAGTAAACGAATTCCTTGACTGATTTGGTGTTGAACTGCAATACCAGATTCTCCATGCAAAGCCTATTGGAGAGGAGTGCATTTGCCTATGACAAATTTGCAGGGCGTCTGCATTAGGTTATGTTTCTCTTTCCACGTGTTTCTCCTGTTTATTTTACGATAACGGACTATCTCCGTCGTTACTAAATACACTTTGGGTCAGCAAAACTGCTTCTTAGGGAAAACCAGATTTCTCCTTATGCCGGATCATATACCAAAGTTGTCCTCTAGTTCCTTTCTCTTTTCCGAGACAGGGTTTCTCTGTGTAGCCTTGGCTGTTCTGGACTCGCTTTGTAGACCAGGCTGGCCTCGAACTCACAGTGATCCGCCTGCCTCTGTCTTCCCAGTGCTGGGATTAAAGGCGTGCGCCACCACGCCCGGCAGTTCCATTTTTTATTAGACTGAATATTTTTTAATTAGCTGAAAAAATGATTGACTTTTGTTGGTTCTGGGGCTAGAATCCAAGGCTTGGGCATGCATGAGTGACACTCTCAGCCAAGGACAAGTAATTTTTAAGCACAACTCTTTAGTATTAGGATTGTCCCTGACACTCTGAAAACAAAGAGCAAATGATGCAATCAGGATGCAGTCTGTTGCCTGTGGATTTTAAGGAAAACTACGTACAACAGAAAAGCTGGAAGATGAAATGACCTCTCTTCCTTTTTCCTCTGGCTTTAGACTCTAGGTCACGGAAGATGACTTTGGTCCTGTGTCTCCCTCTCCCCCCTTCCCCTCCTCAAATGTTGGATTTGGCAGGCATGTACCACCATGCCCAGTTTTTGTGGTGCTGGGGTGGAACCTAAGGCTCGTTGCTTGTGTGCTGGGCACACAAGGATTCTGCCAGTGAAGTTACATCCTAAGCCCCCATGGCGTCCTGTAAAGAGAGATACTCAAAAAGGCTTTTCCACATGGAGTACTGCAAAAGATATGTTAAGCAGCTCTGACTTACAAGTAAAGCAGCTCATTTGATTGATACTCTGAAACTTTAAATGGAATAGTCTTCGCTTACACTCTGGTCCTGTTTGCTGCCTCTCTGGCCCGCAGTGAAGCCCAGACCCTTGCAGTCTCATTTTGCTGTTTCCTGAGTCCCCGTTTTCTCTCTCTATGGTACTTTTCATTCCTTTAAATTCAAGGCTGGTTCTCTTCCCCCAGTACTTAACTGTATCGTTCTTCTTGTGAAGGCCCAAACTCACGGTAACACTGGAAAAAGGTACCTTTTTATGGAGTCTTCAGTGTTATCCCTAAAATAGTACCATTACATAAAGGAGAGGGGGAAGGCTTAGTGATTTTTATTTTTAAAGAGGTAGTCCTTTTGTGTGAGTAAAACTGATTTTTTTTTTTTTTCAGGAGGATGAGGAAAACTGAGGATAAATTAAGGGCAAAACCGTTATGGTATTAACCTTTTTTCTGGTTTTGGAAAGCAAAGAGACGTGCACAGTGGGGCAAATAACTGAAATGATACTAACTCTAAAATACTATTTTACATTATTGTGCTTGTTGGATGCAGGCGATGGGGTGGGGCTGTGCTTCATAGCACACATGTGGAGGTCAGAGGACAACTGGGAAGAGGTCTTGTCATCCCATCATGTGGGTTCTGAGGATCAGTCTCAGACTGTTAATCTTGGCAGCATCACTTTCCTCCACAGAGCCGTTTTGCCAGTCCTATATTAATTCTTATTACTGAAGTTGAAAATCCATTTCTAGCTAGGTGTGGTGGCGCACGCCTTTAATCCCAGCACTTGGGAGGCAGAGGCAGGCAGATCTCTGTGAGTTTGAGGCTAGCCTGGTCTACAGAGTAAGTTCCAGGACAGCCAGGCTGCATAGGGAAACCTTGTCTCAAAAAGGAAGAGGGAAAAAAAAAAAAGGAAAAAGAAAAGAAAGTCCATTCCCCACTTTGGTTATGGTATTTGTGGATAACTGTGGAAGAAATGCTGAGTTGGCACCTGTAATCCCAGTACTCAGGGAGGAAGCAGCTGAGGCAGAAGGCTTGCTGAGGAGAATTTGAGGTAGCTTTGATTTTATAATGAGTTCCAGGACAGTCTAGGTTTTCCATGAGATTGTGTCTCAAACAAACAAGCAACCAATAACATAAAAAACCCAGCAACACAAAAGAAATTGTGCTTCTTCTGTGAGGCTAGGTGCTCAGTAGACATGCTGTGAAGGAGACATGGGTTGAGTGACCTCTTCCAGGCCTCAGTGTTCTCACGTGTAGAATGAAGAGATAGCTGCCCGTCCTTCCTGGAACATTAAGTAATATTTTGAGCAGCATAAAGTACATTAATAGTGCATTGTGGGAAGCGGGTTATTGGAATTGTGGGTTTAGGCTGATAAGAGCCTTTCCCATGGTGGAGAGCTTTGCCAAATGACCAGGGGGCTGTGGTACTGGAGCCTTTTGTGTGTCCAGAAAGCCATGCTGCCAGCTGCTCTCGTCCACTCATCTGTGCAGGAGGGCCAGGGCATGGCTAGGCCTCCTGTGTGCGCGTCAGAGGTCCGCAGCTGCAGCTCTAACTAGGAAGGAGTCATTTGATGTCTTTAAGATGCTTTTGTGCTCTGTAGAGTGAGGATGGTGGTGTGCTTGCCCTGTTGGTTATTATGGAGAATTCTGTAGAGTCACAGGTGCCTGGGCTACATCCTGTCATGGCTGTTTTCACTTGTGCTGCACCTGGCTTATGAGGAACCGTGGACAGAGATTATGCTGAAGTCAGTCCTGACACATCCTGTGTTCTTGCTCGTTTCTGGGCAGTGAAAGCACCTCACACTGGCACAGGACTCCTGCTCTGACTGTCCTCAGCAGGCCCTCAACACACCTTGAGCCAGCGGCGGACCTCAGGCCCCTGTTATGAGGCAGTGCCTTAATTATGACGTTTAATTTATTGAGAGATGCTTTCTGTGAGGCAGTCTTATCTCATTGTCACAATGAAGCATGCAGAAACGTCCCTTTTACCAGGTGTTTGATTCTCTGAAAGGAATGTATTATATCCAGTTCTTGAGGAGAGCTGAGGTCTGGCTGTGGCCGTGGATCCTGTGGTCCTCTGTTATAGGTGATGGTGGAGCTGCTGCAGTGCTGAAGCGCTTGTCAAAGAAACGATGAGTGTGAATCTGGGCATAGTGGTGCACTGTGGCTCCCAGTCTGTGCAGTCACTGGATTCGGCTGCAGAGACACTTACATTGGCTTCTTTTTTAAAAGAATGACTAGAGCCTGTGTGGTGATGCACGCCTATACCCTTAGTACCTGGGAGGTTGACACAAAAAGATTGTTAAGAGTTTGAAGCCAGTCTGGGCTACATAGCAATTACCAGGCCAGCCAAGGCTACAGAGGAAGGTTCTGACTCAGAAAACAAAGTAAGAACAAAGGAATGGTGCCAACACCCATAGCTGATGGCCACTCACTTCAGACAGCCTGGAAAGCAGCAAGAGGCAAGCCTCGTGTTCTCCAGGAAGGGATCTTAGGAGGCGTTTCTCTCATGGAAAATGGGGCCAGTAGATACTGATGAAGGGCCTTTAGTGTGGGTTTAGTAGTTAGGAAACTTGCGGTTAGTTTTTTGTGGTGGTGGTTGGTTTTTGTTTTATGTGTACACCTGGTAACCCTGAAGGCCAGAAGAACCCCCGGAATTGGAATTAGAGGTGGTTGTGGGCCATCATGTAGGTGCTGGAAACTGAACTCGGGTCCTCTGCAAGAGCGGCTGATACTGTTAACCATTGAGCTGTTTGTCTAGCCCAAATGACTGGTTTCTGTTTAGCTTTTTATTTTCCTTAAAAACAGCTAGCTGTTACTTTTATCTTGGTTTACTGTCTTGCTGGTAAGTGAGTTTGGTGTCAGGCTTAGGGACAACGGTGTGATCTCTGAGCAGGTTGTAAACACAAAGACCTTTGGAATCTGCGTGAGAGCCACACAGCCCTCAGTCATTCCTGAGAGGGCAGTTTGCTGGGATGCAGTTTCAGACTAGCTCTTAGGAATGAAGACATTGTCTTCATAGGAGGCTTCAGCAAGGAAGGGGTGAAAACCCATATGCTATGTGTGTGGCCAGCAACCCTCCGTTTCCCTCACAGGTAAGTGTTGGGAGTATTTCCATGCTTTGAGTTCATAGAGGCTAGTGTGTGCACGCGTGTGAAGCTAAGCATGGAGTGATCTGGTTCTGCAAACCCTTGGAATGTGGCCACATCTGAGGAGCGCAAGAGTTTGGGGTGTCTTCTGCTGAGTGCTGTGCCTGAGATTTGTCTTCAAACTGTTATACAACAGTCACCAGGCAGATACACTCACAAATACCTAAGAAGCCCTTGCTGAGAGCCAGGGTGGATGGAGGTGTGCACCTGTGATCCCAGCAGTTAGGAAGTGGAGGCAGGAGGATCACAAGTTCAGTGCCAGTCTGGGCTACAAGAGAAATTATATGTATGTGAAGTCCAACAACTTACCTGTGCCGAGACATGTGAGGAAACACAGCCTCTTCCACATCTGCAGATGCTGATTTAGCCCTGGAAATGTGCTTCTGTCACCTTCCTTCTGACATTGCAGCAGGAGCTAACGGAGCCTGAGAGCTTACAGGGAGGCCCTGTCTCACAGTAACACAAGGAGCGGCATGCACAGCCACCCTAGCCTTTCACATTATTTCTCTATTCATGGGGTTTGGGGTAGTGCCATGGTACATTCGTGGAGGTCAGAGGACAGCTTCCTGGAGTTAATGCGCTGGTCCTGCAGATGGAGCTCAGCCTTTCTGAGAAGGACCTTAGCTCTCTGAGCCTTCTTACCAGCCCTAACTCGGCACCCTAATTGTCACAGTTCAGGCCTTCATGGGACTGTCCCCCAGGGAGAAAGTTTCTGCAGCTGATTTCTGGGATACCAAAAAATAATGATTGATGAAAGCTATGTTTTGCACATTTGTATTCAAAGGTTTAAAGAGATTTATTTATTTATTACATGTACAGTGTTCTGTTTGTATGTATGCCTGCATACCAGAAGAAGGTGAGCCACCATGTGGTTCTGAACTCAGAACCTCTGGAAGACCAGCCAGTGTTCTTAACCACTGGGCCATCTCTCCAGCCCCAAATGAAACTTGATTTTTTGTTTTTTTGAGACAGGGCTTCTCTGTGCAACAGCCCTGGCTGCTGGAACTGGCTTTGTAGGCTAGGCTGGCCCTGAGCTCAGAGAGGCATAGACCCTGCACCCAGCTGCTGCTGCTGTTTCTTAGTCTCACCTCTCATCCCCACTGTTTGTTGTCCGAGCAGGAAAGTAGAAACAGCTGTAGATAAGATGAGCGGAAAAGTGTTAAACACCAACGCTTCACTGTAGAGTACTGGAAAGAGGGAAAGGGTGTTACTAAGAGCCAGGACGCTGCCCAAGGGCAGGAGCTTTGCTGCTGCGGGGCCTGTGTTGAGCACTTGCCTGCATTCCTCCACAGTGCTTCAGTGCTCTTGCTTCTGGAGACGTGCTAACCACACAGTTAGATTCTTCTTGCCATCGGCTTCCGTTGGCCATTGGCAGAGCCTGATTGGAGCCAAGTGGCAGAGGACTATGGGAAATATAATTTGCAGGCTTCCATTCTCTACTGTACAAGCAAGTGTGGCTTACTGAGTGCTGTAGGTCAGTGGCTCTCAACCTGTGGGTTTCGACCCCGTTGACAACCCTCTATCTCCAAAAATGTTTACATTGTGACTCAACAGTAGCAAAATTACAGATATGAAGTAGCAGCGGAAATAATTTTATGGTTGGGGATCACCACAACATAAGCAGCCATATTAAAGGGTTGCAGTGCTCAGGAAGGCTGAGAACCACTGCTGTAGGTGCTTGGGGTGGTGAGGATTGGGTGGTGGGGATGGGAGGGAAGGCATTCTTTCATGCTGAGGACATCGCAGCTGTGGAGCAGAGGTGCAGTGACTTCCCAGAGGCGGAGTGAGCGGGTGTGGAAGTGGATCTTCACAGCAGGGCAAGAAGCAACTTAGTCTCCTGTAAAGGGTAGTTGGAATAAGGCTAGGGAGGGACCCTCAGGATGGTCAGTAGGTTGCTTGTTACAGACATCCATGCCCTGACCCGGTCAAACCAGGAGGGAGCATCACAGCAGGGTGAGTGAGCCTCAGAGGGAAAGGGCAGAACTGGAGTTTGTAATGGAGCTGAAGAAGACTACCAACTCCAAGCTTTTAGCTGATGGGGGACGTGATTAGCATAAATAATACATAATAAAATCTGATTTCCTGTTTTTCTGAACAAGCTGAAAAATTTTTTCTCTGCCCCCCACCCCCACCCCCAAATGTGCTCCTTTAATCCCAGACCCTGGGAGCCAGAGGTAGGAGGATCTCTGTGAGTTGGACTAGCCTGCTCTATATAGCATGTCCTAAAACAGCCAGGACTATGTGAAGAGACCATATTTCAATAAGCAAAAACAAACAGGGAAGGTCTCAGGGTGTGGTGGTACACCTCTTTAATCTCAGCACCCAGGAGGCAGAGGCAGGCGGATCGCTGTGAGTTCGAGGCCAGCCTGGTCTACAAAGTGAGTCTAGGATAGTCAAGGCTACACAGAGAAACCCTGTCTCGAGAAACCAAAAAAAAAAAAAAAAAAAAAGAATGAGTTCTAGGACAGCCAGGGCTACACAGAGAAAACCCTGTTTCAGGGAGAAAAACAAAACAGCCCACAGAGGTCTTGTGTAGCCTAGGCTGCATTTGAACTTTTGATCCTCTTGCCTCCATCTCCCAGCTACTGGAGATACTGTTTTTGTTTTGTTTTGTTTTGTTTTATCGAGACAGGATTTCTCTGTGTAGCCTTGGCTGTCCTGGAAGTCTCTTTGTAGACCAGGCTGGCCTCGAACTCACAGCGATCCGCCTGCCTCTACCTCCTGAGTGCTGAGATTAAAGGTTTATGCCACCATGCTGGGCTTTGTTTTGGTTTTTTGAGCTGAGGTTAAACCCAGGGCCACACATGCTAGGCAAGTACTCTACTGAGTAATGTTCCTGCCCATTTTGTTTTGTCTTTTCAGCTATAAACTTGGTGGGGGGGTTGGTTTTTGTTTGTTTGTTTGGTTGGTTTGGTTGGTTTTTTTGGAGACAGAGTTTCTCTGTGTAGCCTTGCCTGTCCTAGACTCGCTTTGGAGACCAGGTTGGCCTCGAACTCAAAGCAATCCGCCTGTCTCTGCCTCTGGAGTCCTGGGATTAAAGGTGTGGGCCACCACTTCCTGCTGTTTTTGTTTTTGTTTTTTTTTGAGACAGGGTTTCTCTGTGTTATCTTGGCTGTCCTGAATTCCCTTGGTAGACCAGGCTGGCCTCTGCCCCCCAAGTGCTGGGATTAAAGGCGTGATATAAACTTGCCCCACTTAGCAGGTATTTATTAAGCCACGTTCTGTGTGTTGTGCCGAGGTTGAATGGCAGCTAGATGACTCTCCTTCTGGAGTTAAGTGAGAGGTAACTCTTGCTATGAGGACATGGAGTCGCTGTCTCCTGCTGGAGTTCACCCAGCAGCCCTGCGTTATTCCTGGGTTGGCCACTGGATGACTTCACTCTCAGCCTTCACACTGAGGCCTGCTCTCAACATCGTTTTCTTCAAATGTGATGTTTGTGCACTTACATATATGTCATAGCATATGTGTAGCGGTCATAGAAGATTTTACAGAAGTTGGTTCTCTCCGTGGTGTGGTGTGGACCCTGGGGAAGAACTGAGGCCGTTTGGCCTGGCTCATGGCCTCTTACCCACCGAGCCCCTTGCTGACCTGTCAGAGCAGCTTCCCTCACAGCAGGTGTGTTGTCTGTCTCAGCTGTTGACTCTGAAGTGTCCATCCCTGGGCAGGGGCTGATGGTTATCAGGCTGATTATAATGGTATGCACTTAGGTTTTTATTAGGTTAGCCTGCGATCTCTACCTGCCTTCTTGAGGAACGTCGCCTTCCACAGATCTTGCTGACAGGAGAGAGCTGTCAAGATAGCTTGGCTGTGAAATGCCATTTAACTGGTTTTTATCTGTGTGTGCTTTCCTCCCCATGGCAGGATTTGATGACCCAGCTAGCAAGAGTCCAGGCATTGTTGGCTACTTGCCAAGTACTCTTCCATGAAAATGTTAATATTACCTTGCTCAGAAGTCTTTCGGTCGCTTGCTCACAGTGAATGGCCCTTTTGTGTGACTGTTTGTTTTTTTGAGACACAGTATTTCTGTGTAGCCCTGGCTGTCCTGGAACTCACTCACTCACTAGCTATCCTCAGAGATCTGCCTGTCTCTGCCTCCTGATTGCTGGGATTAAAGGTGTGTGCTACCAGCACCTGGTCCCTGAAAAATGACTGTTTAAAGTCCATTTTTACATTGTTTGTTTGTTTGTTTGTTTGATTTGGAGTCTGCCTATGTGGACAGACCAGACTCAGAGATCAGCCTGCCTCTGCCTCTTGAGTGCTGGGCTTGAAGGTGTGCACAGTCACACTCAGCATGATTCTGCCATTTTGTTGTTGTTGTTGCTGAGATTTTGCACTATTTTTTCCTAAGAGTGTGGGCCTCTGAATTTTTAAAGAAGGTTTTTCTGTTGTCTTGACTTTCCAAGTTTGGTAGCCTGTGATAGGAACGCTTTGCCTCCTGACGTGTTGGCAGAGCAGCAGAGGCAGCCCTTTGCGAAGGCCACTGTGCGAGTGGACTCACTGGGCACTTAGCATTCTCGACATTCTTACAGAGCGCTCCAGGTTATGGCTGTCTTATGAAGTTCTAAAAATCAAATGGCCTTTAATTAGAAGCAAGCAGAGAGAAAGCTTTGGCTGCAGCTGGCAGTGGGGTGTGCACTGTGGATGGTGCTGTATAAGGTGGTGGTGCAAGAAAGCTGGCTTGCACACAGGCCAGCTGCTTTACACTGTCTGTTCCCTGTAGCCCTACTAGTGTGGCTGGGACCCACAGCTTTTGAGCCTTGTCGACTTCTGTGTGGGCCTGACTCAGCTTTTTTGGCTCTCATAGTTCAACTGAGTTGAGTTCTCTGTTAAATAGTAAGGAAAATAGAGTTGTTTCTAAAGTGTTTTGAACTCATAGTCTTGGTGGGGTTGTTTTCAGTTTTGCAAAGTGTGTGCCTGTGTTTGGAGGATAGAAGAGGTCTGATGGCCCTCCTGTGTTGCTCTCTGCTTTATTCCCCACCGTGTTCCACTAGAACACTCCCTGCCATTGCACACTGGAGGTATATGTGTACAAGATCACCACCTGCCTGGGTTTCTTTGGGGTGGGGGTGGGGGGTTGTTGTTTGGTTTGGTTTTTTGAGACAGGTTTTCTATTTGCAGTCCTGTCTGTCCTGGAACTCAAGCTGTAGACCAGGCTGGCCTCAACACACAGAGATCTGCCTACTTCTGTGATGAAAGGCTTGGCGCCACCACCGCCTGGCTCACACCTGGCTGCCTATGTGGGCGCTGAGGCTCTGAATCTGGTGCTAAGTGTGCTTACCCACTGAGCCATCTCCCCAGCCTGCTATGATTTGCTTTTTTATGTTTTAAATACAGCTGAAGAGTTTATAAGCCTACAGATTGACAAATTATTACAAATGACCCTCACAAAGTAAACACACATTCATCTTGTGCTGTTTATTGTATATGACCGTTTTCTGGGCAGAAAAGTGTCATCTGTTTAGCTGAGCGTGATCTATATCCTTTACAAAGACTGAAAGGGTTAATGTGTCTGGTGCAGCATCTTGGCATGCACAAGTTATATAAGTTTCTTTCCACAGCTTGCTGCTGAGGGTTAACAGGAAGGGCTTGTCAGGTCATTTTAAGCCCCAGCCAGGCTCTTGCATGGTGGGTTCTCGCAGGAGGCAGTAGAAATAGATGGATCCAGGCAGAGTCAGAGCTGAGGTCTGAGAAGAAAGAAGGTACAAGCGTCAGGAGGTGCTGGCCCCGAGGCCTTGAATGGTGCGAACAGCAGGAAATGGCATTAGCTCTGCTACCTGTTTTCACATAAATAATAAGATCACAGCTGCCGTGGGTGCTCTTCAGGGTCCTGTTTGGTGGCAGTGTCCGTGCAGTGAGTGTCCCTTGTGCAGCTGAGAAAGGTATTCGTGTTCGTGGTAATTTGTGCCAGGAGAGGAGGAATTCCGAAGGGCAGCCAACTGCATGAGGTCAAGGTGATTTCCTCCTGCAGGTAGGTCAGCTGCTGCTGCAGAAGAGTGTGCTGAGCCTGTTTTCCTTCTTAGTCTGAGGGCAGCAGTGATAAAGACGTGACTCACTGATCTTCAAAAACTTACAGGCAAGCACTTTCTAAGGAATGGTGGCTGATAAGGAGGAACTAGTTACTATTCTGGTCTGTTATCTAAAGGGAAGTCGCGAAGCTAGCATTATATAGAGAAGTATTTACTAGATTCTTCATAGGAGCACAACTATTGGACTTTCCAACAAGACATTATTTTACAGTTTAAAGTTGCTCTTGAAGTGTAGACGGGTGAACAGGTGCTGAATGAAACAAATAGGCAGGCTCAGAAAATATGCCTGTGGTAGAGGCAGAGCTGTTGCTGAAGTCAGTGGTACTGGCTGGCCTCAAACTCGTGATCCTGAGTCTGCCTTAGCCTCCCTCAGCTACAGGAGGTGTGTACCACCATGCCTGCCCTGAGCAACAGCCCCCACCTCCCCATCCCCCGTCCCCACACACTTCTCAGTCTTACCGCTTCTAGGATTTTGGTTAACCTCCCACCCTGGCTGAGCACAAGATGGCCCCAGGTCTGAAGTGACTTTTGGGACTGCCTCTTTTCCTGGTCAGCTTGTGGGCCCTCCTGAGAGAGCTGGCCACCAGCCCTGTCTGCCATGTGGGGGATCTCAGTGAGAGGCTGCGGGCTGTGTTCTTCAGCAGCCCTCTTTAGTTAATCTTGAGAAGAATCTTAGGAATCCTTTCAGATTAGCCCAATTTCTTCAGATTTTGCTTCTTATTTTTCTGCCCTTTACCCTCGGCCCACTCCCTTGACAGAGAGCCACGGGGTCATTGATTTGAGTATGGGAAGGAAATTACGGCCTTGAACACCGGCAGAAAGAATCTGGCTCCCAGCGCTTCCTGTGAGCCACCACTAAATTATATAGCCCAGGCCCGACAAGCCTTTTCAGAGAAGCATCCCACACCACCAGCGTGTCAGTGATGCCATCGAAAGCAGCTGTTTGTCCACAGTACTTGTTAAAAGCAGGTTGGACTTGGTTTTTACATGGGAAGCGGTTCCCGGGAGGGTGAAGGAGGAGGAGCAGGAAGGTGGCCTCCTCCTCTCCAGACCTGCCCTGCCGTGTTCATGCAAGCACACTCAGACAGTGAAGACTGCATCCTGGTGTTCCAGGGCCCCTGCCTAACCTGATGCTTCCTTCCTCTGTGTCACAGTCACTTATCTGGATAGGCTTCCAGGAGGAGGAAGAGGAGGAAGAATTTGAGGGAATAATGGCAACTTGTTTGACTCCTACCTTTAGGCAGAATCTTTGGAATCAGACCTCCAAATGTCCGAACATTCAATGTTTTGTTTTAAAAAGAAAAAACATAGAACATGTGTGTGTGTGTGTGTGTGTGTGTGTGTGTGTGTGTGTGTGTGT
>OU015759.1:7462230-7474861 GCA_907169655.1 Acomys percivali | reverse complement strand
GGCTTACCAGAGAGCATGCTCAGTTAGAACCCACCAGGGAAGGGCTGCGGGCGTGGCTGAGCAGTAGAGCATTTGCACAGCCTGTGCAAAGTCTTTGGTTGTACTCTCAGCATTACACAAAAGCAAACAAGAACAACAGAACGATGCTCTGGATCCATAGCAGTGGTTCTCAGCCTCCCTAATGCTTCAGCCCTTTAACACGGTTCCTCATGTTGTAGTGACCCCCCCCACCATAAAATTATTTCTGCTTCTCCTTCATAACTGTAATTCTGCTACTGTTATGAATCATAACTTCCGATGGTCTTAGGCAAGCCCCATGAAAGTCAGTTAACTCCCAAAGGGGTCACGACCCACGGTTTGAGAACCACTGGTCTAGAGCGATGGCTCAGCAATTACGTGAACTTGTTCTTGCAGAAGTTTTTTCCCAGTAACCACATGGTGGCTCAATACCATCCATAACTCCATTTCTGGGGGACCCAACACCCTTTTCTGATCTCCATGGGCATTAGGCATGCACAGGGTGCACATACATGCATGCAGACAAAACACTCATACACTTAAAATGAAATTTTAAAATCTTTAAAAAGTTTAAAGAAAAGATCTCTGATTTCTTGACATTCCTATAAAGCATACAAAAGTATGAAGATTATAGAAATGCCAGCTTCCCACCAGATACAAATGAGATTCAGAAGAAAATTGGTCTGCCTGCTATTTTAGATAGTCTCAGGAGACTGTTCGCTTGGCTACAGACTCAGCAGTCTTACAGCTACACTTGAGTGTGCAAGTAAATGTCAGTGCCACAGAATAGCTGGTGCCAGAGGCCCATTTGTGCAGAAGTAGCCAAGGTGGTTTATTTTACTTACTTCACTTGAAAGGATGCTAAAGACTTTGTGTGGCACCATGAACTGAAATTGTTAAAACTTTTTAACAGTTTAGATCCCTTAAAGTGCCTCTCCTCAGCCCCATCCTTCTGCCTCCTAGCCTGGCAGTGAAAGACTGCATTAGCCTGGCAGTGGTAGTGCAGCACCTTTAATTCCAACACTTGGGCGGCAGAGGCAAGCAGGCGGATCTTTGTGAGTTCCAGGCCCCATGGTCTATAGAGCAGATTCGAGGGCAGCCAGGGCTACTGAGAAGCCCTGTCTTGAAAAACCAGAAGAAAGAAGGGGGTGTGGGAGGATGACTAAAGAAAGGCTGCGTTATTTTAAGTGGCTCAGCCCGGCCCCTGCTTACTGGGCTATGTGTCTATACCTCGTCTCTCCACACACTTTGTATTCTTGCTGGTCCCCCAACTATCCTGACCTTTTCTGCTGAGGAAGCATCTTTGAGGAGTCCACTGTCTTTGTCTAAAATGCTGTGATGGAATGCCTCAGTCTAGAAAGCTGGCTTTCAAGAGCTTTGCATGTGCTTTGTAGCCACGGCAGAACTTACTTCTCTATAATTATTATCAGTGGAGGATGCAGCAGCAAATGTGAAAACTTTCCAGGGGTAGCTCATCATAGGAACCATTGCACATTTACACTCTTGAGAATTTGTCATTGATAACAGTAAAAACAACACAAAAGAACATCATATACACTGTCTTAGTTACTGAAACACCATGACCAAAATCACCTTGGGGAGGAAAGGGTTTATTTCACTCACAGTTCCACATAACAGTCCATCATCAAAAGCCACGAGGGCAGGAACCTGGAGGCAGGAGCTGATGCAGAGGCCATGGAGGCTGCTGCTTACTGGCTTGCTCATGATGGATTTGCTCAGCCTGGTTTCTTTTAGAACTCAGGACCACCAACCCAGGCATGGCACCACCCTCAGTGGCCTGGGCCTGGGCCCTCCTGCATCATCACTAATTATAACCAGATCTTACGCATGTATTTTCTCAATTGAAGTCCCTCCTTTCAGATAACTCTAGCTGTGTCGGGTTGACATAAAACTAACCAGCACACACATACTTAATCCAGATTTACCTCTTAACATTTTACTCCTCTGCAGTGGATTTGGAAGGTTCTCATGTGGCCTTGCACAGCCAGGCGTCTCTCAAGGGGTAGGATTACAGGCAGGCACTACCACTTCCCGTTTGCGTGGGGAGGAGATCAAGACCAGGGTTCCTTCACACGAGGCAGGCCCTCACTCACTCACGGAGCCACAGCCCTACTCCCCCGTTGGCGTTCTTACTGTCGCTCAGATTTCCCCCGGAATGGTTACATTCTCTTTTGCTCTTTCCCCCCCAAATACTGTTGTATGACTTCTCTAAAAGTAGGAATACTGTATTTCAGTATAACCATCCATTTCCTATACACTGGTATTGATTCTTTTTTGTGATGTATTCTTCTTAGTCACTGAGCTCTGTCCCTCACCCGCATTGATTTTACTGTGTAAAAGATGTGTAACACAAAATTAGAATCTTAGTCATCTTTTTAGTATACAGTTCATAAGTGTTCAAACTGTTCATAATATGTAGTCATTACCACCACCCGTCCCTGTGACTTCCTTCCACACGTGAGTGGAGGGTCCCGTTCACTCCTTCCCTCGTCTGTGACAGCCAGCGTTATTGCACTTTCTGCTTCTGACAACTCTTAATATAGAAACACTGTATTAAGTCTACTGTTAAATAATTTTCAGAATTGTGTATATTGTGTATGTGCACATGTACATGTGTATGTGTGTGCGTGCCTGTGCATGCTGCACAGTGTGCCTGTGCAGTAAGGGAGATCAGCTTGATGGGGTAACATCTTCTTTGCCGGCTTGGTGGCCAATACTTACTCTGCACCACCCACCAGTGCTAGTGAGGGTCTTTCTTCAGTGTTTTGTAGTTTTAGGCCTTTGATCCATTCAGAGTTGGGTTTCGGTTGGTTGGTTAGTTGGGTTTTTAAAATTGCAAACTCACTGTGTGGACCAGAGGTTTGCTTGCCACTTCCTAAGGGCTGAGGTTGAAAGTGTGCACCAACTTGATCCTCACCCCCACACAATTGGGTTTTTTGTTAGGGTGAACTCAGTGCCTTGCAAATGCTACACAAGTACTCTCACATCTGAGCCCCCGCCCCAGCTTCTGTATGTGGGGAGATAAAGACTTAACTCCGTCCTTTCCTGTGTGAAGACCCACCTTTCCCAGCATCAACTGGTAAAAGTCTGTCCTTTCCCCAGCAAATGACTTGAACATCCTTGTCAAAAGTCGTTTAGCCAGCCAGGCATGGTGGTAGAGCCAGGCGATCTCTGTGATTTGAGGTCAGACTGTTCTACGTAGTGCGTTCCAGGACTACATAAATGAGACCCTGTCACAAACCATACCTCACCCCCACCCCCACCCCGCCTCAAAAAAATAGTTACTCAGTGACATATATGATGATGTGTAGCTGTGAGTTTTCTGTTTGTTTTCCATTGGTCTGTGCTTCATGCTACTGCAGGATTGTTTAGTTTAGCTTTGTAGTAAGTTTTGAAAGCAAGATTATGAGTCTTCAGCTCTGTTCTTTCCTCCTCCTCTATCTTCTGTCCTCCTCCTTCCGTGTCTGTAGTCAGGCCTTTCCTGCCTCAGTCTCCTCAGTGCTTCTGCACCATACGGATGATGTGAATTTTGACTACCCAGTGACGGTGTTGTGTTGTCTGCTTTCTCTGCTGTAATTACTATTGAGGGCTTTCTCCTCCTCGTAATCAATAGTCTTAGGAGGTACTTGACTTAGCTGTCAACATCCTGCCCATACGATTTCCCCTTCATTTAACCTTTGGTTATGACTTTTTTTTTTTTTTTTAAAGATTTAATTATTATGTATACAGTGTTGTGTTCGCAACTACACGTCAGAAGAGGGCACCAAATCTCATTACAGATGGTTGTGAGCCACCATGTGGTTGCTGGGAATTGAACTCAGGACCTTTGGAAGAGCAATCGGTGTTCTCATCCTCTGAGCCATCTCTCCAGCCCCTGGTCGTGACTCTTATCTGATCCAGTTATATGGACTTTAGTTTATTTTTTTGCTGTGGGGTGTAATTCATTACTGTATAATCCCTTTAATTCTCAGATTATCCTAGACTTTACTCATGGGAGCTCCTTCCAGGTTTGGTTTGGTTTGGACCTTTTTTGGTTTTTCGAGACAGGCTTTCTCTGTTTTAGTCCTGGCTGTCCCAGACTCATTTGTAGACCCGGCTGGCCTCTAGCTCACAGTGATCTGCCTCTGCCTCCCAGGAGCTGGGATTAAAGGCGTGCGCCACCACACCCGAGTGAACTCTATTTTATTTGGGGTATTGAAGCCTCTACCTCCCTTCCACCAACCCCATAACCCTAGGTATGAGAAAGAAGGATCCTGTCTCAAAACAAAACAAAAAGACGTTTGTGGCCCATCTTGTATTCACCCAGCCTTAGAGTTAGCCACATCTGATTACTTCCTTGTCGTCTTAGCATTTTACACTCTCCTTATTTATATTTTCCTGTCTAGGTCTGGGCTATATCTGTTTGAAAACACATTGATATTAGCCTTTTCATTATTGTCATTATCAATGTGTGTGGTGCATGTGCATCCCTCCTCCTATACAGGTATGCACGTGCCACAGCATATGTGTGGGAGTTAGAAGGCAGCTTCGGGAAATTGGTTCTTTCCTTTCTCCATGGGACCCAGGAATTGAACTTGCTTTGTCAGTCTTACACAGCCTGACGCAACTTTGATGGTCAACCTTTATGACTCAACATAAGGCCTGGCACATTATGGTTACTCAATATTTGTTGGGTTGAAAAATACTTCTATTGCAATTCAGTAGTTAAAATCGTTTGGATGCTGATGGTTTTTCTTTCTCCTCCTCCATCTAGGCAGACATGTTGACTATTTGGCGATGAGTAGTAAGAACTGATACCGCACTGGTTTAGAACACTATGGGACCTGACTCTCGTGCTGCTGGGGCGGCCGGTCTCCACGGGCTCTGCTGAGAAGCCCTCTCACTCTACTGCAAGTCGCCAGTCTGATCTCGGAAGTGGCTGATCGTGGCAGGATGTTTCCAAGATGATGATGGCAAGAAAGCAAGATGTCCGCATCCCCACCTACAACATCAGCGTGGTGGGCTTGTCCGGGACCGAGAAGGAGAAAGGCCAGTGTGGCATCGGGAAGTCTTGTCTGTGTAACCGCTTTGTGCGCCCGAGTGCTGACGAGTTCCACCTGGACCACACTTCTGTCCTCAGCACCAGTGACTTTGGTGGGCGGGTGGTCAACAATGACCACTTCCTGTACTGGGGAGAAGTTAGCCGCTCCCTGGAGGACTGTGTGGAGTGTAAGATGCACGTCGTGGAGCAGACTGAGTTTATCGATGATCAGACTTTTCAACCTCACCGAAGCACGGCACTGCAGCCCTACATCAAGAGAGCTGCAGCCACCAAGCTCGCATCAGCTGAAAAACTCATGTATTTTTGCACTGACCAGCTGGGGCTGGAGCAGGACTTTGAGCAAAAACAGATGCCAGATGGAAAGCTGCTGGTTGACGGTTTCCTTCTGGGCATTGATGTTAGCAGGGGCATGAACAGGAACTTCGATGACCAGCTCAAGTTTGTCTCTAATCTCTACAATCAGCTTGCAAAAACAAAAAAGCCCATAGTGGTAGTCCTGACTAAGTGTGATGAGGGCGTTGAGCGGTACATTAGAGATGCACATACTTTTGCCTTAAGCAAAAAGAACCTCCAGGTTGTAGAGACCTCAGCAAGGTCCAATGTGAATGTGGACTTGGCTTTCAGCACCTTAGTGCAACTCATTGATAAGAGTCGAGGGAAGACAAAAATCATCCCTTATTTTGAAGCTCTCAAGCAGCAGAGTCAGCAGATAGCTACGGCGAAGGACAAGTACGAGTGGTTGGTGAGCCGAATCGTGAAAAATCACAACGAGAACTGGCTGAGTGTCAGCCGGAAGATGCAGGCCTCCCCCGAGTACCAGGACTACGTCTACCTGGAAGGGACACAGAAGGCCAAGAAGCTCTTCGTGCAGCACACCCACCGCCTCAAGCACGAGCACATCGAGCGCCGGAGAAAGCTGTACCTGGCAGCCCTGCCGTTGGCTTTTGAAGCCCTCATACCTAATCTAGATGAAGTGGACCACCTGAGCTGCATTAAAGCCAAAAAGCTGTTAGAGACCAAGCCAGAGTTTTTAAAGTGGTTTGTTGTGCTTGAAGAGACGCCGTGGGATGCCACCAGCCACATCGACAACATGGAAAATGAGCGCATTCCCTTTGACTTGATGGATACCGTCCCTGCGGAGCAGCTGTATGAGACCCACTTGGAGAAGCTGAGGAACGAGAGGAAGAGAGCTGAGATGCGGAGGGCATTCAAAGAAAACCTGGAGACCTCTCCTTTCATAACTCCCGGGAAGCCTTGGGAAGAGGCTCGTAGTTTTATTATGAACGAGGACTTCTACCAGTGGCTGGAGGAATCTGTGTACATGGACATCTACGGCAAGCACCAAAAGCAGATTATAGACCGAGCAAAGGAAGAGTTCCAAGAGTTGCTTTTGGAGTATTCGGAGTTGTTTTATGAGCTGGAGCTGGATGCCAAGCCCAGCAAGGAAAAGATGGGCGTCATCCAGGACGTTCTGGGGGAAGAGCAGCGGTTTAAAGCGCTGCAGAAGCTCCAAGCAGAGCGCGACGCTCTCATTCTGAAGCACATTCATTTTGTGTACCACCCCACGAAGGACACGTGCCCGAGCTGCCCAGCCTGCGTAGACGCTAAGATCGAACACTTGATCAGTTCTCGCTTTATCCGACCATCTGATAGGAATCAGAAGAACTCTCTGTCTGACCCCAATATTGATAGGATCAATTTGGTTATCTTAGGCAAAGATGGCCTTGCCCGAGAGTTGGCCAATGAAATTCGAGCTCTTTGTACAAATGATGACAAGTATGTCATAGATGGTAAAATGTATGAGCTTTCTCTGAGGCCAATAGAGGGGAACGTCAGGCTTCCTGTGAACTCTTTCCAGACACCAACCTTCCAACCCCATGGCTGCCTCTGCCTGTACAATTCAAAGGAGTCGTTGTCCTATGTGGTGGAGAGTATAGAGAAGAGCAGAGAGTCCACGCTGGGCCGCCGGGATAACCACTTAGTCCACCTCCCCTTGACCTTAATTTTAGTTAACAAGAGAGGGGACACGAGTGGAGAGACGCTGCACAGCTTGATACAACAAGGCCAGCAGATTGCGAGCAAGCTTCAGTGCGTCTTTCTCGATCCTGCTTCTGCTGGCATTGGTTATGGGCGCAACATTAACGAGAAGCAGATCAGTCAGGTTCTCAAGGGACTCCTGGACTCTAAGCGCAACTTAAACCTGGTCAGCTCCACTGCTAGTATCAAAGACTTGGCTGACGTAGACCTACGAATTGTCATGTGTCTGATGTGTGGCGATCCCTTTAGTGCAGATGACATACTCTCTCCTGTCTTGCAGTCCCAAACTTGTAAATCTTCCCACTGTGGGAGCAGCAACTCTGTTTTACTTGAACTTCCAATTGGCCTACACAAGAAGCGCATTGAGCTGTCTGTTCTTTCCTACCATTCCTCGTTCAGCATCCGAAAGAGCCGCTTGGTTCATGGCTACATTGTTTTTTATTCGGCCAAACGTAAGGCCTCCTTGGCAATGTTGCGTGCCTTTCTCTGTGAGGTGCAGGACCTTATCCCCATCCAGCTTGTCGCACTCACGGATGGCGCGGTAGATGTCCTGGACAATGACGTAAGTCGGGAGCAGCTGACAGAGGGGGAGGAAATTGCACAAGAAATTGATGGGAGGTTCACAAGCATCCCTTGTAGCCAGCCCCAGCATAAACTTGAGATCTTTCACCCCTTTTTTAAAGACGTGGTGGAGAAAAAGAACATCATTGAGGCCACACACATGTACGATAATGTTGCTGAGGCCTGCAGCACCACTGAGGAGGTGTTCAACTCCCCCAGGGCCGGCTCCCCACTCTGCAACTCAAACTTGCAGGACTCAGAAGAAGATGTGGAGCCCCCATCGTACCACCTGTTTCGCGAGGATGCAACATTACCCTCCCTGTCCAAGGACCATTCCAAGTTCTCCATGGAACTGGAGGGGAATGACGGGCTGTCTTTTATAATGAGCAATTTTGAGAGTAAACTGAACAACAAAGTACCTCCACCAGTCAAACCAAAGCCTCCTGTCCATTTTGATATCACTAAAGATCTGTCCTACCTAGACCAAGGCCACCGGGAGGGACAGAGGAAGTCTGTGTCTTCCAGCCCCTGGCTGCCTCAGGATGGGTTTGATCCTTCTGACTATGCAGAACCCATGGACGCTGTGGTCAAGCCGAGGAATGAGGAAGAAAACATCTACTCGGTGCCCCACGACAGCACCCAGGGCAAGATCATCACTATTCGGAACATCAACAAGGCCCAGTCCAATGGCAGCGGCAACGGCTCTGACAGTGAAATGGACACGAGTTCTCTAGAGCGAGGCCGCAAGGCATCTGCTGTGAGCAAGCCTGTGCTCTACAGGACGAGATGCACCCGGCTGGGCCGGTTTGCTAGCTACCGCACCAGCTTCAGTGTGGGGAGTGATGACGAGCTGGGGCCCATCCGGAAGAAAGAGGAGGACCAGGCATCCCAGGGCTATAAAGGGGACAATGCTGTCATCCCGTACGAGACAGACGAGGACCCCAGGAGGAGGAATATCCTTCGAAGTCTAAGGAGGAACACCAAGGTAAGATCCGGCTGACTCAGGATGAGCTACTCATCTCGGTAAGACTGGATTGATAGTGACAACTGGTGAAGGACAACTTGGTTTTTAAAAAAATGCATGTGAGCGCATAAGCATGAGAGTCCATTCATCCTTTGGCCTAGTGTTGAGAGTCAGCCTGTGCATTAGCTTCCTGCTACTGGCAGGTCTCCTGTAGGTGGTGCCTTTGCCTGGAACACTAATTACTCAAATGAGCGTGTGCTGTAGAGCCCTTCAGTGTCCTGACACTCTTTCCTCCCTTAAAGCTTGCAGATTTGCACCCTTTGTCCTCAGCATCCATCATCTGTGTGGCTCTCAAATGATCCTCCTTCCCCTGCTGATCACAGAGGGAGCTGCGTTTTACACTAGTGAGGAGCTGATGGTTCACGAATGTGCTGAAATAACCAAAAAAAAAAAAAGAAAGAAAAAGAAGAAAGAAAAAGAAAATTTGAGGATAGCGCTTATCTGTGTTTGTAACATGAGATTTCCCATGTCCCTTACTTCACCTTTCTGCAGCCATTGCTTCCATCAGTGAGTCTAAACTTCGGGGACCACAGGTGTGGGAGGGAAGACGTTACTAGCAGTGTCTTACATGTCAGGCCTGTTCCTAAGGCGGCAGCAGATGACGGGTCTTCCTGCTGAAGGCCACAGCGTGGTGTTTGAGCTGGAGACCGTGCCCTGCCCTCTTAGGCTTATGCTTTGAGATGGAGAACGCTCCACCCAAGCCTGCCTGCTGTTTGTATAGGGGACTGCTGCTCAGAGATGGCCTCTTAGTGCCACAGACAGCACTAAACCCCCCTGCTCCCTGCCGTGGAGTGACATAGAAAGCATCTGGAGTGTAACCTGGAGTCCTGCGAGGTGGCAGAGAGGCCATGGTGGTAGCCCTGGCCCTGGAGGGGCATGCCGTGGTTGTGCTCCTGCACGCGCAGAGTTCCTCAGTCACTGCGTTCTTCCCATGTAGTTTCCCCACTTTTTTGTCTACTTGGGGTCCGTGCTGCCTTTAGATTTTGTTTTTCAGGACTTGGAGGGAAGACCCAGTGACAGTTCTTAGAAAGCTAACCAACCTCTCGTGTTTCCCCAGGCTCCCCTGTTTAATGATACCGAATCTGAGCATTTTAAATGTTTCAGTTTTCTTCCTCCTCCATCCCTGGTAAAAAAACCATTGCTGGAACAGCTTATATGAATGCTGACAGTCTTCTGATTTGTGGGGGTGTTTGGCACACCTGGGAATTAGGAAGGTGGCATAATAGCACATTGAATTATATGTCTTTTTCTGACTCCTGGCAATATTTTTAGTACTGCAAACGATGCTTTGAAAACATGTTCCCAGACTGGGGATACCTTAATTGGTAGAGGATGTGTCAAGCCTTTGAGAAGCACTGGGTTCCAGTTCTGCCACCACATAAAACCAAGTGCGGTGATGCACATCTATATTTCCCACACTCAAGCAGTAGAGACGGGAAGATCCTACCAAATCTAAAGCCAGCCTGGAACTTTTCTCAAAAAAAATGAAAATATGTGGTTTTTTAAAAAATTGTTAAACAAGCCATGATTTCTAGCTTGCACACTATGGCAAAGGCTTTACTCAGGAGAAACAGCTAGCCTGTGCATCTTGAGCTGTGTCCCTGGTGGGGACCAGACATGTCCCCAGCTGCTAGATCAGCATCCGTCCTGTCTTGAGCTATGAGGGCCACACCTCTCCAAATCAGACAGAAATGATTCCGCTGGCCCAAGAACCATGGCGTGCCAGCAGTCCTCTTAGGAGTATCCTTGGGGAAGAGTGGGTAGAAGCTGGCATTGTGTTTCTCTGGCTTGGAGAGCGGTGCTTTGTCATCCCTGCCGAGAGGAGAAAGCCTTCGCCACAGAGCAGGCCTCCTCTTAGGATGGCCGCTGGGGATGCAGACCCACACTTGTTTTACTGGAAGAACAAGATACCATCAGGGCAGAGAGTGCAAGCCGCCCTGGGGGGGGGGGGTTAGCCTTTGAGTTTTATTGGCATGACAAAGCAGTACAACATTTATTTGAAGTGAGAGGGAAAACGCTCTGGATTTCACTGGTCATAGAATGCAACTCAGACCTCCTGCAGGGCGGACTTCTAGGGAAGTGCCCCCCCTTCTGGCCCAAGCTGTAGCACCCAGATAGGGCAGCCAGATCTACACAGTTGCTATGAACAGGTCACTTCTCTGCCCAGGGAACAGAGCTCAGGCTAGGATAGCTCAGGCAGAGTGGGAGTCGCTATTAGCTGCCGAGGCTCTGGGAATGGAGTCTGAGGGTCAGATCCCACTCCCTGCTTTCTCATTTGGACCTTGAGCACGTGATGGTCCTCAGAGGGCCAGATGTTTAGGCTGTTGTCTCCATGAAACTAGACCTGGAAGAGGGCTGAGCCTGGAGCATGGCATAAGGTGGCATGCCCCAGTGGCAGGTAGAACATGGCACTGTACCCAGAGAGAAGTCTGCTGTGGTCCCCCAACTTCCTCTCTGGTGCAGGCTTAGCTCACAGTGATTGAGCTGCTTGTTCTCTGCTCACCCTGGCAACCAGCGTAATGAAGAGGGGCTCTGCTCTGGGTACCAATGTGATGGGGAGAAAGGGAAAAAAACTGCTCAGTACTCTTGCTAATTTGCTAGATTAGTACCTTACTATAGAACTATAGTCAGAGAGAGGGGCGCTTTCATCTCCTCTAATGAAAGTGCAGACTGTAAAGCCAGTGCTCCCTCTTGGGTCCTTTTCCCAACGGATCCATTCAGCAGCCCACCCTCAGTGGGAGCCTTCCGCACTCAGCTGAATGAAATTGAAACTCCAAGATTGCACTTGGGCTGCTCTGAATAGAGCTTTGTCTAAAGCTGCTGCTGCTCACGTCTCTGTCCCCCAAGGCTGTGCCTTTGCAAAGACGAGATCGGGACCAGCAGCTCTTATTTTAAAGCCAAAAAGCAGGCCGTAGTGCCTTGCTTCACAGTTGTGCCTTTGGGGCTCATTCAGTTTACCGAAATTTGGTATGTTTGACCATCATTTAAAGACTAGACATTATTAGCTATTTTCCCTCCTGTCAGAAATGTTCTTACTCTTGTATTTAATAAAAAGACAAAACTGTGATAAAGAAAAGCTTTGACTTGCTGTAGCTGCCACATGACAAGACAACCTATTGAAAAGTGAACTGTTTGAATCACGCATTGTTTGGTCTATAAGGCACCAAGTAACCAGTTTGACAGTTTGTGTCCCCCCAGTGAATTGGCTTATTTCATTGGATTCAGTGAATTGGCTGGTTGTTGTGGCTTTGTGTGGACACAGCTCTCGTTTTGTGAGGCCTAGAACGGAGTTAAAGTTTCTAGTGTGAATGAAAACCAGCTGGGGAGTCGGGCTGCCCACACCCCTGGGAGGGATGTTGGGTTTGACAGACAAGTGGAATGTGATAAGAGCTCTTTGTAACTTGCTCAGAAAAACTCAGTGTGTGCTTCTGCGCTTAGCTCTGCTGAGTGAGCTGTAGGACCAGACACCTGGTTTGCTGTGGCCCAGCACTGGAGAGGGTTAAACAGAAGGGTCAGGAACGCAGGCTACCAAAAACTGCCCTTAAAAAAAAATGACTTTGCTGACTTCTAAAAAAAAGGTTTGTTGGGGCTGGAGAGATGGCTTAGTAGTTAGGCATGCAGGCAAAATGCATATACATAAAAATAAATATTTTAAAATTCTTAAAAAAGATTAGTCTTCTAAAGAAAGTACTTTGGCTTCCTTGTGCAAGCACCTCTGCCCAGTAGGAAGGCAGCACTCAGTCCAGTGCCAGGGCATCAGCGGGCCCAGGGCATCAGCGGGCACGCGTTTCCTGCCGTGTATGTGGTGTCCAAATGTGCTAGATAGTGGTCCTCAGTGATAGCTTCTGAACATAAACGTGTATGTACCTTGTGTTACCAGACGAAGCTACTGAATACTGAGGGGTTCTTGAACCAGCACCCGCCCCCCC
>OU015759.1:7424198-7462220 GCA_907169655.1 Acomys percivali | reverse complement strand
GGCCAGGTGGTGGGGAGGCCAGGTGGTGGGGGGCCAGGGTTGTGTTCTTCCTGTTCTAAGTTAAGGTGCTGGAAGCTGATGGTGCCGGGAGCGTGGGTAGCTTAATTGGAAGGGCCCCTTTGACGCTCTCTTGCAAACATGAGAGACTAATTGTTCACCAGAAAATCATTGTGTTGGTGATGAATTCAAGAAGGGATGAAGGAGCTCGAGTGGTGCTCTTTGCATTGTTTTTCAAGCCGAGCTTTTACTGTATTGTCCAAGCTGCCTGTTCAGACTTGGGCAACCCTCCTGCCTCTGTCTCCCAAGCGCTGGGATTGCAGGTGTGAGCTAGTACACACAGCTTTAAGTTTGTTTTTAAGGAAACCAAACGGTCTGAAACGGTGGATCCGTTATTCATTCTATGAGCATATTTCTGAAAGGATAGGAGGAGGTGACTTAAGCTGGGGCCACCCTCACCTGGGCATTGACATACATATTCCTGGAGGAAGCAGCGTGGGCTTTGGCTGCAGTTGCTCACAGCCCTCTGTAGGGTCTCTGATCTGTGCTGTGAAAAGAGCTGATGACACCTTTGCCTTGCAAGATGGCTGCGGGGTCTCAACACCTTGCTTCCTTCCTAGGGAGCTGCTTGCCCTTGCATTGTTTGGCCCACTCGAGGCACAGATGTGTGGGTCACTCTAGGGCGTGGCCTCGCCTAGCTTTTTCCAGCGAGGCCTGCTAATTGAGTGCCCCCAAAAGAAGATGGATGTTGAGAGCACCTGCTGTGAGAGTGCTCCCTGTGATTCCCTGAAGAGGGACATGAGACCTCTGGCAAGCCACTGGGGGAATGGCAATTGCAACTAAAATGTACGCAGTAACCCTTCAGATGCCGGAAGTGTTGGTAATCTCTGGAGCCAGCCCAGCTCTTCTTGGCATGACAGCCCACAGACTGTCTGACTGCCCAATGAGGAAGGTTTAGAATACTTGTGAAGAATTCTTTCTAGTTTTGTGATACTCTGGAGAACCTTCAGTTATCTAAAGAATGGGTTTGACACTCTGTAATCCAGGGTTTAAATCTTAAGAGAGTGCACGAGGGGCGGTGGGGTGGAATTCCTGTCACTTGGCAAAGGGGATAGACCCTGTCTTCATTGCCGCATCCAGAGCTGAAGGGTCCAGCTAGATTTTGGACTCTTCGAGGTAAAAGAGACAAGAAGCGGTCTGACCTATCTCTTATCTGCTCTCATCTCTGCAACACAACTATTCAAAATAAGCCTGCTCCTGAGAAATGGTTGGGGCCCCACAACTGTTTGAATGGAACTGCTTTAGGGCTTTTTTTTTTTTTTTTTTCCCCTTCCCCCATTTGAAATTGCCTGATAGAAGCTGGGCATAGTGGCCCATGCCTAGAATCTCAGTACTGAGGAGGCAGAGGCAAGAGGATTCAGGACCTTAAGGCCAGCCTGATCTCTCAAACAGTAGTGTTAGTAGTATTAGTGGTGGTGCTGGTGGTGGTGGTGGTAGTAGTAATGGCATCTGGGGCTGGAAAGATAGCTCAGAGGTCAAGAACACTTAATGCTCTAACCAGAAGATCAGAGTCCAAATCCCAGCACTCACATCAGATGACTCACAGATAACTCACTGTAACTCTGCCTCCAAGGGACCTGACAGCACTACACCCCTCTCGGGCATCAGTGGGCATACATGCACGCACACTGACTGGGTTGGCTAATTTTTTATCAACTTGACACAAGCTAGAGTCATGTCACCATCATCATATTAGCCTACATACAGAGCATTTTCTTGACTGATGACTGATATAGAAGGTCCCAGCGCACTGTGATTGGCACCATCCCTGGACAGGTAGTCCTGAGGTACATAAGGAAGTAAGCTAGAATAAGGTACAGTGGTGCCCACCTTTAGTCCCAGCATTCTAGAAGCAGATGCAGGTGGAGCTGTGAGTTTGAGACCAGCCTGCTCTACCCGGCCAGTCCAGTCAGAGCTACACAGTGAGACCCTGGCTCAAAAACTAAAATAGGAGAAAGGCAGGCAGGCAGGCAGGAAGAGCATTCCCCAGTGGTCCCCGCTTCGGTTCTTGTATCCAGGTTCTTGCCTTGAGTTCCTGCCCTGACTCCCTTGAATGGTGGGGTGTAATAGAGAGTTGTAAACCGAGGAAAAGTCCTATCCTCCCCAGGTTACCTGTGGCCTATCACAGCAATAAAAAGCAAGCTGATACATACACACAAATAAAATCTTCAAAAAAAGATCCAAGTGAATTTTGATAAACCAATGTATATTACCTTTAGAAGTTCTCCAAATAGTTGATGTGCTTTTATTCCTTTCCCAGCATCCATTTCTTCATTCTGCCTATCCCAAGAACTCCCAAGAAGCTTACCTAAACTGTAGTGCTAGAAGCACAAGTTCCGCAACCTCACAGACCCACCTAGGGGGGACCTCCAGGCTTCCTCTCTACCTTTCTTTCTTCCCTCCTTCCCTCCCCCTCCCTCCATTTTCCTCTTCCTTCTCCCCCTCCTCTCCCCCCTCCCTCTCTGTCCTTCCCTCCCTCCTTCTTTCTCTTGCTCCTCCTTCTCCATTATTTTCTGTGTAGGCCCAGAATGTCTTGTGCCTATAGAGATCAGAGGACAACTTTCAGGAATAGATCTTCTTCCACCGTGTGGGTCCTGGGAATAGAAGAGAGTCCACAGCCTTTAATAACAGGGGCCTTTATTTGCTGAGCCAGCTCAGTGGCCCCAGGTTGTTAGTGTGCATGCTTTTTGTGGGAGTGGGGTATCCTGGGTGCATGAAAAGCAGTAGCACACTATCCTAGGATTACGGGAAGGGGCTGGGGTGGGAGTTTAGTAGTAGAGTGCTTGCTATCGTGAGGTTCTCTGCCCTAGGCTCAGGCAGGGAGAAGGAAGGAAGGAAACTTGGAATTTGATGCATAGAAAGTACTTGGGTAGCCGGGCACAGTGGCTCAAGCCTGTAATCCCAGCACTCAGAGAGACAGAGGCAGGAGGATTGCTGTGAGTTTGAGGCCAGCCTGGTCACAAAGCAAGTCCAGGACAACCAGGGCTACACAGAGAGACCCTGTCTTGAAAAACCAGAAAAAGAAAAAGAAAAAGAAAGAAAACTTGGGTGAAACAAATCTGTAGCCAGTAACTTGGTAGCATGCACCTGAGCGCTGTTCTCAGGGCTGTTGTGTCAGTGTGGCTAGATGCTAGAGCTAGGGCTACAAGGCATCTGGTGCTGATGGAGAGAACTGAGTCCCACTCTTTACCTGAGTTCCACTCTTTGCCTTAGTAGTGTTTTCTTTGGAAGTCGCTTCAGTTTTCCAGAGGAGTAATGCTGCTGTTTTCATTTTGACAGAGAAATTTGTCAGGACTAGTAGAAGTGCTGTTTAATACAGCCGGTCATCACTGACCTTTTAAATGGCAGGGACGGTTAAAAGGAGAGCAACAGTGTACATCAGCTGAAGACTTCCCCCATAATACTCTGTGCTATGGGGGGGGGGGGGCAGCTAGACATGGTAGAATATTTGACCCAAGCCACATCAGTCGTATTGAAAGCCTTGAAATCTCTTTCTTTTCTGAGATAGAGTCTTATGTAATCCAGCCTGGCCTCACACTCGCTATCTAGTCAAAGATGGCCTTGAACTTCTGATCCTCTTTCTCCACCTCCAAGTGCTATAAGTAAAGGCATGCACCACCACACCCAGTTTTATGTGTTGTTGGGCATCAAACCCAGAGTGTTCTGTGTGCTAAGCAGCAGGCTGTCAACTGAGCAGCAAGTTAAATTCTTTTGGGGCCTGTGGGGATGAGTTTCAGTGTGGTTTTTTTGGCTGGCCTTGAGCTCAGAGATCTGCCTGCCATCCTGCCTTCTGGGACCACCAGGCTTTATTTATGTGTTTATTTTTTAGATAGGTTTCCTCCAGCCCTGCCTGTCCTAGACTCTGTAGACTAGAGTGGCCTTAAATTCACAGAGATCTACCTGCTTCTGTCTCCCTGCTGGGATTAAAGGTGTGGGCGACCACTCTGGCTCTTTGACAATCTCATACATACATGTATAGTGTAACTTGATAATACCTACCTTTTCCAACCCCATCCCCCATACCACCCACTTAGCCTTCATCTCTTTTTTTTTTTTAATAATACACCGAGTACAGTGGTGTTAGCTACATGCACATGGGCAGCACACCAGTGTCCACATCCCAGAAGGGAAGTGACTCCCTCTCTCCAAGACAAATGTTATATGTCAATAGCTCCTTAGCTAGATGAAGCCTCCTGAGTTCCTCCTTCATCCATGCTGGAGTTTCCACCAGGCTTACAGTACCAGCACGCCTCCTGTGGAGCAGGCCTCAGCGCCAGTCAGGAAGCAGTTGGTAACCTCACAGCAGTCACACCACTGATCACTCTGCTGGCACATAGTGCCTGGCACCGGAGCGTACGTTCATTATGTCGAGCTTTACACACGGATAGGTTAGCAGGCAGCATCACACACACACACACACACACACACACACACACTGCTGGGCAATAAAGAAAGATTACAAGTCACCAGTTTGCTTCTCCCTAAAGTCAGTGCCTGAAGAGTATGGCTTGTGTCTGGCAGGGCCAAGCCACGTGGGACCCATGGACCTCCACATTGCATTACTTAGCAGGCTGAGGGTTGGGCTCTCTTTGCCTTTTGATTTATTTCCAATTAGCAGCCCAGTATACTTTTAAATTTGCCTCTACCCTCTCTAATCCCAACGCATACTCCCACTCCCACCCCTCTTAAATCGCATAGGAAATTCTTAAAGAATCTCAGACTAATAGGAAGTAACATGTCCCCTTATAAGGAGTACTAAAATTTTAAGGAGGGGGCACAGTTTGATTGATTTTTGAGGCATTCTGTCTCAGTTATAGGGTTAGACAGTATAGGTTTTGGTGATCAAGCATTTTCACTAATTGAGTCATTTAGGTCTGTGAGACTTCTTTTTCTTAGAAAGGTAAAAGGATTTGAGGTCTTAAAGGATGTATGTTCTGGAACTTGTTTGGTAACAATAAAATCTCAGTGGCTATCACTGCCCCATCTGTGTGGTTGTGGGCTGGTTGGTTGATACATGGCCTCACTATGTAGCCCAGGCTGGCCTGGGACTGGTAACATTCCTGCGTCAGCTTCCTGTTGACTGAAGTTGTAGGCGTGGGCATGGGTCATGTTATTTTCTGGTTAGTAGGCTTTACTATTTCCTAATGTGGAAAACGCCAAGAATTAACCACAGGCCAATAGATCACTATACTTCTTTTCTGGAAAAAAGAATGTATTGGTTTTTGCACCTATGTTTGATCTTTCCAAAGCATCAGCCATCTCTGAGTCTTTGCCGTCTATCACCATGTAGACTGTTTGGAAAACTTCCTGTTTACTCCAGCGTGTCCCCAGTGGAGGATGTGGATGCCGTTATGTGGTTAACTTTATTAAGTAAACTTGGCCTGGTTCTTATAAACATCTCTGTTCTAATAATGCACTGTCACACTAAAGGTGTGGCCATGCGACAGCTTTCCAGTATCTTGTGTGATATTTGGAGGCCAGAAAATGCCATTAGGGAGATGAGCAAATTTGGGTCTGTTCATCTGCTTGACATCTTTTCAGCACTTTGTACCAACTGCCAGTTCCTCTCTGCAGCCCTTGCCGATACACACGATACTCATTTTGTGTTTCCTTTTCTTTCCTGGACAGAAACCAAAGCCCAAACCCCGGCCATCCATCACAAAGGCAACCTGGGAGAGTACCTATTTTGGGGTGCCCTTAACAACCGTGGTGACTCCAGAGAAGCCGATCCCCATTTTTATTGAAAGATGCATTGAGTACATTGAAGCCACAGGTAAGCATCCGTCACAGTGGATAGTGCCCCCCACTCCCTGCAGGGAGCTTCTGGGAGAGCTAGGATTTGTGAGCTTTCTGGAAATGAGAGCTGCTAACAGAGAAGGAGCTGGGTGGCCTGACAGCTGCAGCTTCAGTCAGGACCCTGCATATGGCCTTGGCTAGACATAAAAGTATGTGAGAGCAGCTCTGCTTTAGCGCGTGGCTAGCTGTTTGGTAGTCGCCTGGCTATTTGTGTCCCCCTTGTATGTCTGTAAATTACTTGAGAGTAGGGACAGAGGGCTTTATATGGGACACATTACATTTAATAATAGGAACAAGTATTTGAGACTGTTGTCATTCTGATGAGGCATCTGAGACTCTCGGGGTCTCTACTCTGAGGTCAGAAAACAGTCACAATGCTTGGATGTCTTGTGATCAGGTAGGTGGGTTTTTAAAATATATATATATATACAGAAGAATATGAGACACATCAAAGGGAACTTGCCTTCAAGATTTTCTGTTTTTGAGATAACACAATTTTACTTGTGGGTTGCTTCCTTGTATTGACTTGGGCTCTGGCATAGTCTCTGTGTCTTCCAGTTTCACACTATTGTTTCTCTCTACTTTGTCCTGGCTGCTCTCAGGGACCTTCGAGGAGGTCCTGGAGCATGCACCTGTCACTGAATTCCCAAGCATTATTGGTTGAGCTTAAGTATGTAAGCCTGGAATTGAACTTCAGACCTCTGGAAGAGCAGTCAGTGCTCTTAACCTCTGAGCCACCTCTCCAGCCCCACAACCACCTATAATGTGATTTGACACCCTCTTCTGGCCTGCAGGTATACTTGTAGGCAGAGCACTGTATGCATAATAATAAATAAATAAATATTTTAAAAAAAGAAAGAAAGAAATGTAAGCTTGGAAGCCAGGCGTGGTGGTGCACACCTTAAATCTTGGGAATCAGTAGCAGGCAGATCTCTTGAGTTCCAGGCCAACCAGAGCTACACAGAGAGACCCTGTGTCAGAAGAAGAGGCATAATAGCTAGTACGGTCTTCTGGAGTCCTGACAAAGCTCTCAACACATAGCCCTGCTTGGAGCGGAATCACTGCTCAGTCATCTGTCCATCACTGGCTCAATAACCACTTGTAAGTGGCCTGCCTCGTGGAGGGGCCGTAGTATGAGAGGCACAGGTCATGGTGGCTGCCCATAGGCATGCTCTAAGAGTCCTGAATCTTGACAGGCTGCTGCTCTGTTTGGTGCATCTCATTCTCTGCCCACAGAGGCACTCGCATCGCCTCTGCTAGTGTGCCCAAGGAGCGGCTGATGATGGCCAGCATTGATGACGGCTACACATCAGCCGGGGCTGCACTGCCACCCTGGCAGTTATGCCCAGGCCACCTGTGTTCAGCAGGTCTCCTTATCAGGCGCTCACTAATCATCTTGTGGAAGCCCACTCCACAGAGTCTGTTCAGAGGGCCCCGCCAGGCTCCACTGTGAATCAGGGCTTTATGCAAGAAAAACAAAGTGAAGTAAGCCTGGGGGCTGGAGAGGTGGCTCAGTGGTTAAGAGCACTGACTACTGTTCCAGAGGACCGGGTTTCAATTCCCAGCAACCACATGGCTCACAACTGCCTGTATCTCCAAGATCTGACATCCTCACACAGATACACATGTAGGCTAAAATGCACATAAAATTTAAATAAATAAGACCAGAAAACAAACAAACAAACAAAAAACAAGTCCTGAACTCTGGTCTGTAAGTCAAGCTGGCTTCCTTGGTCTACCTTCTCTTTGCTAGCATCACAGTGTGTGTCACACACCCATGTCTTCCCCCACCCCACCCCTTTCTCTTAGTTTGCCAATTTGAAGGTAGTAAAAGCTATTGAACAGTTGAAAGAGCATTCATACTACACTGGCATTGTCACCTGTGAATATAAGAATATTCACCAGGGGACTGGCAGTATATTCAGTTGATAAAAAAAAGCCTTTGGTGGCAAACCTACAACCCATGGTGTAAGGTAAGAAGCCCCTCAGAATTCCAAACAGTATTTACCGAGGGCTGGGGCACATCTCATTGCTCGGGCATAAGTTGTGGGTTTCACCTCCAGCACCTGAAAGAAAAATATCACTACCCTTGATAGTGTTAATAGTGTCATTTCACGAGCAGTCCATTTTGAGTTTTCTCAGCTGACTTTAAACTGTTAGGATGCAAACACTTGCACACTACACTTGACTACTGGAACTGTCCTCTCTCCGCTCAACCCCACCCCTACACCACCTCCCCTACTGCCAACATGACCTCTCTAGACAGTTGCCTTACAGAAAGCCCTTTGGTGTAGAGTGCTGCCTGGTCCTCTCTGCAGCATGTAAGCACTACCCACAACCTCCTCAGAGCATGGTCTGGAATAAGTCCCCAGTGTGCTGTGGACGTGGGACCACTGCATCCCCCTCAAGCAGGGCACATCTGTGATGTGAACCCTGAGAGCCCTGTAGGTTGGTGTTGAGTTATTTCCCTCAGGAGAGTGGGTGCTGTCACTGGTGTCTCGTCTCTTGCTCTTCACTCACAGGAGGAATAACCATATAACTGCACAGTTTGATATGGGTGTCCAGGCAAGCCTGAGCAGGCCAACATCAAAATAATTTGAACCTTGGTTTCTGCATCTGTCCCCTTCATTTTTGGACCTTTGATTCATGGCTTTGGCAGATAAAACAAGCACTGCACCTTGCATTGCAGAGGGAGGGCCTGAGAGCTCAGACCACAGTCTCGGGGCCCATGGTGGGACCCCCACCCCCAGCATAAACAGTGCAAGTGGCAGGAACACATTCAGCAGAGTGGGACTTCACCGTCCATAACACTTAAGCCATCCTTGCACCTTTAGAAACTGTGGGGTTTGAGGTTTTATTGTGGTGATTGGTTGGGGTTTTTTGGGGGGGCGCGGTTTATGGCGCCCAGGCTCGGTGAGGATGAACTTGTGAGTCCTTCATCCTTCTGCTCCACCTCCCATGGCTTTCTTCCTTCCTTCCTTTCTTTGATTTTTTCAAGACAGGGTTTCTCTGTGTAGCCTTGGCTGTCCTAGACTCACTTTGTAGACCAGGCTGGCCTCGAACTCACAGGGATCCTCCTGCTTCTGCCTCCCGAGTGCTGGGATTAAAGGCGTGCGCCACCACCCAGCCTGGCTTTCTCTCTCATGTGAAAACTGCCCTTCTCTAAGTTGTGTTTCTAACCTGGCTTCTGCTGACGCTCTCCCTGAGTACTCTGTCTCCTTAGGTGAACACTGGGACATCATAGGAGCAGACTGATTCTGGTTTGATCTTGTCTTTTTTCATGACCAGTTTCTTTACCTTTGTCTCGTGTTGCCTGAGACTATGCTGTGCTGAGGCGGTGGCCAGTGGTTAGAAGAGCTCCCAGATTGATTTGCAGATGCTGTTAGGCAGCTGTGGGGTCAGCCTCTGTGCTTGCTGTGCTAATAGGGTGTTAGATTTTCCATCCTCTCAGCTCCAGTTACATGGAGGGGCTGAAAGAGAGCATGTTACTACCACAGCTGCTCTGGGACCTCCATGAGAGTCGCTGGGCGTGGGGAGGCAAGAGGCTGTCCTCCTGTCGTATGCCCTCCCTGGCCTTTGGTTTTCATTTACACGGAAAATTGGTTGAGGCCATAGAGTCACTGCTCCCTCGTGGAGCAGTGTGACTCCTAAGTGCCAGAGAATAGTGGCCAAGTTAATTGAGCTCCCTGCTCCATGGCAGGAAGTAGGAGTGTTCAGTTCTGCCCAGTTTGTGTGTCTGGAAGTAGGGTGAGGGGTCACTTTTACAGCCTCTCTGTTCTGAGAGTACCTGCTCAGAAGGTTTGATTTGGAATTGCCCTGGTGATTAAATGACTTCCAAAGCCTGGGTCTCCAGCCGGATTGAGTCAGGCTTTCCAGTGGTTCAGGAAATGTTCATGCTGTAGAATCACAGGACCTATGAGGGCCCTTGTTCCTCAGTGCATCCCGGATCCTCAGCGCCTGGCACCCACTGGCCATAGCAGTTGTTCCCCGACTATGACACAGCCTCGTCTGTAGCCACTTAAGTAAACCCTGCTCTTGGCGCAAAGTAACGTGTAAGACCAACTTTGCTGTGAGTTCTAACCTTGTTCTCTGAGAAGGGGTGGGGTAGAGCGATACCCAGCGGTTTCCATCTTCTAGGCCTTTCATAATTGGTTTGCTTTCTGAGGGGTCCCCAGTCTCCAGCCCTGTAGTAAGTGTGACAGGCAGAAGTGGTTTCGTGGGCAGAAGGGACCTGTCTGCCGTCCTAAATCATAATAATTAGGTGTTTCTGTGTACATGTAGGCCTCAAATTTGAGGTTACAATTTTAAAAACTTTACTTTTATATATGTGGGTGTTTTATTTGGGTGTGTGTCTGCATTGGGTGTGTACAGGGTCTGTGGCAGCCATAAGAGGGCTCTGAACCCAGAACTAGACAGTTGTGAGCCACCATGTTACTGCTTGGATTTGAGGGACCTCTGGCCACTGCACTTAGCCACTGAGCTGTCTCTCCAGCCCACTCTTGGCACATTTTAATTTTAGTTAGTGCCCATGGATTAAAAATGCTCCAGAAGTTAAGGAAGCTTGGTAGATGCCAGATAATGCCAAGATGGCTTGCTGTCATCAGCCCACACTGCCTAATCTGTACATGTTTATGGATGTTGGTGTGAGCTATCATTTTTAAGATCTGTGTGTGTGTGTGTATGTTTCGTGTGTATGTATGTGTGTGTGTTTCATGATAGGTTTTTCTTTCTTTTTTTCATGATAGCTTTTCTATTGTTTGAAAAACTCAGGGGTGGTGAGAAGCTGGGTGGGCAGGGACATCCTAACCCTCTGTCCTTCTGGGGGGACCTTGCTGCCGTCACAGAACAGGTTAGCATCACTGCGAAGAAGATGGCAGTGTGTGTGTTCCCGTCCTCTAACCTCAGGAGCCACGTAAACCACACAAGCCTTGAGAAAGCCTGCCATCCCTAAGGGGCTGCCCGGGGTTGGGTGCAGTGTTGCACTTGAAGCCCATTTGTTTTTAAAGTTCCTTGTGGGCCAGGTGTGGTGTTGACACATAAGCACTCAAGGAGGCAGAGGCAGGCAGCTCTGTGTTTAATGCCAGCCAAAGCTACATAGTGAAGGCCTGTCTGAAAAAAGTGGGAAGCCCTAGAATGAAGTAATGCCACTCTGCCTTTATTACAGTGCAGTGTGTGGTCTGTGAAGCAACTGCTGCTGGCCCATCTACCCTTCCGGAACACTGAACTTTGCTAGACAGCGTAACTGGTTAGGCTTGCCTGAGTGGGGAAGTCCCAGATGCAGGACCACATGCTCGTAGGGAGACAGAAACTTCCTGAAAACATGAATAGGCCTAAAAATAATCTGCTAGTGGGGGAGGTTGGGGGTGACAGATTTTGTCCAGCAAATATTAAGCACCTGCTGTATGCTAAGCACTATGTTGAGCTTGGCTTACCCTTATGACATCCAGGACAGGAGAGAGAGAGAGAGACATAATCATATACCCATAATTAATCAGCACACAACATGATTGGGTTTTAAAGTGAAAGGGAATAAAGTGACTAGCAGGATCAAGTGTTGGCGAGGAGGTAGAGCGGTTAGCACCTTCAAAGAAACCACGGAGGGCCATAGGGAAAGTGGGTGGCTTCACAGAGCTCTTCGACACATTATGAAAAAGTTAAATATATACTCGCCATCCACTTCTAGGTATTTATTTGCCCAAGAGAAATAAAAACATATGTTGACCCAGACTCATACCACAGTTGGTAGTGGCTTTGTTGGAAAGAACCCAGATATCCTTCAACAGGTGAAAGAACAAACTGTGGCACATCCACCCATGGAGTACAACATGGAACCTAAGGGCAATAGCGTTGCCACACCCACTAACAGGATAGACTGCCATTCTGCCAAGAGTGACAGGAGCTAGACACAAAACCACAGAAATAACTCCGTAACTCTGGAAGTGAGGGCACTCTGTGGCGGCTGCAGATCAGTGCAGCCTGGGAGCTGGCCCAGGAATGACTTCTCACAAAGAACCTGAGGAAATTGGGGGCAATGGTCATTGTCTTAATGGTGGTGATTTTGCTCATACACAAGTTTTATAATTGGTACTTTTAATGGATACCTCAGTAAACCGTGCTTTAGTGAAGTTGGTCTTAAGAAACTGGAGTTGCTGGCTGAATGGTTCAGAAGTCTTAAATGTTTTATGAACCTAAAGCCTAAGGCAGTCAGCTGTGATAGTTCATCCCTCTAGTTTCCTTACCTGGGAGGCTAAAGCAAGAGATGCTGTTTCAACAGTAGGTGATTGTCTACATATGTTTGTGTAGCTATAAATGACTGGTCATGGCGGCACATTTCCTTAATCTCAGCACTCTGGAGGCAGAGGCAGCTGGATCTATATTTTGAGGGCCAGCCTGGTCTAACTAGTGAGTTGTAGGCCAGCCAGGGACACACAGTTAGACCTTTTCTCCACAAAAAGGAAAAGAAAAAGATCACCAAGCACGTTACCTAGTACTTAAAGTGCCTAATGTTGGAGAGGGTTAAGGTACCATGCTAACAGTGATTGGATGTAGCCTGCCCACTAGCAGTGCATCCTAACTGTATGAGCTACCTTGCCAAATATCTCATCTGAGTCTTTATCACGAAACAATGACCGGATAAAACAGATGTGCTATATTTACAAGACAACTGACCCAACCTCAACAAAAAAGTCATTGTAAACAAGGGGACCTAATATGATACCAATGAAGGCCCTTCCCTGCATTGCCCAGTGTTAAGTCAGCTGGCTGTGAAATCATACCAGCTTCGCCCACGTACCCAGGCTGTCAGCCAGCAGATTCTGAGAACCAAAATCTTGTCTGTGGTTTTAGAAGGCCTGGTGATGGCTTACTCTGGGGTAAACACCAAAATAGAGATCTCCCCAGAGCAGCAGGCTGGGTAACACTGGACTGTGTCCACCGTAGACATCTTAAAACTTGTCACTGAAGCTGTCTATACTTTAAGAGACGCGCACCTTTCACGAACACAGATGTGTGCGTGATGGAGCGCGCCTGTGCTGCTGCACCCAGTGCAGAGAAGGAGCAGAAGGCGAGCAGCCCCCAGCCGGGCCCTAGTAGTTCTTTCCCTCAGGAAGGGTAAGCGCTGTCCTGGCTGCTGACAGGTGGAATAGCTTTAACAGTGGAACGGCGCCAGGTTCTCCTTTTGTACCTGGCTTCCCTCCTTCAGCATGGTATCTGTGGGGCAGTTATGAACAGCCAGTCCTGCAGTCAGCGCTTTGGCATATACCTAGAAGGAAAGCAGGCTGAATGGTTCTATTTAGCATGCTGAACATGGTGGCTCTGTGGTTTCCTGTAGGAGGCACTTGGCCGCACCTGTGCCCTGCAGCTTCTCTTGGTGGTTTTGTTTTGTTTTTGAGGCAGGGTTTCTCTGTGTAGCCCTGGCTGTCCTGGAACTCTCTCTGTAGACCAGGCTGGCCTCAAATTCAGAGATCCACCTGCCTCTGCCTCCTGAGTACTGGGATTAAAGGCGTGCACCACCACCGCCCGGCTACAGCTCCTCTCTTTACTGTGGCTTTCTGTGGTTTCTTGTTTAAACTGGTTCATAGAATCTTGATGAGGCCAGGAGTCTGCTTGCCCAGCCATTGTTCTTTGCTTAAATCTTGCCTATGTGTGGAGCAGGCAAGGATGCTCTCTGTGACACTTGACAGTGACACATAGCTCTCACACCCAGACCACAGAGCAGAAGGGTCAGCTCTCAGGTGGTGTGGGAGGACAATTTAAGAAACAAGCTCTAGACGATCCAGGGGCCTGCAGCCACACTTCTGTCACTCCCTGTGCTCTTGTGTATGTGGGTCAGTGTTAATGTCTCTGCTCAGAGGCAGCCCCCAGCTCCTCGGCACTAGTGAAGCCCTCCATAAACAGACCAGCTCGGAACTGTGGCCTTCCCCCTGAGCTCATTTGCTTGGGTAAGTGTATCTAGTGCTTTCTGCACGGCAGGTTTAGGTTTCACTGCTAATTGATGGGAACATCCTCAGGGAACAGTTCTTGCCATTAGATCAGGGGCCTTTGGGAGACAGCCTTGCAGCAAACACTCTCAGAGCCAACTGAGCATGCCTGTGGGGGAGGGCACAGAGTGCCACTGTCGCTATTAACAGTGGACCTGCTGCAGAGGCCTTCAGCATAAGCCCCTGCTATGCATTTAGCACATTTTGGTGGTGTTTCTTTCTCGCCAGTGCAGCGTGAACCTCAAGCCCAGGCTTGGCTTTGCTCCTTACTAGCAAATGTTTAACCTTGTGTAGCCTTCACTCTGGGCTATAAAATGGGGCTGGTGAAAGCACTCTGAGTCAGTAGGATGAGTCAGTGTGTTGCAGACCTTGTAGCAATAGCTGGTGGCCATAACTAATAAGCCCACTGTCATTGCCTCTGCAGTAGTTGCTGCGCACACTGTCCAGCATACGGCATCCTAATCTGCCCTCTACACAGAGGTTCCCCTCCCGGGGTCCAGAAAAGGCAACCTCCCCCACAGAGAGTAGCTTGCCTGAGGGAAACTCCTTTATATGAACTGCTAATGGTCATAGCAGGGTGGGTCAACATGAACTCTGGAAGCCATATAATTGCAATAAAACCTCATATGTTATGCTATGTATGTAGGCCAAACTGCTTCCTGTCTCTACAGTCAGTAACCTTGCCCACCTTCTAGGTAGGACTGAACCTCAAAAACTTTGTGTATGAAGTGCTTGCTTAGCTCAGACAACCTCAGAACAGTGAGTGGGAAGCTGTTGTAGCCATGCTGTGAAGTTTCACTTTTAATTTCTTGTTACTTACTCTTAGGGTTGAAATCCCACTACTCTGTTCACAGTACTTCCTACTGTCCAGGTCTGCCATGAAATTAGGAATTGTTTTCCCCCGAGAGATCTCACAGCTGCCTGCTCCAGAGAGTCCCAGAAGTGGGCCTGCCTCAGTCAAGGCTCTACAAGTAGAGATTGAGCATCCTGTGTTTCAGGATGCTAGACACTCACTGCAAGACAACACACAAGCCCTCGCCCCTACGGAGCAAATGCTGCCGTGGGCAAAAGGAGGGCAGTGCTTATGAGTAAACTGTGAAGGATCCTAGTGATGAGTGCTTCAGAGAAAATCAGTGAAGTGTCCCCGAAAATAGGCGTCTCTGGATTAAGCATCATGTAGTAAAGCCCAGGCTGAGTCCAAACTCAGGAGCTTCCTGCCTCTGCCTCCTCCTCAAATGCTGGAGGATGTCAGGCGTGTGCTACCACATTGGGCTAAGTTGCTTTTGAGGAGAGTAAAAGTGGTCAGAACTGGAGCCATTCTCTGTCCTGGAGAGGAACCTTCAGACAGAGGATGTGAGTAGGAAAGGCCATGAGACTGCAATATTGTTGGCAGAGCCCTTGGTGCTCAGGAAGAGCACTGTTGGTTGAGGGCTGTGAGTGGAGAGGTGGGATTTGTCTTCCTTTTAAAAAGTAAAGCAAGGGGTTGGAGAGATGGCTCCGTGGTTAAGAGCCCTGCCTGCTCTTCCAAAGGACCCAGGTTCAATTCCCAGCACCCACATGGCAGCTCACAAACTGTCTGTAACGCCAAGATCTGACACCCTCACACCAATGCACATAAGTTAAAATTAAATAAAAGATTTAAAATAAATAAACAAATAAAAATAAATAAAAAAGTAAAGCAACCATGTCACTGTGTAGAGTGCCTGAGCCTAGAGGGCTCCAGGGCTCTTGCTGTAGCTGCCTTTCTACAAGTCTGACTTTGCTCCTCCATTAGGAGAGAAGGCACAGAATTCCTGGTCCCCGACATTGCTACACCCCTAAACCTGCAGTCCCAGCTGGAATGATGCAGCTTAACCTGGGAGTGACCTGAACAGGAGCCCTCGCTGGGAAAAGACAGCATAGGCAGAGCGTGTCTGCCCGAGCCTGCTGTTTTTACACAGGCAGTGCAATGTGCCATGTCTCCACATCCTCGTTCATCTCTCCCTCCTGTCTGTTGGGCCACCCTGGCAGGCTGCTATATAGCACATCTCTCTATAGATGAGTTGTCTGTCTGTCTGTGCGTTGTCATTCATAAGAAAAGCCCTGAGAGAATTCATCTGTTCTTGCTCTCTTTGGACCATGAACAGGACAGCGCTTACCCTTCCTGAGGGAAAGAACTACTAGGGCCCGGCTGGGGGCTGCTCGCCTTCTGCTCCTTCTCTGCACTGGGTGCAGCAGCACAGGCGCGCTCCATCACGCACACATCTGTGTTCGTGAAAGGTGCGCTTCTCTTTAAAGTACAGACAGCTTCAGTGACAAGTTTTAAGATGTCTACGGTGGACACAGTCCAGTGTTACCCAGCCTGCTGCTCTGGGGAGATCTCTATTTTGATGTTTACCCCAGAGTAAGCCATCACCAGGCCTTCTAAAACCACAGACAAGATTTTGGTTCTCAGAATCTGCTGGCTGACAGCATGGGTACGTGGGCGAAGCAAGGAGGCCTTCTGCAGGCCAGGAGGAGGGTCTCACCACAAACTAAGTTGTCACTTTAATCTTGAACTTTCTAGCTCCACAAGTTTCAGGGCGTAAATGTTGTGTTGGGATAAGCTTTGGATGAGTTTTGGGGTTAGAGTGGGGAGCGCTGGAGCACCGCCAGCCTCTCCTCAGCCCCAGCTCCCCACTCCCCAGAGCCTCGGTAAGAGAGACCACACAGCAAAGAACTGGGTCAACAGGAGCGGGAATTGAGGCAACAGAGTCAGACGGACAAGGCGGGGATGAAGATGTGAGCGTACACTTGAGAACCCCCGGCAGGAAAGATAAAGATACTCTTTTGTGCAGTGCCTGGCTCTCAGCTGCCGAGCTGGTTTGAAATGGAAGATGACTTGGGAACCGGATAATGAAACCTCACTTTGCAAAGAGAGATGGCGCAAGACCTTGTGATTTCACCCTGGTTTAGGTCCTTTCACTCTTGGCTGGAATCCTTCAGCTGTTTAAGTTCGGCGGCCTCCCAACAGCTTAAAACAAAACACAGTTTATCTTTTCACGTCAGCTGCAGTTGTGTTGAAATGAGACCTTTCTAGTGTGTGTCCCAGAGCTCCTGATAAGTGAAGCTACAATTGGTTTCTGTGCTTGGTGATCTATTTTGTGGGTTTCAAAAGCCACAACAGAGAACTCTTTCTTCTGTTGTGGTTGTCAGGAGCCAATATTTGGGCTGTGACAGCAGGACAGTGTTTGTGGAGCAGTTTGGGGCTAGGTGTTCACTTCTGGCCGGCTGCTCTACGGAGAGGGGGGCTGTGCTCTCTTCTAAGCAGAAGGTGCTGCAGGACCCCAAGTCCACAAGTCTCTTGAGGTGATTTTCAGCATGCCCCTAGCCTGTCATGCTAGAACAGCAAGGTGTGTGACGATGGAGTAAGAATAGAAACTAGGAACGCCTGCCCTGGACTTGACTGAATAGGATTGCATTGATTCTGACAGATGCGGTCATGCTATTTATATAGCTCAGGCTGCTCTAGAACTTTTCAGTCCTCTTGCCACAGGCTCTCTTCTAAGTGCTGAAGTGACAGGCTTGCCCCTCTGTTCAACCTAAATATAGTTTTTCTATATGTGCTGTGTGTAGCGTGTGTGTGCACTGTTACACCCATATGAAGGTGAGAGAACAAATCTCTGGAGTCTACTCGCATCTCATTGAAGTAGGGACAAGGTTTCTACGATGCACTATGGTTACTCCAGGCTGGGTGGACTGGGAGGCACCAAGGCACTCTCCACACCCATCTCAAAGTAGCCGTGGACTTAGAGCCACATGTCGCTGTATCGGGCCACTTTACATAAGTTCCAGAGATTGAACTCGGGTCATCAGGCTTGCGTGGCAAGCACTTTGACCTGCTAAGCCGTTTCCCCAGCCCCTGAACAAGGTTCTGATCCCAGGCTGCCCCCTCCATAGAGATGGGTGGTTAGTGGGGGGCTTGGGCATTGACACTAAGTTGGCCCGGTTTGGAAGACATTAAAATGGACACAGGCTAGATGAGAAGAGTATGGTAATACCTCTTCTAATAGTAATTCAGACTGGGTTGGCTACTGTTTTGGAGGCGCCTTCACATCTCATGGTTACCTTTCAGCAGACTTGTCGCAGCAGCCATGCGTCTCCTAGTATGTCGCTCATACTCCTGTCTTAGGGCAGGGAGGCTGGACCTTTAAGTGATCTTTGCAGGGAAGAACTAAACCTTTTCTTCCTTTCTTTTTACTTAAAATAGAATTGCTGTGTTGTTGCCATGCAGCTTCTCCCTTTCCCCCCTTTGTGGTATTGGGCATGAAGCACAAATCCTTGTTAGGGAAGCTGCACTAGCACAAATCTACATCCCAAGTACATCTTCTCTGTTCTGAAAAAAAGCAGAAGCAAGCCTTGCACACAGATCTAAGCATCACGTTGCTGGAAAGGTGATAATGTAGAGCAGCTGGCTGGGCATGGGCATGGCTCTGCACAAGTACTACAGTATACGTGTAGAGGTTGGAGGACCTTGAGGGAGTTGGTTCTCTTCAGTCGTGTAGGTCCCAGGGATGGCGTTCAGGGCATCAAGCTTGGCAGACGCCTTTATCTGCCAAGCATCTCATGGACTCAGATACATGCATATTATGTTGTCCTGAGTTTTTGGTTTTTGAGGCTAGATCTTGCTAGGTTGCTCAAGCTAGGCTCAAACTCTTGGACTTAAGGATCCTCCTACCAGGGGCTGGAGAGATGGCTCAGCGGTTAGGAGCACCATCTGCTCTTCCAGAGGTCCTGAGTCCAATTCCCAGCAACCACACGGTGGCTCACAACCATCTATCATGAGATCTGGTGCCCTCTTCTGGTGTACAAGTGTACATACAGGCAGAGCACTGTATATGTAATAAATAAATAAATCTTTAAAAAAAAAACAAAAAGATCCTCCTACCAGAGCCATTGGTGGTGGCGCACGCCTTTAATCCCAGCACTTGGGAGGCAGAGGCAGATGGATCGCTGTGAGTTCGAGGCCAGCCTGGTCTACAAAGCGAGTCCACGGCAGCCAAGGCTACACAGAGAAGCCCTGTCTCAAAAAACAAACAAAAAAGATCCTCCTCCCTCATTTTCCTAAGTAACTGGAGCTACAGACACATACCCAGCATCTGTTTATCCCATGTTTAACTGTGTCTAAGTATTTGGGAAACACTTGTTTGTAGGTCTTAGCGTTCCACATTTAAAATGATTTTAAAGCCAAGCATGTCCTTTATCTCCGCACTTAGGAAGTAGGGCTGTAGGCCTGGGTCAGTGATGGAGTACTTGCCTAGACCCCACCAGTAACAGATTGGAGGTGTAACTCAGTGGTAGGGCCTCCTGCCTAGACTCTTCCAGAGTGTAGCTAAGTTATACAATGATTGCCTGGCCAGCACTGGGAAACAAAAATCCTTCCAAACTGTTCTCTTTTTTTTTTTTTTTTTAGTGGTGGTGATGAGGGGGTGTGATTTGATTTATTAAAGGAATGGTTTAGTATAGCAGACATATACATTCAGATAGGCTTTCTCTGTGACCTTAGAGCCCTGTGACCATTGTGGATGGTGGCAAGGTGACTATGGCCAGTGTCAAACCATCCAAGTTGAGCTCTGGATGTGTACTTCTGTTTCTGTGTGTGAGGATGCTTACTGAGTCTCTTTCAGTGAGGACTGTGACTAATGCACAGTTGCAGTCCCTAGGCGTTAGAAAACAAATGGGAGCCCGATGCTGCATGGAGATTTGTTGTGTTCAAATGGCTGGGAAAGGGCTAGAGTGTAGCTCACTGATAAAGCGTGTACTCGAGGCTCTGGGTTGTATTCCCAGCACCATAATGATGGCCCTGAGGAGGTGATGGCACTGTTACTGGTGCTCTCTCGTCCTTAACCTGGGTGTGGAATGGAGGCCCTATCTTCTCTGCCTAGGCTCCAAGAAAGATGATCTCAAAAAGAGAAATGCATGTAAATACTTTTCATAAGTTATAAAACTTGACAACTTATTTTTGCTGAGACCATGTTAGTCTCCTAACTTGAAGTAGAGCCTTCCTAGGGGCTGTATCTTCTGATCTGTGCAGCAGCTCTGGGGGGCTGACTTCTGACAAGGACATAAAGATTTGCAGATATTGAGAGTAAGGCGTTGTGGGGATGCAGCTTAGTGACAGCACCTGCCCGGCATAGCATGCCTGGGGCCTGAGCAATAAAACATGCAAGATCAGAGGCTATTAGCTGTCTTCCTCTCCAGGTGAGGAAGTGGCTTCTCACAGCTTTTCTTCCAGCAGATCTTTTAAGTGACTGTCACTTAACAGTGACCTGTGGTGGTGGTGGCAGCAGTGAGATCGCACACCTTCAATCCCAGAGGCAGAGGCAGGCGGATCTCTGAGTTCAAGGTCAACCTCGTCTACCGAGTGAGTCCAGGATAGCCAGGGCTACACAGAGAAACCCTGTCTGAGAAAAATGAACAAACAAAAGTAGGTAATTTATGCTTTAAAAGCAGAGAGTGTAGGGTATCTATGTTTCTGGATGAGCATGCAACATACATGTGAAGGCTAGACGTGTCTTTCTTTTGGGTGTTTTCCTCAAACACTCTTGACTTTTTGAGAAGGGGTCTCTCACTGAGCCCTAGGCTAGGCTGGCTGCCCAGTGAGCTCCAGGAACCCACCTGTGTCTGCTTCCCCCTTACTGCAGGGCCAGGGTCACCCCACATCCAGCTTGTGGGGATTTGAACTCAAGTTCTCATGGTTCTGTGAGCAGGTAATACACTGGCTGAGCCACTTCCCCAGCCTCCATGGCCTTAACATCGTAAGACAGACTGCAGCAGACAGTTTTGTTGTCCTTGCTAACCAGAGGTGCTTTTTTGTTCTCAAGAGGCAGGGTCTCACTATGTAGCCCTGGCTGACCTAGAACTCACTGTGTAGAGCTAGCTGCCCTTGAATTCACATAGATCTTCCTGCCTGTTTTCCAAATTAAAGATTAAAAATTTCTGCCATCGTGGCCAGCCTTTTTTTTTTTTCAGCCTTTTTTTTTAAAGGTTTATTTTATGTGTATGAGTGTTTTGCATGCATGCATGTCTCTTTACCACACTGGCTTGGTGCCCATGAAGGTCACAAGAGGGTGTCGGATCCCTGCTTAATTTATTATTTGTTGGTCTGTGTGGGCTGTACCTGTGCTGGGAATCAAACTCAGGTCCTCTGTAAGTGCTCTTGTCTGTTGAGCCATCCTTCTGTGATACATGCTCGTCTGTGTGGGTTTGAGCGCCCTGTGAGTCTCGGTGCTCTCCAGAGTCCACAAAAAGATGTTAGATACTGGGGCTACGAGACACCGAGACACTGTTCAGTGCTCTTTAACTGCTGCTCATCTCTCCAGCCACCCCTTGCAGAAATTTCTGCATATGCACATATTCTTGTTTTTGTTGTAGTTCTTTCAAAGAAACAACAAATTAGCCTGGCCTATGGCACAGGCCTGTAATCGCAGCCTTCCGGGAGGCAGAGGCAGGTGGAGCTTTGTGAGTTTGAGGCTAGCCTGGTCTACAAAGTTAGTCCAGGACGGCCAAGGACACACAGAGAAACTCTGTCTGGAAAATCCAAAAGAGGAAGAAAGGAAGGAAACAACAAATTCAAATAACAGTGCATTCGTGTGATGGGTTTTGCTCATTTGCTTTGCTTTCTTGAGACAGTGTCTCACTAATACCTCAAGTCTTGTGTTGGGATTGCAGGCTTCTTCCAAGCTCACCTTATGTAAGCCTCTCCCCCTCCCCACATCTCCCTTCCCCTGCATATTCCTTCTTTGGGTATATTAGGTTATTTAATCAGCTGGCTGCTACACAGTGTGCTTTCATCTCGAGTCACTACAGGCCACTCTGCAGACTCGGCTCCTTTGTCTTTCAGTGAGGTTTCTTTCCCACCTTCTCATGCCTCCTATAAGCCACAGCATCCTATAAAGCTGGCTGTTTTGTGGCCCCATGCCCCAACAGTGTGCTTCCAGTAGTTTGTTGCTTTGCTTGTTTGTGTGTTTGCTACATTTACTTAAGTACATGAGTGTACACACAGAAGGGGAATGTCGGGACAGCTCTCGAAAATCCGTTTCCTCCTTCCACCATGTGGGTCTTGGGTTGTCAGGCCCAGTGACAAGTTCCTTTACCAGCTGAGGCATCTCACTAATTCAGTTATTGCTCTGATTATCTGTCCAAGTGTGTATAGATTTAAAAGGAAAAAAAAAAACATAAAACAAAGAGAACATAGACTAAGGCAGTGGTTCTCAACCTAGGGGTTGTGACCCTTTTCATAGGGGTCACATACCAGACATCCTGTGTATCAGACATTTACATGACGATTCATAACAGTAGCAAAATGACAGTTAGGAAGTAGCAATTTAATAATGTTGTGGTTGCATCATGAGGAGCTGTGTTAAAGTGTCACAGCATTGGGAGGACTGAGAACCACTGGACTAAGAGAACGTGAGAGAGAACTCCCAGAGTGGATTCCAAGGGAAGAATATGCTCTATGATGTTTTAGTTACATGTTGCAGTTGTGTGTGTGTGTGCATGTACCATAGTGTGTATGTGCAGGTCGGGAGACTAGTTTTTGCTTCCACCATGTGGATCCCAGGGATGAAACTCAGATTAACAATTCATGTAGCAGGCACCTTTACCCTCTGAGCAATCTCACCAGTGCTAATACTCTGCTTATTTAATGCCATTGTGTATCCTACCAGATCACCATCAGGTGAAATTATCAATTTATTTATTTTTTTTATAACACATTTTTATTGAAAAATAAAATAATTCATATTACATCTCATTTTCTATCCCATCCCATGCATCCTCCCATTCCTCCCTCCCTCCCACTTTCACCCCAACCCCCCTTCCCTATGACTGTGACTGACTGTGTGCTAGGGTATCAAGTCTCTTCTTGGTAGTCCGCTATCCTTCCTCCGAGTGCCATTGGGCCTCCCCAACAAAGGGACATGGCCACATATGGGGCACCAGAGATCCTGCTCAATTTATTTTTTAAAGTTTTAGTCTGTTCTGTGAACTATGGCTACGGCAGAGACTCGCAGGCAGTCCAGTAAACGGTGTGCAGTTTGCAGCTCACACCTCAGCCCGCCCGCTGTTTAGAGTAGTGTGCGCACAGTGGAGCTGTCTCAGCCAGCAGACCAGCCAGTGGGACTGCGTCAGAGAAGCGGCTCTGCCTGGGTCAGGGTTTTGGGTCCGTTTCAACCAGTGTGAGAACCACGCATGTGGGAGCGTGTACATGAGGACAAAGCAGAGCCACGGAGACGTGTAGAAGACTGCAGCTTTAGCCAGGAAAGAGGGCGCATATCTATGATCCCAGGACTCCAGGAGAACCGTGTGGCAAGTTCTGGGATAGCTTCTCAAAATACGAAACATAAACCAAACGTCACTTCATTCTCCTTCGTGTGTACTTTAGCTGTCATATTACCTCTAGACAGCTTTCTGTTAGATTTTTAACAATTAGTTTATAGAACGGTAACTCTATTTCCATTTTTTATTCTTTGTGTGTGGGTGTCCTGCCTACATGAATATCTGTGTTCCATGTGCATCCCTGGTGCCCACACTTGCCAACAAGAAGGCATCAGGTCACCTGGAACTGGAATTACAGGTGTTTGTGGGTGCTGGGAGTTGACTCACAAGTCCTCTAGAGGAACATCCAGCACACCCCACCCTTCAGCCATCTCACCAGCCCCTTTGAATAATAAACCTTGGTTCTGTTTTTTGTTGTTTTTGGTTTGGTTTGGTTTGGTTTGGTTTTGGAGAGTTTTTTGGTGGTGGTGTAGGGTTGGTTTGTTTTTGAGACGGTGCCTCCATGTAACCCCTGAGTAGCCTGGAACTCACATGTTGATCAGGCCATCCTGGAGCTCACAGGCATCCACCTGCCTCCACTTCGTGAATGCTGAGGTTAAAGGCTCATACACAAATAATAAGTCTTTATATTGAGTCTTTTCTAACAGCTAAGTCATTGGGCAGGTGAAGGCACTTGCCGCCAGGGCTGGCTCCCTAGGTCCATCTTCGGGTCCCACATAGTAGAAGGAAGGAGCCAACTCTTCCAGGTTTTTCTCTAACCACACATATGTCATGGTACGCAGAAACATGTCCATATACACACGTAACACACATGTGTGTCATGGTATGTGCAAGCATCTACGTATACACACACAACACAAATATGTCAGGGTATGCACAAACGTGTCTGTACACACACACTTAGTATTATACTGATTTTACTTTCTTCTCATATCAAAAATCACAGCTTCTAAATTCTTATTTTTAAATGTGCTATAAAAATAATTATTTTCAACTCAATTTCCATTCCCTTATTTTTTTCTTAATTTTTTTCCAGAATATTTTGTATCCTCATAGTGTTAAATTCTTACTGCTTATGTTTGGTGCTGAAGGTTAAAAATGCCCTGAGGGACTCAGCTTAGGTGAGCCAGAAGCCGGAAGCAGTGGAAGGTGATCTTCCTGGGGTCACAGGCATGTGTGGAACCCAGGATTAGCCCTGGAGTCTCATGCTTGGCCGCTGAGCTCAGTACCCGCTGTGCCATGTCCCCAGCCCTGCTGTCACGTCTTCACACAGCACTTTAGTGTTTTTTGTTTTTTTTTTTTTTAAGATTTATTTTATGATTGTGTATACAGGGTTGTCTGTTTACCTGCAGGCCAGAAGAGGGCACCAGGTTACATTACAGATGGTTGTGAGCCACCATGTGGTTGCTGGGAATTGAACTCAGGACCTTTAGAGGAGCAGGCGTTGCTCTTAACCACTGAGCCATCTCTCCAGCCCCCACAGATGTATTCTTGTTTCTGTTTTTCAGTAGGGTCGTAGCTTTGCAACCAGGCTGAGATTACAGACAGACAGCATCATCTCCAGCTCATTATCTTACTTGGTTTATGTTTAAAATGTGCAGTTGAATGTCTTTGTCATGTGTTTGGACTTTCAGTGCTAAGTCTTGCTGTCTTTGTGCTATTTTTCCTGTCTCATATGTTCTTGTTATGGTAGTTACCTTTCTATAGATGGTAAGTTTAGCAGCAGGTGAGTCCATCTGAAAATGCATCCCATTGAGTTCAAACAGTGTGTTCCCAGTGCACAGAATACCTTAAGAAAGCCTAAGGCCAGCCCTCTCCGGAGACTTGATTCACTAGAGAATGTTGAGAACAATCTTTAGGAGCTAGTGTGGCATGTTTACCCAGTGTCCAAGCAGCTGTGGGCCTTCAGTGCTGGGAACGTCAGGAAGGAAGCAGGCTTGTCTTCTGTGAGAGAAGCCGTGTTCTCAGACAGAGGGAAAGATGGACTGGTGCAAAGCAGGGCTGGTGGATAGGGGTGATGGACTTACTGCTTTTATCCTTTGAAGGCCAGCCGGCAGCACCTGGGGTTGCTCAGGGTGTTGCAGACTCTTCCTTAGATCCCTTGGAGGCTAAACTAGGCCAGCCCACCAGGATGCTGGGGCTTGCACTTTTATTAAAGATTTCCTTGGGAAAGAGATATCCCGCCCCCCTTTCACTTTCCCATCATTATTTCTATTGAGAAGATAGGTTTTGAAAAGTTTTTGGGAAGGGGGTGGGAAAAGGTTTTGTGTGTAGAAAGTTGCTGGCCTGCCTTAGGTTAACTTAGGGAGTGACTCCACCACAACCAGCTTTGTCAGTCAGTGCTGCTGTGGCTTCCTGCTCAGGGCACCCTGAATCTGGTCCTGCCTCCAGCTTAGTCTCACTCAGTCCTGGACTTACTAGCATAGCTCCTTAGTGAGAGGTCGCTCATCTTGCCAGCTGCTTATCCACACTGCTGCTGTATCTTTGTAAAGTCAGTGGAGCCCATGTCAACTTCCTCGTCAGTGTTCTCCCGTCATCCTGGACAAAGTTGAATGATGTTGCGTGCAGAGTCTGGTGTCGTCCCACATCTGCACAGCTAGCCAGCCTTGCCTCTTCACTTACCCCAAACGTAAGGTCACGATCAGAACTACCACCACTCTCCCACCGTCCTCCCTGGAACCCTTTTCTGGCCTGCCCCCTAAGCCAGAGCCCGCCCGCAGCATCTGTGTGCCCCGTACCTTTCTCTACAAGATCTCTATGCACTGGACCCTGCTTGTTTGCCTCCTCAATGGACCCTAAGTTCCTCAAGGGAAGAGACTGCATCTTTATCATTGTTTCTTTCAAGCCAAGTGCACAAGACTCTAGTAAATGTTTATGAATGAATGAATAGTGTAGAACACTCAAAAGACCCCATCCCTCAAAAGCTCCATTTAGCCATGAAAATGTGGAATGTGTACATAGAAAAGGAGAAAGGGAGAGATGCATATAATACCAAGGTCCTAAGCAAGGTTTCAGTATCCGGGCGGGAACAGTGCCCTCTGTCTTTGGTGTGGGGTAAGGGAAGGTTGCAGACAGGGAGTGTGCATGAGACTTGTAGGTGCCAGCCAACAGAATGAGGCAGCAGCCAGCCTAGAAACGCTCATGGGAAGCTTGGTGTCCTCCCGGTGGGAGCTGACAACAGATTCCAATCTGGGAAAAGAAAGCAACAAAGTACTGTGGTGAGCTATTTCTGTTCATATTAGCCAGAGGGTAAACGCCCAGCTAGCTAGCTAGCTAACTAACTAGCTAACTAACTAGCTAACTACAGTAGCACCCATCCATACTCTAGCCTGTCACTTGGCCATAGGGATGGAATACTTAAAGTCCTTGAACAGTGCAGTCATTGAAGTAGACCAGTTACAAAACCCAGGATGCTCAAACTGTCCAAAACAGGCAAACCTGTCTCTTCAGAAAGTTGGGTAGCAGTTGCAAGGAGGCAGGAATTTGGAGTATCTGCTCATGCAGATAGCTTCTTTATGGGCTGATAGAAGGATTGTAAAATTGATGGTTGATTTTTTTTTTTTTTTTTTCCTGGACCTACTGGAGGGGGGGGCGGGAAACAAAGCTCTTGCGTTGTATATTTTGAATGAATTAAACAAATGTGAATTGTAATCAACAGTTCTAAAATAGTAAGTAGAGGATAAGTAGAGACCTTTCTCCAGGGTTGGTTAGTTTATTACTGAGTCCACAGTTGGGGGCGTTGATTTGAGAGAAGAGGCCTGCTCAAGGTGGTGGTCACTTGGTGGGGCACCTGGAGGCTGGGAAGGAAAACAGCATTGGTAGTGCCACTTGGCTTTTCATTGTGACCAAATACTTTCAAGAAATAGCTTAAGGGAAAAAAGATGAGGTGAATAAGTAAACCAAGTCATAAGATACAGTACAGGCTGAGTCATGGGCTCTGATTGGCTGGGCCCTCTTCCTTATCTTCCGTGTTGTGTCTGGTCCTCACTCAAGTGTTCCATTTTTGTTCCATACGAATGTTGTTCCATCTTTGAGTGCCACACAAGGTATTGCTGCTACATGCTGTCCTTGGAGCTTACTTAAGCATTTGATGTGTGGGGTCCCCACTGCGGTGCAGAACAAAAATAGGGGACAACAGATTCTTAAACCCCTGCCACCTTTCATTTGTAAAACTGCAGTTACATGTTTGACCCTTGGGGTGTTGTTCAGTTAAGTGTTTTGAGTGAGCTTCTGGAGATCTGGACCTGAAAGTCACCATGGAAACTTCATTCTATAGGTGTTTACAGAATGTTTATATCCTGCATCTGGTGATGAACACAGCGGTGCCCCCTCCCAGGGCACTGTGTGTAGTCACTTGGCACAGTGCTGCAGCAGGAGCACCTAAGGAGGGAAGGTTTGCTTTGGCTCACAGTTTGAAGGCGTGCAAGCAGCACAGGTGGTCACTTCAAGTCCAGGGCTGCCTTTCCTCTGGGTCGGTGCCCCCCACTGCCACAGTAGATCTTCTCACTCTCAGTTGAGAGGCCTGTCTCGTAGGTGACAGTAAACCAAATCAAGCTGGCCAAGAAGGTGAACCATCATACTATCTGGCCAAAGTGTCTGTGAAATACCAACCGTGTGGTTCAGCCTTCCAAGATCCTGGCCTTCAAAGGTGCAGGCATAGTGTTTTAAAAGAGATGAGAGAACCCCCAGAGGGAGAGTTCAGGGTGACTGAGCCTGTGAGTTGTAGTATGCTCTTCACAAAGGAAGGCCTAGTGGAGTCCCAGTCACCTGGTGTCAGCCTCTGGCGGTGCTCAGTGCCGTCCCTGCAGCTGCATCCCTCCAAAAGTACACTGACAACAAGCAGATAGTGGGGACCAGTAGCTGTTTAAGCACAGTACTGAGTTCACCCTTGGCTTTACCTCCCACATCTCACCTCCGTATAACAGACTCAAAATTAGTTAGCTAGACCTCTCATCTGGTTGTGTTAGAGTCTGAGGATAGCTTTAGTTTGTTTGGGCTTTTGTTTTTTGTGGTGGTGGTTGTTTGTTGTTATTTTTGTTTTTTGTGGGTTTGTCTTGCTTGGTTGGTTTGGTTTTTCTGGCTGTCCTAGACTCACTTTGTAGACCAGGCTGGCCTCAAACTTACAGAGATCTGCCTGCCTCTGCCTCCCAAGTGCTGGGATTAAAGGCGTGCACCACTGAGATAGCTTCAGTTTATCTCTCATCAGTAGCACACTTCTGTACTGGATTTCACATGATCTTGGGAAATAGATGTCCAGCATTAGGGAGCACTTGAGAGTGTGATGTACAGTTCAGAAGAGACCAACCCAGTTTTTCCTGGAACTAATCTCCAAAAAATTCCACCAAGCTATTAAATGGAAAATAGCTGCTAAGAGTTTGGACATGCAAATGTTTTCAGCTCTATAACTAACCCAGCCAACTACAGTGTCGCCCTAATGGGGGACAGCGGGACAAAAGGCCAACTATTGCTTGAGCTGACTCCTCCCAGCTGTCAGTGAACTCCCGGATTGCCCAATCCAGTTAGGAAATGCACTTTTATTTGGACCTAGCACATGACAAGGTGCCAACACAGCGTCTGCGGCAACGTGGCCAGAGTGGCTCTGAGCAAGTTCCTCCACTTCTGGGTGCCCATTTCCTTGACTGTTGCATGAGACAAAAATAGCACCTGTGGGTGTTCAAGGGACAGTATACCCCAAGTACTGACTTGGGGTTCACCTGCCAGGCTCTGGGCTTCCTGGTTCTCTTTCTGTCCCTCCTCACACCCCTGAGAGCTGGCCCCTCCACTGCCCTGGTACTCTGTCCCTCCTCACACCCCTGAGAGCTGGCCCCTCCACTGCCCTGGTACTAGAACCAGAGAGAGGAGACCAGGCCTGGGACTCAAACCCAGAGCCATTGTCTTCCTAGCTTCCCATGGCTGGGATTATCAGAGGCCAGAAAAGACACGTCAGGTGTACCCCTGGAGCCTCCCAGGGGAGCAGAATCAGGCCAGATAGCACTTCAGTCTGTCCTGGGTCCCAACCCCTCTGCGCCCAAGGGCCTGCCTCTGAGTGTCCAAATCTGACAGTATGACACCGCCCACCACACACTCCAGTGTTGACTGTACCTTCCAGAGTTGGCAGGAAATTTCCAGAGCATTCAGAAGCACCTGGTACACCATCCTGCCCTCCCCAGTATTCCTACATCCAGTCCCTTGGAGTTGTACTTCTTCGGAGCCAGAGGCCACAGCCTGAGCTGGAAAGTGCACTTAGGCCCCCACCCCCATCCGCATTGGCATCCTTTTCCTTGGAGAGCTTTTTTCCTCAAAGACTGGCTTCACCATACATTAGCTAATCTCTCATGAGCTGGACAGTGTTAACCTCAAAGCCACACTAATCCCTTTTTACAATAGAAAACAAAAATCCCAGGGTCCTTTAGACACTGGCTACTCACAGCATCATTGCAGACCTTCCTTCTGTGCTTGGGCATAATGGAACTGTGATTTACAGTCTTGGACTAGACAGAGCTATTGGGGAGCCTACAGATGCACTACAGCCTGCATTGGTGCGTGCAGGGCTGGACACACCAACAGTGAGGCCTGCATTGTGCCCTTCCCATTGCTGGTAAGACGCTAGGACACAAGAAGCTGTGGTTGGAGGCCCTGTGCGACTTAGTATCCCCTCCTCTTCTGTGGTGCTTTTTTTCCTCCCTCACTTAGCTGTCCCTCGTCACCCTCCTGTGTCTCTGCTTCCTTATAAGTGATGCAAGCACAAGCCACTTGCATTCCAAAAATTCCTCACTGCCACACGTCCAGGTGGTCATCTCGCCAGCTCTTGCATGATTCAGATAAGTGGAGTTCATTTAGCTTGTGACTGTGCCATGCTAGAGGGTTTCCTCAGTGCTGCGTGCCCTGCCTGATCAGAGCAGCACGCCCTGGCATGCTGCCTGGAGAGCCCAGCAGCCAAAGAGAAGTGGAGCATGTCTCACCAAGTAACCCTGCCTTCCGTCCAAGACAGGAATAGTCTGGGTGTCAGCCCAAGTCCCCACCACAGCTCCAACAGGCCCACTCCGCCTGGCTGCCTTGGCCCTCGATGTGTTGGAGGAGATCAGAGACAGGCTGCCCTGCCTTAAGTGAACAGAGAGGGGACCTTGTGCCATGCAAGGAAAGCAGGGTCATGGGGACAGCAGCCTGTCCTGTGAGAGTATCCCTTCATAGGCTGGCCTACTGTACCATCTAGCTGAGACCTAGGGAGTTCCTTTGACCTTGGCTCTCGACCTGTTAGTATCTGTCTGTCCTTGCATCTCCATTCCTCCATCTTACTTGGGTGCAGCATCACACTCAGGGCCTCCCACGTGAGCTTTCCAAGAGCTGAAGGGTCGGTGTCCTGCCAGTCCTGCTGGTAGCAGTGAGTGGTGCTGGCAGGTGCTGCCACCTTGCCTTCCTGAGCACACCACTCTTGCAAGCAAGACTCAATGCTGATGCTCTGTAAGCAGCACAGAAACAGCAGCCTAGCTTGGAGGTCTTTTAGTTTCTCCCACTTTCATATACAGACCTGAGGTGAGCTTTGGGCAGTTGAGAGGACAGGTCACTAAACATCACTGGCCAAGCCAAGAAACCTTGTCTGCAACAAGCCCTGTTCTGCCCTTTGAGGCCAGTTACAAAAATTGTCAAAAGACCCACATAGATTAACTGGGAAGGCTGAGTGTATCGGGGGTAAGCCCCGAAAGCAGTGTCACCTGTTGTGGGACATCCCAGATTTAAAAAAAGAAAAATGCACACTACAGAAGCAGCTAGGAGCAGGCACGATATTGCAGGACCTCACTTGTTTGTGACTGTTGTGGCAGGTGGAGGAGCTCGGGCAGTGGGACTTGGTGTTGTAGCACCTACTAGTGCTACATTAGGATAAATGCCACTCTAAACACAGAGCCAAACAGAACCCACTCTGCTAAGGTAGCTCCTGTGCCTCCAGTGCCCACAGAAGGGCATGCAGCACATTGCTCTTGGCTTGGGCTCAACCCTCAGCACTCTATACCCTGTTTGGTGAGGTGATGTCAGACTGGGCACCTGTCCCGAAGGAAGAGCCGCTGATGCCCCCTGAGAACCAGTCCTCGAGAAAAGAATGTGGGTGGTACTATGTTCCCTTGACCCCCCAGATACATCAGAAAGGACAAGAATGAGCCATGTCATCCCTTCTGCCTCTGAGAAAGTCCACAGAATTGCATACTGTCCATCCTGTCTAGGTAGAGTGTTTCAACGTGCAGTTCCTTTAAAAAAAAACAAAAAAAAAAAGGTAAAGTGCTGAATTTTTATATCCAAATATAGAAAGTAAAAACATAAGCAAATCCAGGTTGCATCGGAGGAAGTATTGATTCACTGCTAAAAAGGAAATCAGAAGAGCCGAGTGGTGGTTGTGCAGGAACAGTGGTGCAGCCTCACAGAAAGACTCCTAGCCATGGGGTTGCCGGTGTGGGGAGAGAAACTCATTCGGCTGTTCACATTTGCTCAGAAAGCTGGGTGTGATTGCGCACCCAGCACTTAGGAGGCAGAGACAGGCGGATCTCTGCGAGTTCCATGCTGACCAAGGCTATGTAGAAAAACCCTGTCAGCCATTGGCCAAAAGCCAGTTCTCCTGAGTTTTCAGGCTCCTGTGAGACGTTGTGCCACTGGCCTCTCTCGGGATCTGGATGGTTGAAGAATGAAAATGGGCCACTTGTAGCCAAACAAGTTTTTACCAATACTAAAGGCTCTGCACAGTAACTTGCCTGCCACGTTAGTGAGCTCATGATTCCCACTTGGTCATGCCAAAAGGAAAAAGCAATAGTCAGTTCTCTGTGTGTGTGTGTCTGTGTGTGTGTTCATATTCCACCCCGACTGTTTTCCCTCTTTCCCACCCTCCCCTCCCCTCCCTCCCTCCCTCCCTCTTCTGTGCCAATCCCCTCTCCTAGACTTCTGACAGGGTGGGACCTCTCCCCCGCTGTCTGACCACAGCCTATCAGCTCTCATCAGGATAGCCTTCTTCTCCTTCCTCCGTGGGCCAGCATGGTCTCCCTGCCAAGGGGAGGTGATGAAATGGGGAGCACCAGAGTTCATGTCAGAGCCAATCCCTGCTCCCCCGACAAGTGGGGAATGGGCTTCCCATCGGCTGTATCTGAACAGGAGGTCTAGGTTCACTGCATGCATTGCCCTTGGTTTGTGCAGCCACCCCCACCCCCACCCCCATCCAGATCCACCTGCCTTGATGGTCTCCTTGTGGGGTTCCTGAACCCTCTGGGTCCTTCCATCTGTTGACCAATGAATTGAATTAAAGACCCAAGAAGAAACCCACCACCTATGGACACTTGATTTTTGACAAAGATGCCAAAACCATACAATGGAAAAAAGAAAGTATCTTCAACAAATGGTGCTGTTCTAACTGGGTGTCGACATGTAGAAAGATGCAAACAGATCCATATTTATCACCCTGCACAAAACTAAAGTCGAAGTGGATTAAAGACCTCAACATAAAACCAGACACACTAAATCTGTTAAAGAAAAAGGGGAAGAGCCTTGAACTCATTGGCACAAGAGACAGCTTCCTAAACAGAGCACCAACAGCTCAGGCTCTAAGATCAGCAATCAATAAATGACACCTCATGAAACTGAAAAGCTTCTGTAAGGCAAAGGACACTTGTCAACAGAACAAAACAGCAGCCTACAGACTGGGAGAAGATCTTCCCCACCCCTACATCTGACAAAGGGCTAATATCCAAAATATATTTTTTAAAAAACTCAAGAAATTAAACACCATTAAACCAAATTATCCAATTAAAAAATGGAATACAGAGCTAAACAGAGAATCCTCAACAGAGGAACACCAAATGGCTGAGAAAACACTTTTAAAGAAATGCTCAAAGGCCTTAGTTATCAGGGAAATGCAAATCAAAACGACTCTGAGATTCCATCTTCCATAATAGCCAAGGTCAAAAATTCAAGTGACAGCAGCACATGCTGGCGAGGATGTGGAGAAAGGGGAACACTCCTCCATTGCTGGTAGAAGTGCAAACTTATGTGGAAATCATTCTGGAACTTTCTCAGAAAATTGAGAATAGTTCTACCATAAGACCCAGCTATAGTAAATTCTTACTGAATGAAGGAATAGATTTTGCTTTTATCTGTTTTAGAGGGTGAGCGATGGTTGAGTTCAGGTTGGCCTTGAACTCATAGAGATCTGGCTGCCTCTGGAGTACTGAGATTAAAGGTGTGCACTACCATACCCAGCGTTCCCCCAACAATCCTATTATATGTGACCATGGATAAAAATTCAGTGACACCTAAGGGCTTATTTACATAGAAAAGGGTATGGTGGGTGGCTGGACAGATTGCCTAAGCAGTGTGGTTTAAAATATGTACTACAGTGCCAGGCGTGGTGGCACACACCTTTAATCCCAGCACTCGGGAGGCAGAGGCAGGCGGATCGCTGTGAGTTCGAGGCCAGCCTGGACTACAAAGCGAGTCCAGGACAGCCAAGGCTGCACAGAGAAACCCTGTCTCGAAAAACCAAAAAATAAAAAAATAAAATATGTACTGCTTTTCCAGAGGACCTTGGTTTGGTTCCCAGCACCCACGTCGGGTGGCTCAGAACTGTTTGTAACTCCAGCTCCAGGGTCCAGCACCTGGCCTCAGGCCACCAGCCGTCATGTATGCACACGCAGGCACACAATTGAAAGTTTCTTTTTGTTTTAGAGCAGTCACAGCATTTTTGGACTAGCTTATTTGTGAAGGCGTCTTTGTTTTGCCTGTATTGTCCACAGGTTTTATTGATACTCATGGAATTTAGGTAGTAAAAAGACATAAATTCTAGAATGGCCACTTTTTAGAGCCACATTTGGAAACGTGTTGTTCCCTTCCAAAGCATAGCAGGATGCTGGAGCCTGTTCTGTTCCAGCCCATCCCATCCACCCCCACCCCCACCCCCACCCCCTGTGTGACAAAGCACCCTATTGAATGGGTGGAATCCACCAGGGTTAATGAAGACGATGTCTGTGGAAGCTCTCCACCTTGCATGTACTGTGCCGTCTGTTAACTTCAGCGTTCCATCCCTGCAGCGGGCCTGCCTTAAGGAGCTGCTCTGAGGACTCCTGTGCTTGTCCTCATATCTGTGACAAGCCAGCACCATGCACCTGGGCCTCTTTCTGATGAGCACTTGGCACACGGCTCGTTATGGAGATTATTGTTGGGTACCACCTCCCTGGGCCAGATACTGATCTTAAACAGCATCCCATTCAGATGGTTATCCATGAAGGAGGGAAATGAAAAGCTCTGCACCATTCTTTAAGTGACATCCATGGCTATTAATAGTTATTTTATGTATTGAGAGAATATTTGCTGTCCTGTAATTTCCATTCTTAGTCATAGCTCTGCTCCCTAGAGCTGTTAGAACAAGACTGTTGCACATGGCAGTTGTTCAGATATTTGAGAAGAGTGATGTTGGCCACTGTTGGTTTTTTCTTGTTTTATTTGTATGTGTGCATGCACAGCTCACCCATGCAGAGGCCAGGGCTTAACAGCTGGCTGTCTTCCTCATCTGCCTCTCCTTACATTTGAGACCAAGTCTCACTGAACCTGGAAGTTGCTGTTTTAGCCAGACTGGCTGCGCAGCAAGCCCCTAGAGAAGACGTGTAGGTCAGAAGAGGCGTGTAGGAGATGGAAGGCTGCTGGGCGAGGGAGCTATATCAAAGAGGGGCTCTCCGGAGACTCGTGGTAGGCAGGGTGCCTCAGTCTCTGGGAGATTGACATAGTGCATGTCAGCCATCACAAGTAAGAATTCTGCTGGCAGGTGTGAGCATGTCACCCTAGAATTCTCTTTCTGGTTCTCGGTGTGGTCTCAGGCCCATGTCAAGTGGCCTTGCCCTGTACAGCATCCTGGTGTCCACCGGTCACTTTCAGCCCTCATGATAGGCACAGTCAGCTCTTGGTGCTGTTTGTTTTTAATTGATTCTAAGTGGTGGTTGTAATAAAATGTGCTCACCACGCTAATGATACCTTTCCTAAATTATGCCATGGCGTTGGGTACAACAGCAGCAGGATTGCTATTTTAAAATGAGGTTTGGTAAAACAAACAGGCAGGCTGCTTACAGGAAATGCTGAGCTGATGATTAATTGATGTTCTGAGCTGGCCTCTTGTTCCCAGATGTGCTGTCCCTGTAATGATCCTGTAGTGGGGCTGCAGCCCACACCCTAGTTCATTTCCAGAGAGCTAGCGCGTGGCTTCTCTTCTGCCCTCTTGTGCAGTGAGGTGATGCCTGACCCAAGGGAGCCTGGTGCCAGGAGTGCCTTTCCATCCTGGGACGGACAGGGAAGAGAGCCTGGAACATGGCTCCAGACTAGTAATGGCGTGTGCCTGTAATCCCAGCAAGGCTTAAGCAGAATCACCATGAAGTCCAGGCTAGCTTGGGCTACATAGCAAGGCACCATCATCTTCTAGTGGGTGCCGTGTCTGCAAGGCAGCCATCATTATTGGCGGCGGCGGCGGCGGCGGCAGCATCTGGAAAAAGCTGGAGATGTAGCTCAGTTGGTAAGGATTTTGCCTAGCATGTAGAAAGCCTATGGCGACACAGCGTGCAGGAGGTAACTAAAGGCTAGCCTGGGTTATATGACACCCTTTCTCAAAAACAGATTAGCTCAAGAGGTAATCAGTAAAACAGGACAAGAGTAAAAAACAACCATCTCCAAAGCTACACAGACAGCTGGAGAGATGGCTCAGCAGCTTTGCAGCTTCTGCAGAGGATTTACATTTGGTTCCCCGCAGCCGTTGGTGGCTCGCGGACGTGTGTGGTGCTGGTTACAGGGGCTCCAACACTCTCTTCTGGCCTCAGGGTACCAGGCACATACCTACATGCAAGCAAAGCAGTCATACATGTGATGTACTAAGTTTTTTTAAAAGTAGAGCAATGAGGCCATGTGTGGTGGCGCACACCTTTGATCCCAGCACTCAAGAGGCAGAGGCAAGCAGATCTCTGTGAGTTCAAGGCCAGCCTGGTGTATAAAGCAAGTTTCAGGACAGCCAAGGCTACACAGAGAAGTCCTGTCTCAAAAAAACAAAAATCAATTTTTTATTTTATTTATTTCATTTTATTTTAAAGAACAGAGAAGCTAAGTTTGATTCTGAGCACTCACACCATGTTGCCCACAACCACCAACTTCAGAGGACCTGGTGCAACTACAGTCACTTGCACACACCTGGATACAGACTTACAGATGTTTGTTTAGTGGGTTGTTTGTTTGTTTTTAAGGTAGGGTCACTATGTATCCCTGGGTGGGTGCTCTGCACTCTATATAGATACACTAGGCTAGCTCAAACTTCACCAAAATCCTCCTGCCTCTGCCTTCCAGTGATTGGGATTAAAGGTCTCTTCCCCTACCTAGTTCATACACATAATTTACATTTTAAATTAAGCTGTTTTAGTGGGTGGTATTTCAAGACAGGGTCTCTCTCTCTCTCTCTCTCTCTCTCTCTCTCTCTCTCTCTCTCTCTCTGTGTGTGTGTGTGTGTGTGTGTGTGTGTGTGTGTGTGTGTGTGTGTGTGTGTGTTTTTCGAGACAGGGTTTCTCTGTGTAGCCTTGGCTGTTCCAGAACTCACTCTATAGACCAGGCTGGCCTTAAACTCAGAGATCCACCTGCCTCTGCCTCCTAAGTGCTGGGATTAAATGTGTGCACCACCACTGCCCAGCAAATTTAGGTTGGAGGTGTAGGGTGTTTAAAGAAAAGCAGCGTGCATTTTTCTGAGGAGACTGCGCCTGGACCCCAGCTGGTACATGAGCTAAAGAGCTGTGTCTCCCCTGGCCTAGCTGGCTCTCCCTAGCCAGTGCTCACGTCCGCTTCCCTGGCTCACGAGTGAGTGGGTGTGGGGACACTCTGGGCCAGCAGGCAGAGGATAGCATGCATGGTGGCTCCTCTGGCCAGCTGCTGCTGCTGAGTTTGGGCCAAAGGCCTGTGGGCGTTTAGTTTTTTAGATCAGAAGTTGGGGACCTGTGTCTTCATGATTGTCAGAGTCCACCCACCTGCCTGTCCAAGGCCCTAGAACAGATGAACCGAGGCATTTTACTCATCATATGGCTTCTCCAGATGCAGCAGTCACAGTGGTGACCAAGGTTGAGGTGCCTGGCTCTCAGGAGCCTATAGAAGTCCTGAGTTCAATTCCCAGCAACCACATGGTGGCTCACAACCATCTGTAATGAGATCTGGTGCCCTCTTCTGGTGTGCAGCTGTACAGGCAAACAGAATACTGTATACATTTCATTTCTTTGGGGTCAAGAGAAGATACTGAGTGCCCAGCAGGTGAGCAGCTGAGGTGATGCACACTCACCTTTCCTGGTTCTGTGTCTCTGGTACTAGAATAAAGACCCTGCTCGTAGCAGGCAGCTGCTCCACACTGAACCACACTTCCAGCCCTTTCTCTTACTTCTGAGTTTTCTGTATTTGTTTGTTGGTTTTTATTTGTTTTGTTGGGGGGGGTGGAGGTAAGTGTTTCTCCTTCCTGTGAGTTCCAGAGATAAAACTCAGAATGTCAACCTTGGCTGTGCCTTTCCCTGCTGAACTGTCTGGTCTGGCTCCTTTTCTGGCTTGCTGAGACATGGTCGCACTGTTACCCTTGCAGACCTGGAGCTCATCCTGTGGCCCTGACTGGCCTCTGCTCCCGCCTTCTAGAACTGAGGTGTGTACCACCATGCCTGGTTTTTATCTTTAGCTTTAGTAGAAAAGCGCTCATGCTAGAGAGACAGTTCAGTGGTTAAGAGCACTGAGTTCAGGCAGCTCACCACTGCTGTACGTCTAGCTCCGGCTGCCCATCGCCCTCTTCTGCATTCTTTGGGCACTGCACTTACATGATATCTACACACACACACACACACACACACACACACACACACACACACACACA
>OU015759.1:7410534-7424188 GCA_907169655.1 Acomys percivali | reverse complement strand
TCCTCCCTCACAGTGGGAGCCTTGTGGGCTCTGCAGACCGCCCTTGTCCAGCCCTGCGTTACAGGCCCCGCTTATTCTTTTTCCACAGGACTGAGCACTGAAGGCATCTACCGGGTCAGCGGGAACAAGTCAGAGATGGAAAGTTTGCAAAGACAGTTTGATCAAGGTAAGGCACAGCCTGGCCATGCATCGGTGGTCCACAGCAGATGCCATGGCTGTATTGCCAACAGGGCATGGGTGCTCCTTCCACCCTGAACCCTGAACCCGAGCAAGAGGTGCTGGCTTGGAGCCAGGCCCGTGTGGCCCCGTGTGGGACCAGGCCTTTCACTACACTGTCCCTGCAGGGGCTGCTCATTGCTGTCTATAGCCACCAGCACAGGTTTCCCTGGCCCAGGCTCACTTCCTGGAAAGCCTCCCTGGGCTGGGGCAGTGTTTGAATTGATGATCCAGTCTGTTTTGACAGAGGTGTCTACCTCAAGCACATTTCTCCTCAAAGTGGCCCTGTGGGAGAAAAACATTGGAAAAATATTTCAAGATAACTGAGGTAGCTGGGTGTGGTGGTGCACGCCTTTAGTCCCAGTACACGGAAGGCAAAAGCAGGCAGATCTCTTTGAGTTCGAGACCAACCTGGTCTACAAAAGTGAAACGAAACCTTTTCTCGGGGGAGAGAAGGAGAAGGGGGGGGAGAGAGAGAGAGAGAGAGAGAGAGAGAGAGAGAGAGAGAGAGAGAGAGAGAGAGAGAGAGAGAGAGAGAACAAGAACTGAGGCACTGGACTGCAGCTCCCAAGCTGAACTCTTAGTCACATCAGCTTTGGATGGGGCAGCTGCCTGGCTCTTGACGTTGTCAGGTGTGAGAGGCTCCCAGCTAGGAACTCAGCTCTTAATGTGAGAATGCCCACACTGAATGCCAGGCTATACCATCAGTGCCAGAGCAGAGCAGTGAAATCCTCTCAGCCAGCAGCTGAGTGGGCAAGCAGAGGGGACAGGAGAGCCAGCTGACAGTGGCCACTGTTTGAAGGTAAATCACAATGTCATCAAGTGGAATCACCTCTTCAGACCTTTGCTGGCCAAAGTGGTTATGTGGTACATGACTACCTGTAAGAATCTGAGCAGCTGGTAGCCCAGGGAGATGCTTACCCATTTGTAGGCAAGTCTTACAGATTCAAGCATGCAGTGAGGCCCCGAGAGAGAAGGGAAATAAGAGGAGGGGTCCATGGAGCCATGCAGTGAGGCAGTGACTGTGTGGTTGGTGGGAACGGAAGTCAGAGCCAAGTGGGATGAGCAGGTGGCCTAGAGGACCAGAGACTGGAGGTGACTGACTGCTCAGGCCATGTCTCTGAACCTAGGCTGCCAGCTCCTCTGTGGTTGGTGCTTCTCCCAAGCCCCTGCCCCTGGGCAGCATCGAAAAGCTGTTTCTGGGAGTGTTCTTGTGCCTTCTGCTAACTCAGATGCATCTGGCCTCACTTTCTTGACTTGCCTTCAGACCACAATCTGGACCTGGCAGAGAAAGACTTCACCGTGAACACCGTGGCAGGGGCCATGAAGAGTTTTTTCTCGGAGCTACCAGACCCCCTGGTACCATACAGCATGCAGAATGACTTGGTGGAAGCACACAGTAAGTACAGGCAGCCAGAGGCTCCAGGCAGCCCTGCCGTGCACAGAGGTACTCCTCTGAGTGGTCCACCGGGGCAGTTGCAGGTCTCTGAACCTCTGCTATGACCGACCTCCCTTGTCTCCCCTTAGTAAGGCTGGAACTGCCTGTGACACACGCTATCCTGGGCCCTCTCCTCACCTCTCCTCTGCCTGTGATCTGAGGCCATACAAACTCTTAGAAAGTTACCTCTGGGACTGCAGAGATGGCCCAGTGGTTAAGAACACCAGGTGCTATTGCAGAGGGCCCAGGTTCAGTTTCTAGCAGGGCGTTGTGGTTTACAGTCAGCCGTAACTCCTGTTCCAGGGTATCCAAACACGTGGCGCACAGGCATGCATGCAGGCGACACACACAAAGTAAAAGTAACACGTCTTTTTTTTTTTTTTTTTTTTTTTTTTTTAATGTTTTAAGAGGAAAATTACCTGATGGGGAGGAGGGTGTCCAGTGTCCAGAAGATCAAAAGGCTCTGCAGCACATAAATACTCTGGGGTTTTCTGTGAGCTGTCTGAGGTGTAGTGCCTTGTATATCCCAGGGTGCCCTGGGGCTCCTACTCTGTCTTCTTCCTCTACCTTCTGTGGGCTGGCATATAGTGTGCCATCGTCTCTGTCTTAGAACCTCTAGTTTTAATGGCAGTCTCTAGTGCAGCAATTGTCAGGGTCATGACCCTTTGGAGCGCAAACAGCCCTTTCACAGATCACATAGCAGGTGTCCCTGCACATCAGATACTTACATTACGATTCATAACAGTAGCAAAACTACAGTCATGAAGTAGCAGGGAACACAGTGTTGTGGTTGGGGGTGACCACAGCATGAGGAACTGTATTAAAGGGTTGAGAACACCTGCTCTAGGTGACCGTTGTGTGGGAGTTTTCTCATTGTCTGGCTTTTTGGAGAATGCCCTGTGCCATAAAGGACCTGGCCTCTTGGGGCTGCCCACTGTAGGGCACTTACTACTGTTGTTTAGCCAAAGGAAGCTTGTGCCCTTGCAGGGGATAAAAAGAAGACTCAGAAACACCAATTTCTCCACAGCTGCTGAAAGGAGGATTCCTCTGTGGGTTTGAGGACAGCCAAATGGTACAATGCTGGGGGGGGGGGGGGCTTTCCAAGCACCAAGAAAGAAGTCAGGCAAGAAAAGGGAGATGTGGTCCTCAGCTAGCTCGCCCTGCCTGAATCTGGCAGTTTACTCTCAAGGCTGTGTTAGGTTATGGGTCAGGTGGCTTCCAGTCCTGGCTTCCTGCTCCTCTAAGGAAGCCATCCCCAGCTGGGGAAGGTGCGGAGCACAGGTTAGCCTGCACATGGCCTGTTTCCACATCTGCTGGCCTCTCCTTTTTACCCACCTACCTAGGCTGGGAAGCAGCACTTAGCACCAGTGGGGAAGCATCTCAGACTCATGCTGTCTCCCTAAGCGTTGGTTGAGGAGGTTCAGGAGGTGTGGGCTGCTTGGTACCCAGCTGCTGAAGACCCGGTTCTCCGCACACTTGCCTTGGCCTGGCGCCATCTAGCGGCGTGTAGACCACTGGCACCCAACAGCATGCCATTGTTTCTTGGAACAGCTGACTTGGCACCTTTTTGTCTGGGGAGGGGCAGGAGAGGGTGCTGCTGATAGGAGCCCCACTTCCTCCAGCCACCCACAGCTCAGAAGGTGCCACACAGCAGCCTGGGAAGGGTGGAGTCTCATAACTTCCTCCCCATTGTCTACTTTTTGAGCCCTTCTCGTGGCTGGGCTGCCTCTTGTCTGTCCTTCTTGACAGCCTGACAGGAGGAGGGAGGAGGGGCCTCGCTGACGTGGCACCACAGCAGAAGCAGCACCTGGAGCACAGGGCTCTGTGGATCAGGGTGGCTTAACTGAGTCAGATGCCAGGCATGAGAAAGCTGTTGAGGGAAGATTGCCATGCACTGAGGTAGCACAGGTTTCCATGGCAACAGCAACTTGACCAGCTCTTTTCACTTATTGCCTCAGAGTAGCTGTGTGTGTTCGTGCCTGCATGCGGCTGTGCATCCCGTCAACAGATATCAAGGTCACTGATTGTTGTGTGTGCATCAGAATCTGACAGTATTGAACACTCCTGAATAGTGGCCACCACGTGCAATCTGTGTGGTTATGGCCAGTCGTCTTCCTGGCTCAGTCGAGGTGACATGGCGACTAGAGCTCGCAGACGTTGCTTGCTGTGTGCAGCAGGCTCTGCTGGGTATTTATTGGTGCATGCTCTCAGTCACCAGAGCAGTAGAGGGTTGTCTCTCCATGGTACAGAGGAGCCCAAGGCTCTGAGAGCGACACAGCTTGGCTGGAGGCCCAGGTCACACGGCTGCAGGCTGGCAAGCTGGAACTTGAGTTCCTGCTCTCCCTGGGTGGAAGCTGATGTTCTCTGTAGACAGACTCGCGCGAGCTGACCTGAAAGTGCACAAAGCTCTGTGACAGAGAGTAGTGAGGCGGAGGGGTCCTGAGCTGTGTGCAGCAGGTGGGAGCTTTGTGGTGCCCGCCCTTCCCTGACACCTCATCCCCCCCAGGACATGTTCCCAGCCTGTGTGGCCTTCTTTTCCTCTTCTCCACCAGCAGCACAGCCAGTCCCTTCCCTATCGTAGTCCTACGCTAGGTCCACCTTGGCTCAGGTTCAAGCCGAGGCCCCGCCGGTGCTCGGTGGTCCACTTGATGCAGGCTTATCGTGTACCCTTCCCCCAGGCAGATGAGACAGCTTAGGCAAGAGGTGTACTACGTGACTGACATCCCAGGCTGTGGGGTGGATGGCGCTCACTGCCCTGTGGGCTCCTGTTCCATACTATGTCAGGATGTTGCTCTCTCTTATCTGTCCAGATGGCTGCTCAAGGACCCCATATCCTCCACTACAAGTACCTGTGTGAGGCCCTATGCAGACACAGCTTTAACAGACAGTATATGGTTCCTCCTGCGGTGTGGTGGAGAAGAGACACTGCCCAGCTTGCTGCTGTGTGACCATGCCTCCAGAGTAGTCTTAACTGGTCTGTTCTGAGCCGAGCAGGGGTAGTCCAGCATGGCCTGTGCCACGTGGAAGGCCAGGGCACATCTGGGCCTGTGTGCATTTCTCAAGCCTGTACTCAAGTTTCTCCTGTTGTATTAGTATAAATTGCAGAGTTTGCAGACTGGAGTTTAGTTGGCAGTAAGCACCCAGAGTGGGGACAGTGGGGATCAGGGATTCTTGCCACAAGCCACAGGGTTTATGGACAGGGCCAGCTCTTGACCCTTTTCACAGTTTACATTTTTTGATTGGCTGGTTGGTTTGGTTTGGGTCTGGGATTTTTGAGACAAGATCTTACTCTATAGGACATGCTGCCCTCAAACTCTGGGTTGTTTTTTCCTGTCCTAGCACCTCTAGGGCTAGAATTGCAGGTGTGTGCCTCTGCTGCTGGCTCTTTGTACATTTTAGAGCCCTGGGTGTGTACACTAAGAGGGTGTTTGTAAGGTCTCTGAAAGTCGTGACTTTCTCTCGCTTCCTTATGGGTTCTTGAGGATCTTCTGGGCTGCCTTTGTGGATATGCAGACTTCAGCTTAGTTGGTCTGGCCCCTACCCGCAACCCCACTCCATTCCTTTCACACACTCCAGGACACGGCACGGGGTGCAGTGCAGAGAGCAAGGCTGAAGTCCAGCCCCACTTCTGCCCGAGTGCCTGTTAAGGATTGCACAGAGAGCAGCCCGGAAACGGTCCCCAGGGCACGCTGACACCATGCAGATAAGAACAGGGGGACTAAATACAATCTCAGTGTCAGGAATGGGAGGCCTCCCTCCTAGGTTCTGGTCATGGGGCACCCAGAACAACAGAGGATCATACCGTGATGCTTGGTTGCCCATCATAACTCAGTGATAGGATTCTCTTGCTAAAGACGGCACTCACTTTTGGATGTAGGACATAGATTTCAACCTCAACTGCACTGGCTAGCCTGCATATTGCCACGAGGTACCGCGTGGACTGCATGGGCAAAAAGACAACCATTAGTCCTTCCCAGTGCTCCACCCTGCATGTGACAATCCCACGCTACCTGCCTGACCAGGCAAGGGGTGTCCACTGGCACAATGACAGTTGGGGCTCAAACCAACTTGTTCCTGATGGGCATGGTTAGGTGTGAGCCTCCTCCACAGGAGGATGTCGTGTCAGGTACTGCAGCCCGTGACTGAGGAGCTAGATCATGGGCAAGGTGAGTGGCGTCTGCCTTAGTGGGATGGTGCTGCCCAGCACGGGCGAGGTCCTAGGTTCCATCCCCAGCACCTTAAACAGGGAACCAGCCTTGGTTAACGCCAGAGGCTCAGGGCCAAACTTCGCAAGGATGACCCTAAAGCTCTCCTGGTGGCGCTCCTGAGTACAGGGAGCTGGAATCACACAGGTAGGGAGAGGGGGTGCAGGACAGGAGCCATGGCAGCCACGGGAGTTGGGGGGCATGAATGAGTATCAGAACAGCCCCAGCATCACCCCAGGGAATAAAGGAAGGAAACCCCCAGCCGTGCTGCTCCTCAGGCGGGAAGGCCAGGTCCGTTTCCTGAGTGAAACTGCTGTCTGTGACGCGCTGCCACACAGGTGCCTGGTGAAAAGCTGTGTTCATGTCATAGGCTGCCTACAGGGACACGCGTGCTTAGATCTGGAGAGGGTGCACTTGTTCTAGTGAGAGTGAGCCCTGTGTTCCTGTGGAGTCATCGTCTGCCCTCCCTCCTGCGGCTTCCTTCTGCTAAACAGACTTCTTACTGAAACATAACAAATTATTTTAAAACTCGGGGCTCCGGGTCAGCCACAGAGGCTGAACCATTGAAGCAACTCTGGTTAGTCACCTCAGTGCCTGTGGTTCCTGGCATCTTCTGACAGGCAGATGGCTCCCATTGCGCAGGTTCCCTGCAGTCAGAGTGGCTCCAGGCCCTTAGTACATGCCCAACCCTGAGCTCACTGAGAGCCTCTTGCTGCCTCCAGTCTCTCTTACAGATAGGAGGCTGAGGCGAACCTCAGACTCCCAGAAATCCCCGCTGCCTCTGCCTCCCAAGTTCTGGTGTGTACCACCACATCCAGCTGAAAACAGATTTTGGTTTTACTACAGTCTGTTTTAATTATAGATTCTCTTCCCAGATCCTCCCCGCTTCCCTACCTGCCCTACCACACCTTTCTTTCTGTCTCATTAGGAAATAAACAGGCATCTGAAAAATAATAAAATAAAGTAAAAAACAAACCAGAATAGGGCAGAACAAGCAAACCAGCAGAAGAAAAGAGCCAAAGAAAAGGCTCAGGAAACACACATTCATACATACCCAAATCCCAGAAAATCCACCCACGTGGAGGTCCCTGGGGTCACGCTCAGCTCATTAAGCTTAGCAGATAATGCTTTGGCCCATGCACCCAGCACCTGGGAGGCAGAGGCAGGCGGGTCCCTATGAGTGCCAGGACAGCCCGGGCTACACAAAGAAACCTTTGGGGGGGGGGGGAGACAGGGAGTGGGGAGGTTGTACCTTTCCATGTGCAGAGGAACCGGCGTTTGCCAGGTGTCACTCGAGGTGGAATCTGGACCGTTTTTTGCCTCCCTGCCAGAATCAGCCTAGCTCACTCAGCTCTGCAGCTGGCCAGCTACGATCCTGGCTCCACAGTCATTCTGTCTGTTTCCTTCTTTCCCACCCTCAAAACAGGGCAGATTGTGGAGACGACTGACCTGGCATGGCACGGATGACATGCTTCCTGCCACTGCACATTAGCGCTCTCAGTGGGCACAGGAGGCGGCAGTAAGAACAGGGGCGTGTGGTCCCTTTGGTGAGCTGCATAAGAATCGCCCACTGTTAGCAGCCCCTCCAACCGCACCATGTGCAGAGCTCCTCATGTCTGCAAGAAGGACAGAGCCCTGGTCTTGTGGCAGACCCCCTCCTTCCATGGTCTGTCAGTGTGGGTGGGTGGCAGCACCCTCCGTCTGGCCAGGAAGCAAGCAGTCTTTCTGCATGGGGTGCCTGTCTCCAGGGGCAACCGATGAGCAAAGAATGGTGTTCTTTATGGTAGAGCCTGTGGATGCTTCGTCTTGGGGGTGGGGGGAGCAGGAAGCCCAGGCACACAGTACTGCCCTTCAGCAGGGGCCTGGGACAGAGAAGCAGCCTGGACCCCAGTCCAGGTGTGCGGCCATGAGTGCAGGCTCTGGGCACAGAGTAGGATGGGGCTGCCCTCCCAGGGGCTGTGCAGAGTCCACCTGGGCTAGTCAGCAGCCACATGTCCTACCAGCCGCCTCCCCTCCTCTCTGCACCCCCAGAGCACCCACCAGACTCAGCCCTGAAAGCCTCTCGTTTTCTTTCTCAGAAATCAACGACCGAGAACAGAAGCTGCATGCTCTGAAGGAGGTGCTGAGGAGATTCCCAAAGGAAAACCACGAAGTCTTCAAATATGTCATCTCCCACCTCAACAAGTAGGTTTCCCCCTGTGTGAACAGGCATCTGGGCTAGTCAGCTGAGAGAGGTGGCCAGCAGGGCACAGCCCTGGGCATCCTTAGTTTTCGTTCTGACTCTGGCTCCAAGCCCGCGGGGTGGGTAGTTTCCTGGCAGGTGCTATTGCCTTCAGAAATGTCACAGGAGCAAAAAAGCCAAGAGCTGTCACAGCTGCTCCCGTCCACATCTCCATATTTGTGTGAGGCAGATCTCATATCAGGAGGGGTGCTCTGGGGCAGCAGCCTGCCGTGTGCTCAAAACCCGTAACTGATCCCTGGGTTTGTCTGCTCATGTTGGGCCTGTTGGCAGAGGGGTGGTGATTTTGGAGCCATGCACTGACTTCCGGCCCAGCACAAGCATTACCACCACTGTGGTTGGTGGGTCTGTGCACTGTGCCTCCTGGGGGCTTGTAGGGCCTCGGCATGTCCTCGGCCTCTGGGCCTGCAGCTCCCTGGAGCTGTTGGCAGGTTGAGCTGAGGCCCTGTGCCCCTGACCTGGCTGCACTGTCCCCTGCAGAGTCAGCCACAACAACAAGGTGAACCTGATGACCAGTGAAAACCTGTCCATCTGCTTCTGGCCCACCCTGATGCGGCCCGACTTCAGCAGCATGGACGCGCTCACAGCCACGCGCTCCTACCAGACCATCATCGAGCTCTTCATCCAGCAGTGCCCCTTCTTCTTCTACAACCGGCCCATCAGTGAGCCCCCGGGGGCCATGCCTGGCTCCCCGTCAGCTGTGGCTCCCACGGTCCCCTTCCTCACCTCTACACCTGCTGCCAGTCAGCCGTCGCCCCCCCAGTCACCTCCTCCGACCCCCCAGTCCCCGATGCAGCCATTGCTGTCCTCTCAGCTCCAGGCCGAACACACGCTGTGAGCCACCGCAGCCCGGGAGGCAGGGAAGCCAGCCGTCTTCTTAACAGGGCGGCATTGGGCCTTGAACAAGATCGGGTCCCCTGGGGTGGAGGTCGGAGCCAAGCGCCTTTTTAAGACTTGAGTGGCAGCAGTAGCTGGTGTCGAGCACTCTGCTTCTCACCTGGCCCTGGCTGTGGCAAGCTATGAGGTCTCGACGTTGGCTTGGACCACTCTGAGGACTGAACTGACCAGACAGCGGTCCCAGCACCCTCACTGCTCCCTGGACCCCTTGCCCAACCTGTCTGCCTGCACCAGCGTCAGGCCCCCCCCGTCGGGACTCACCCCAGCCTCTGCCAGGGGCAGAGGTTGTACCCCAGCAGGGCTGGCCCCTCTAAAGAGGACATTTCCCACAGTTTGTCCTCTCTCATTTTCCATACCGACACACACCTGCAGTGGGTCCTTGGGAGCATGTGGGTTACAGCTCTGCTGCCCCACGGTACACACTGGGGCACTGTTGTGGCCCAACAGCACAGCAAGAGGAGAGCGTTGTGCCTAGATCCAGTGTGTGGCTTCTCTTCAACCCTTGCCAGGCTTCTGATCCATTCCCTTCAGCAAAGGAACACTGGAAGACAGATGGAACCCCCACAGAGACAGGATGACAGAACGCACGGGAAGAAAACAGACCTCAAGTTTCTACTCCACCTGCCAGGTGACCACTGGGTTTAAAAAAAAAAAAAAAAAAAAAGCCCCTTGTCTGTGTGTGACAGCAAGGACACCTGGGCAGTGACTGCAAACCCACTGCCCCACCCCGCTCCCTGAGGAGACAGTTAGAGAGCCCTTGGATTGTTGGTGTGGGCCCCCACCCCTACGCCAACCAACACACTACATGCACTACTAAAGAAACACTACAGGTGGGTGCATACAGCACCCAGGCTGGCATGCTTGGTGTTGCTGTGGATGCCACCTCAAGAGTGTCTGGGATAGCTGGTTATGGGACCGGATCCTGTTCTCAGGCGTCGGCACTGTGCCTGGCTTGTCACATAGCACTGCCCCAGCAGCCCCCCCACACTCTGCCCCTGACATGGCAGCCCTAGTTGGCTCCTGCCTTTGCCCCCCACCACTTTAAGCACTGGGCCATGAAATCTGACACTAAGGTACCCTGAGCATAGGAGGGACATGGGTCGCACCATTGCACTTTAAAAATAGCACGTGGGTGTGTTCCCAAGGGCCCCAGGTAGCCTGCCACCCTGCCTTTGCTGCTGTAGGGTGGGGGGACTGGTGCCTGGCCTCTGGCCCGGGGTTCTGCCGTAGCAAAGCTAGCTGTCCCCCGTCTAGTACTTGGCAACATGAGGTGCTTGCAAACACTAAGCTGCCCCTACAAAGTATAATCTCCAAGACAAAACCAAACCCATGGTACAAATGTGTTGTGCGTAAATGTCCCCCCCCCAGGGGTCTGTTGGGTGCTGTGAGCCTGGAATCAACAGGAGCATGATGTGTGTGGTGTCCACTAAGGTTGCAGACAGTCCCCTGCCCTGCCCTCACGCCCTGAGCCCCACAGCCATTGAAATGGCTCAAAGAGATTGGAATTGGGGGGAGGGTGGTCATCCTGCTTTGAACACAGTTGTAAAACAGACCAGCCATCTTTGAGGCAGCTGCATGTGCCTACTGTGTAACGTGGCAGTGGCTGGCAGACAGGCACATGGCCAGTAGGGCCCTGCTTGGACCCCCCCCTCCTGCTTCTCCAGGCACTCTGGTTGCTGTCATAAGCCCCAAATGGGTGGCCAGGTCAGCTGCTGCCCTGTCCAGAAGGTGTCCCTGGCAGTGGCCCCAGGCTGGTGTCACCCAGCAACACCATGGCTCGCGAGGCTGGGCTTTGTGCTGTACACTGGGTGGTGTCACTCTTTTTGCACTGTCCCACCTTTCTCATCTCATCTCGTAGGGGCATGGAAACGTGTGGTGCTCTGTGTGTGCCCCCAACTCTCTCCATTTTCCCCAGCCAAGGCAGGCAGCAGCAGTAGCAGGCTTCTTGGAGCCCTCGCACTCTCTCTCCCTCCACATGGAGAGCAGCTTGCAGGCCAGAGGGGCGGGTTGAGCCCTCCTGTGCTCTGCCTCCACCCACAGTCTAGTGGGGGAATCCCTGAAGGCCTGCTGCGTGCCCTAAGTGAGGAGCCCACAGGGTACCCTGTGCTCTGCCCCCACGCCCTGAGGTGTAACAGCGGCTCAGCCACCATGCTCATCCCCCAGGTCATAGAGACGGCCGGAGTAGGAGGGTGGTTTTCCATCCCACATTCACATGAGGGTGGGAAGGGGGCAGGATGACCCTGGGCGGTCCAGGACTGTACCAGCCAGGGATGCTGCAGAGGGGCCCTAGCTGGTCCCTTAACTATGACCCAGCCATGAAGCCACCCAAGTAGTGGAGCCAGGACGTAAGTTATTGTTCACACTAAGGAATCACGTTCCCCGTGTGCATTTTAAGCAAAGGAACCGTCTCGGGTTGTATGGGAATAAAACTTGTTTGAAAATTTGGAATAGTGCTGCTGTCGGCTTATTTTTCTGGTACTTGTATTTTCACATGTTACATGATCTTTATATGTGTTGGATTAACAAATATTTTGAGTTTCCTGAGAACAAACAGGAACATTAATGGTATTGAAGTGTGTTAGTAGTCTGGCCGTGTGCCCAATCTTCTGTTTTGCAGCAAAAGTGGAACCCTGTCTGTAAAGCAAGTGTACCGATGATTTCCTGTGTCGTGGCGGCTCAAAGCAGGACCTCTCTAGTTGGTGTTAGGAGTGTCTGCTTCATCTCCAGCCCTCCTCCTTCCCCCCTCCCCTTTTCTTTTTTAAATGCCATGGGTCTCTGAGGCTCCAGCCTGTTTAGTGCATGGGCAGCCAGCCTGGCAGCCAAGGCATCTCTGTCTGAGGTGGTTTTGTTTGCTTTTGTTTTTTTTAAATCATGTATTTGCTACAAAGTATTGTACTTGTCTCGATGGGAATGGTGTAAAAAAAAAAAAATGAAAAGGCCTTATGTGATATGTACCATAGTTAATAAATCAATCTTGTAAAAAATAAAATAAACACAGGCCTGAGGAATGAAGGCTGCGGTCTCCAAAGCAGCCGGGGCCAAGTGGGGGCATCTCTGCCCTCCCCCATCTCCTACAGCCGTGTCCCACAGCACAGAAAGTCCCAAATCACAAGTCCAGCCTCCCAAAGAAGCCACTGCCAAAAGCATTTCCCCCTCATCCCCAAAGGTCTTGTTGAAAGAGTAAGTGCAAGTGGTGGTGCACGCCTGTAATCCCGGAACTGATGAGACGAGTGTCTCAGGTATCCGGCCACACAAAATCCTCCTTGCTCAGGTCCGTCTACCTCAGCCTGTTGCTTCTATGGTCCCCATATCATATGGTTTGGCTTTGGTTTTGAGGTAGATTCTCACCATGTAGACCAGGCTGACCTTGAGTTCAGAGATACAATTGCACCTTCGTTGGCCTCTGGAGTGCTGGTATGCAAGGCGTGGCACAACCATGCCCAGCCTATAGGCCAACTTTATGTGAGTGGATGCACATAGCCATGAACAGTTTGCTCAAGTAGGGTCATTCCTCCCACCGCCTGGATCTTAGATGGTGGCAAATGCCATTACCAACCTTGCGGGTCCCTCTGCCTGCCTTCTAATGCCCTAGAGTGCCGTAGCTCAAGCTTGCCTGGATTCACACACACACCCCGTTTTATCTGAGCTCCCCCCTTGATCCTGACCACCTTACCTGTGGCAGGGGCTTAGAAACTTCACAGTAAGATGTCATTACCGCACCACAAAATGGGCGGGAAACACCCACACACAGCTTCAAACTTGAAACAGACCTACCCTCTGCCTCCTAAGTGAGCTATTTTTTGAGACCGCTTTCTTGGCATACTCTGGCTGTCTTGGAACTCACTCTGTAGACCAGGCTACCTCGAACTCACAGATCTCTCTGCCTCTGCCTCCTGAGTGTTGGGATCAAGGTGCTGCCACTGCCCAGCTATGTAAGCGTGAGTTACAGGCAGTTGTGTGCCACCTGGTGAACTGATCTTGGGTCCCCTGCGAGAGCAGCAAGCTCTCTTAACCTCTGAGCCTTCTCTCCAGCCTGTTTTCAGTTTGGTTTTTTTTGTTGTTGTTGTTTTTTGTTTGAGACAAAAGATTCTATGTGTGTGTGTTTGTGGGTAAACACTGTGAAGGCAGAAGAGGGCATAGAATCTCCTGGAACTGAGAAGTAATGACCGATACTATTGCTGGGAACAGGATTCTGGTCCTCCAGCTCCCAAGACAGTATTAATATGTAGCCCAACGCAGTCTTCCCGCCTCAGCCTCCTGAGTGCTAAGACTATAGCTGTCAGCCGCCACTCAACCTGAGTCCAGAGTTCTGGCGGGCACATCTTTTGCTCTCCTGTGCCCAGCAAGAATACCCTCACCTAGTTCAGGCTGGTGAGGTGGCTCATTGGGTAAAGCCCCTTACCACCAACCAAGCCAGAGTCCCGGAGAGCGTGCACTCTGTGCCAGGCCCCAGGGAACGCAGGCACAGCTTTGCCTGCTCGGAACCTACTTCCCAAAAGATGTTTCCCTATCAGTTCCAACTGTAGTTCTGCGTGTGACCTGCTGTGACCGGCAGACCCAGTGTGATGGCTCGCAAAGGCCTCCCTGAGGAAGTGACTGGGAGGAAACACATACACACACACACACACACACACACACACACACACACACACACACACA